>JAOQGH010000032.1:40576682-40624360 GCA_025769975.1 Gallinago jamesoni
CCAGAGAAGGAGGGAGGAGCTCTGTGGAGGCTGATTTATTCTGCTTCCCAGGCACATTTGCAGCCCACGCATGTTGCTACAGCTGGGCTGATAGGGATGTCCAACTCTGCCATCTGAGCACTAGCTCAGACCAGTGTCTCAAGATAGTCCCTTGAGGTCCCTGCCAGCTCTCGATACCCACTAGGAACGCCTAAATCATCAATAGCTTAGCAAACCAGTGTGCCCCTAGGTCATGGTCCTCTGGTTATCTGTACCACATATGTTAGCTTGTTCCTGCTTCTCTGTGGAATTAACCAGTGTCCCCCGAGCTGAAATCCAGGCCCAACTGTCAGGGTGTTTTCCTTCAACTTTTGTTCTCTGTGCACTGTACAGATGAGTCTCCTTCAGGTTTGGCACTCTCTATCTTCCAAGCTATCCAGCCCTTGGAAACACCTCTGTACACCCTCACAACACACCTCCCAATATGCTGAAAAAATCAGCTCTCCAGTGGTTTGCAACATGGTCCCCGTGTATTTCAGGCACTTTGAATTTAAAACAGGGAAAGGAAAAGAAAAAAAAAAAAAAAAAAAAGGGAGCCACGAGGGGCCCAGAAGAAACCTGAGCCAAATGCTTCATGGGGTGGACTTTGCAGCACTGACTAGGGCTGCTTGGTGGCAGGGCAAAATTACCAAGAAGCATTCCTGCAAATCTTATCTGTAGCAGTTCCTTGGGGAGGTCTGGGTTCTGGGGAGGAATAAATAACTAACTACACATATATTAGTCAGAGATGGGCAGGTTTCCAATCCTCTGTTTGGGGCACAGCAACTCCTGCTGCTTCCCACTGTTACAGTCGCTTCACCTTTTCCTTTTCATTGCTCATGTTCCCTGAACCATCGCTCCACCAGCCCAGGAAAGGCACCATCAGGCCCTTGTTATTTGCATTGCTGACTGAAGCAGAAAAACTCCTCTTTCTTGGAGTAGAGGGACAATAAACAATTAGTGCTTTCTCATCACTTATCTGTGGCAAGTTTTCTATACAAGACTGTCAACTTGAACTAAAAATGTAAAACCCAATCCCCCTTTCCTGAAAAGGCACATCACACAGAAAACTTTTCTTGGTATCATGATGCTGTTTTATCAGTGGATGCAAAAGCACCACCCACTGAACTACCTGCTAAGACCCATTGCTTGTTTCCCACTGGCATGAAATGAATCCTTGAGAAATATAAGGTGGATCATGGAGGCTTCACATCCACTGAACCATGCTGCACATTGGCATCAGATATCTCTGTGCCAGGAACAATGTATGAAACCGCATGGACCTCGCCTGGTTCATTCATCATTGTCAGACTAAAAGCTCACTCTCATGAAGACAGTGATCAAAAAAAAATAAAAATCTGTTTATTAAGCAGAGACAGTTTTCACAGCCAGATCTCTCCCTATAACTAGTAAAATTAGTTTTACATCTGAGAAGCTACATGGGAAAGAAAAATAAAATTAAGCTGATTTCAATGACCCAGCAATGCACTGAGTAGGAAAAGCCACATCTATTTGATTGAGTCTGTTTGGCTGCCTGGTTAACCAGCTGGTAGACACAACAGATAGATACTCTTATCTTTTAACCAAAAAACCCAGGGTCTCTGAAACTTCAGAGCCTCCCACCAGCCACATTAGCTCCAGCAGAAACAAGATAGCTTTCCAGAGCAGAGTCAGAGACCCAGCTCCAAAAGGGCATTTTGTCCTCAAAGTACTACTCATTCTATGGGACTTTAACACCTAGAAGCCTTTTTGAACCCAAGCCAAAGACAACAGTTGTTACTGTGGGAACAAGACCAAGGAAGTCATGTCTGCTAGGTGCAGATGAGTCAGACCAGCTTCATGAAGGAGAAATGGGGAGTCATTTCATAGGCCTTTGTCAGAGGCCAGGTCTGATAGCCAACGCCTTGAGATGGGAGCCCAGAGGCTAAGATATGTTCTCAGGCCTAACATGGCTTTGCTGAGCAAAACGTCACCATTATTTCTCAGTTCACTCCTTGGACATTCAGAGCGCAACATTCACCACTGCTCATCTCTGAGCAGAGCAGATCATCAGCTGTGGTGAGTGGTACAAAAAACTATGGTGAAAGTGATGGGTTTACAGCTCTTCTCCATCACTGGGGTAGTACTTCACCTCTCTGAAGCTTGTTGTATGTCCTAAACAATGCACTCTTGAGGAAAGGGTATCGTGCTACAAGCACAGGTCCAAGAGCTTGAATTCACGGTTTCCATCCTGGCATAGCTCCATATAGAACAGGGAATTTCTTCTGCTTTGGGAGCGCAGGTCTGGAAAGGATCTCCTGCCACTGGCAAGCAGCACTTTTCCTCCAGCATAAATGTAATTGAAACAGGGTCCCAACTTTAACCCCCATTAGCCACTTAACCAGCAGTAAATTGTCCTAGACCATGAAGGCCTGCCAATGGTTATGCGTTCTCCTGTCTTGGTATGAAACCAAAACAACTCCATCTAACTCCCAGGCCAATTTGGATTCACACTAGTGTAACACCTTTATGTTATGCACAATTACACAATGTGTCGGTAATGGCAGAAGAGATTCAGAGCAAAGTCCTTTTGAAACTGCTGTGTTAACACAAGCAAGCAAGACCCTGCAGACACTATAGCAGCTTAATATCTATACTCCCATTCAGGAAATAGTAATTGTGAGTGTTGTTCCTGTTATGGTACTGCGTATCTGAAATCTGAGTATTTGTAATGGTATGAAAATTATATACAGAATAGGAAAGTTAGAGCTTAATTGTTACGATTCCAAATACCAATGTTCTTTCCTTAATCTTAACTATCTGAGACAAAGGAAAATATCCAAAAATTGTATTTGGTCTGCATGTCTCATCTGCAGAAGAAATTAAGAGCTGTATAACTTTTTCATGAAAATATGTGAAATCTCATTGAAAAAAGACCAGAGTATTCACAGCCCACAACTTCACCTCAGAATTAGAGATCTAAACTGGAGGAATGTTGAAAATAAAAGTTCTGCTGTGTTTTTTTGATTTGTGCCCTGGGACCAGATGTTCATCTCAGATCAGTATCCAGTCAGAGTAGATCTCCCTGAAGCTTCTCAGGACAAACCTGTTGGTCCTGGTGTGAAATCTTGATCACCCTCATTGCATAGACAGCAATATCTTCAACTCCAACAGCACTTCAGAAAGACCTTTGTTTTTTCTGAACATGTCTACATATCCAAAAATAGTAAAAGCAGTAATGACAGCTAATGGGACAGCATTTAATAAGTCCCTAGATGAAGAGTCCTTAAATTCTCAGACTGACTGTCAGAAATTATCCAGTCATCTATTTTAGGGTTTTCTCTTGGACTCATTCCCGTAACATCCATGTGCTTCAAGAGCCTGAGCCTGTGCCTGCAAATACTAGTGATGCACTTCTCACTGATTTCAGTCATACAGAATTAGGTACCAGCACCCAGCACCCTAAAGAAATGTGCTTAAATCACATTGCTTTCAACACAAGTCAAGTTCCTGCACATCCTGTAGATCCAGGTGCTTCCTCACTAACAAGGGTTCCAGAATCATCCTTTGGGCAGGAACAAAACCCTGATGAACTGGAAAGGTGGAGCTGCTAAAACAATTTCTCTTCAGGGACTCCCATCCCAGGCACACACAGGCTGCCTTAGAACAGAGAAGATGTTGTGCCCCAAGTTGTTGGCTGATCTGCTGAGACAGAAAGGATAAGTAGATGTCGCAGCTGGCAGCCACCCACAGCATATTGCTGGGCATATTCTTGCTAGGAAATGGGACAAGGTTGTGTTCAGAGCTTCCGCTAGATAAGGGTTGCTGGGCTTGAACCCTTCTAGAGAGGGTGGAGAGAAGCTGCAAGTACCAGGTTAGTCACCAGTATTATGTCATTTGAACATGACTTTTCTCTGTATATACCTCACCTAAGTTCCAGGACCATTTTTTCTCTGCTGTCTTTATATGAAATCAGAGTCTGGAGGCTCCAGAGAGAAGACACTGTGAGTCTATTTTTTATTTTGTAACACCTATAGCAGTTGAAATACATCCTCAAAGTTGATCCTTATCACCAATGCATAGCACAAGCAAACGGGGAGTAAGTACACATCCTTGGCCAGAATTGCAGTTGATAGAAACTAGCATACTTTCCTGGCACTGGCAACAATCTTCTGACTCAGAGTAGCCAAGGGGTTGACCCAAGAAACAAAAAAAACCCCACAAAAGTGGTAATTTTTCCTCAAGAAGAGATGCATGCTAATATTGCCTCTGCCAGTTCATGACTATGAAATACATCTGTGTCAATACTGAGAATAGACAGTGGTAACTTTTTTACCCTCTTGTAACTCCAGTGCCTGAATGTATCTATCAGGAAACACAAGTTCTAACACTCACCACAGCACAACAAGGCAGCTCTCTGCATCTGCTTTTGACTTTACTTCACCTCAATTGTTATTTATCACAGCAGTCATGCACCACCAGAGACTAATAGGTGCTGCTAATACATAAAGGCTACATTACACTAGTAAATCAAATAGTGGCAGACAGCATTTCCAGACACAGAAACACCACCACCTATACTGTTGTGCTCCTACAACAGCCCCTGGCCCAGTTTTGGGCCAGGCCAAATGGTCCTTTTGCAAACAGTGCCTGAACAAGAGCTAGCCTGAGCCAGGGACTATCCCCAACAACCAGTTGGGATGCAGCCATTCTGTTTCAGAGGATAAGAGCGCCCAATAGCAAAGATGCAGCCCACCCTGTGCCCCTTGGCTTCAGGGGCAGAGAACAGTCCCAGGCACATCTAATTTACTGGTATAGACATAGCCAAAAAGGTTTCTTACCCTCAGCAAGGGAAGAGAAAACAAGACACATTTAAATATTTTAAAGAATGCAGTGGAAAAAAGAACATCTGGATATTTTGAGCATCCTAAGAAAGAAGTTCCTTAAAAAATAACAATTGTGTAAAAGTCTCAATTTTCCAGTGAGATAATTAATTCTATGGCGTTCCAAACGTCTCTAATTTTACCATAACACTTCAGTTGGCTAAACTGGTTTTCGGAGAGGAATACCTACATACAGCCTTCATTTCTACATGGACAAGAAAAGACCTCCAAGCCAAAAAGTTCATCCTTTTCAAAAAGCAAAGCCAACCAGCTTAAAGTCCAGATGATCCAGAAAAAGTTCAGCTGACTACTTGCAGGACAATTTGTTCCTGCAAGATATCACAGTCCTTCAGGGAGGAGATTCCCCACCCAACTCCACCCACTCACAGTGTGTCCCAGGACTTAACTGTCCTTCCAGTTCAAAAGCTCATTCCCCAGTTCACCTTAGGTGTCCTTTGCCATGTGCTTTGTTCTTACCAGTTGTCCAGCCACCACAGGCATAGTGGACAGTTGACAGATTTCCTGCTGTTTACAATAATTTGTAGATATGCAGTATTAAGAGCAGATAATGCTGTTAATTCCAAGCCTTCCCAGAGCTGTTGCCTTCCAAGATACCGTCTTCTTTCGTAAACTCTTTAGAAGTATAAACTTGCCCTTGGCTGCATTAACACAATCAAGAGAGGATTTTCTACAAAGTCATCCCAATCACCTCATATAACTGTCCTGTCCATACTTGACCTCTCTGCCAGGATTGCACCATCTGAAAGACTTTACCAGGAACTTTATATTTTCCTCTAGATAATTCTAAGAGATGATAGTGTTGGATCACAGACAGACCCTAGTGGGCTGAAAAATGCTTGCCTGAGTAGTGGGTTATGCAGCATCCACATGAACAACACCCAAGAAGGAAACATGCATTTCCACACTACTTCTTACACAGAGTCCTCTCCTTATTGATTATATTACCGTATTGGCTAAGCTTTTTGAATTAAGTCTAAATTTCATAATGCTTCTTGTTAGGGTCAGACTATACACCAGCTCAATTTTTGTCTAAAAACAGCTGAATCAGGTTTATTGAAATAGTTCTTCAAGTTCAAATAATTTCAGAAAACTGTCAGGATTCTATTGCTTTAGTCTCCCATTTTATATTGTATTTCTTAAGGGAAACAGTTTACTTCAAACAGAAATAGTTCCAATGATGTTTTAAGCTGAAAATGTATTGGAAAATAGGGGGTTTTAAAATTAAAGGCTTTAAATAACTTCCAAAAAAACCCCACATTGTTCACATTTGAGATGTTTGCTTTCCTCTTCTGTTTTCTAGCTTTTCCAACATGAACCTTTCCAAATCATACCTGCTTTTATGACAGCTCCTGAACCCCAGCTGTGCACACACCTCTGCCCAGTGCCATGCACACAAGACACCATCCCCACACTGACACCAGGGACAGAACAGGCATCGGCAAAGCAGAAATGTCAGCAAGTGCAGGTGCTTTCCAGAAGACTTGCAAAACACATCTCAACAACAAGGGCCAGAACAATATTAATTTGTTTGTGCTTTACCCTTGGGTAAGATTCATCTCCCCTAACTGTAGCACAGCTACAGTGACACAACTGCTCACATGTTAATTGAGTGCTGCTCAGCAGAGTTTTTGAAGCCTGGGGAGTGTCATGCCTTGTCCTGAAGATGCAGCAGCACTGGTTTATCCCCACTGCTTATATCTCCTGCTCCCTGTGGTTCCATGCACTGCTTAGCACAGAGCAACACCTGAGCATACCCGAGTGATAAGGCCAGGAGTCCAGACTCCATGGTTTGAGCTCCTACTCCATGCTCAACACAGTCTCAACACTGCTTAAGCACTTAACACCTCTTTGAGTTTGTTGCAAGCCCTGGCATAGGTATTTGACATGCACACAGTCCCATGTCACTGTTACCATCACTGGAGGGACCTCCTACAGGAGGGCATAAGGGCAAGATGGAGAGGAAGAACTGTTGCATATCTCCATCAGAGGGCACTGGTCCTGGCTGGGCTGCAACCCCTCAGCTCCTTCCCATTCCTACACACCTTAAAACCATGTCTTTCAAGCTTGTTTAGTCCCACAGCACTGGACAAGACCAATGTTGCTACCATGGACTGAAGGCTTCCCCAGTGGCTCCATCTTTCTGATGAGTGTGGAAGATGCCCAATTTAGAATCATAGAATTTCTTTCACCCCCGCCATTCAAACAGCTAGTTTGGAGGGGTAGAGCAGCATATGTATGCTCTTGGACTTCATTTGCAGCCTGTCACAGTCTGCTAACCCCCGCAGCCCGAAAAAGTAAATGACCTTTCTAGCTTTAAAAAAGATGAGTTTGACAAGCCCCTTACCGTCCCGCTTCCCACCCCACTTTTAATCTCATGCACAATCTTGTCAGGAACACAATATATTGGAGTTGTCATGATAAGGGCAGACAAGGCTCTGAGAAAGTCTTTACAAATCTGCTTGAAGTTTAAGAATTGCCTTGAGCAGGTAGTGATCCTAAACACACAGTGGTGGGCGGGGGGATTTCCAAAGCTGTAACCATCTCATTGACGGTGCAGTGGCTGATACCGGAAAGGATCAGTGCTAATCGTTATTTTAACAAATTACTACAAATGCCCATACTTTAGGGGGAGAGATGAAATCATGCAAATTAGCCATTTTCCCTGGCTAAACTTTACTTGCAAGCTCAGCTACAGGGAGGTGTCTTTGAAATGGATATGAGGTGAAGTCCCTAAATGTTCCAGAGGCTGGGTTTGCCTCTTCATTCCCAGTTTCACAACAAACAACAAGAGGGCTTTGTTCATTTTAACACAGGAGAGAGGTAAAAAGAAATTATCTCTTCTAGCCTTTGTCTTCAGGACACTGTGTTTATAAATTCAGTTTGTTCTTTATAGACATTAAGAAGTGAAAACATTGTTCTTGTTTCATTCCTATTAATTTGCATTATACTCAGAGATCAGAGCCCATCTCGTGAACTCGGCTCTACTCTGCAATCAAGGCATGGGTGCTAGAAAAAAAAAATTATATCTGATATGATATAACTTTATTATTATTATTATTATTTTAACAGCTTTTCTGGAAATTTCCTGTCTTCCATCCCTGAAAAAACACATAGAAATGCGTTGTAGGACAAAATGTGTCTTTTGGATAGATCCACCTTTCACATTCTGCCTCCCAGGGCTCAGCTCAAAGCTCACATCCAAACTGCATATAGTCAATGTGACTGCAAATTGAGAAGGAGCAGGTGGATATTTTGGTGAAGGGCATCAAACTTGGCCTCTTCAGTCCCCTGGAGTCCACTTTGCAGCACAAAAGCAATAGCTCCATGGATTACTCTATCAGATTTCTACTTGCTTTTAAAAATCTTGTGCACTTTTTTATTGTTTTTTTTTTCCTTCTCAGTTAGAAAAGGGATCTGGGGGTAAAGGAGATCTTCTGAAGTCTAAATAGAGTGGCTCTGTATTTACTAAAGACTGAAGCTGATTTCAAGATGCAAAACATATACTCCCAAGAGTCTTTAAAAGAGTTCTCTCTCTCCTTTCCAGCAGTGCTACTCCTCGCAGTATAAATAAACAAGAAATAAACTGTCCAGGTCATAAACTGGCTAGCACAGGTGATTGATTAATTTGTGGAGAGACTTCAGCCAGAATTTCAGGAGGAACCATTGTCAGACCTTGTTAAACCCTGTGCTTCAACCGCCGCAAAATTAATATGCTGTAACTATTTCAGGCACCACTTAGGAGGCCAGGCTTTAAGAGTTCGGCTTGTGGTTCATCTTGGGGGAGCAGGAAGAGGAGGGAAAAGAATGACAAATTTAAAATTAAATCAAACAAGAAGAACAAAAATAAAAAGACTCAACAGCCAACCGTTCACAATGGCCTGCTGGGAACTAGTTCCTTTTACTTCTGATTTACAAGTTACATATGGCGGGTTGTTTACATTCTGTTACTGGTTTATGTTCTTCCAGAAAGGAGAAATTCCTCCAGTAGATTTTGATTGCTTTCCTGTATGCCTCTCTCCCCCAACACCCCCACCCTCAAGTATCTGGTTTCGCTTAATATGCCCAGAGGTTTCCGGAACAAAAGAGGTTGTTGGATTTTTTTTTTTTAATGGCTAAACAAAAAGTCAACTATTTTTCCAGGAAGGTTCAGGCTGATTCGCATTATGTGACTGTGAATCCATGCTTTCAGACTCTTCTCGGCATACAGGCAGCCACGTCTTCATGTGTCACACAAATGAACAGCTCCAGCTTCATGTACTGCATGCAACAGCCAGAGACATCCCAGTGGAAACCGTTCTAGTCCTGTCTTTGGTCACGTTCACATCGTGGATTCCCCAGGTTAAAGCAGGACTCCTGTTCTTACAGTCCTGCACTACAGACTTGATATCTCTATAGACCAAGCAGAAAGGGCAAAGAAATATTGTTCCCACAATGAGGAAAAAAGACAGATGCTTCTTTACTTTCCAAAGAATCCAAAGAAGAGCTAAAGCTACCTTAAGATTTCCTGAATCTCAGGTTGTGTCCATGCTACAGCAGAGATAATCAGTGACAAAACTGCCTACACAGTTTGTTCCTTAAATTCCTGTAGACAGAGCACTAATTTATTGAAGCCAAATCCATTTGGTATGAATTCCAATCCTGTTCCCACAAGATCTGTATCCTGGGCAGGATTACCAAGAGTGCAGCAGAAAGTCCAAGGAAATGACCCTTCCTCTCCATTTGGCAGTTGTGAGACCACAGGTGGAGAACCATGTCCAGTGTGGGACTCCCCAGTGCAAGAAAGACAGGGGCATTATGGAGAGAGGCCAGTGGAGGCCACAAGAGAGTTGGAAGTTTGGAGTGCTTGCCCTGTGAGGAGGTGAGAGAACCAGGTCTGGTTGTGGGAGACCTTATTGCAGTCTTTCAACACTTACTTAGAAGAAAGATGGAAAAAGATGTTTTACCAGGGCCTGTAGCGATAGGGCAGGGGACAACAGTTTTATGCTTAAAGAGGGTAGATTTAGAGTTTGGATATAAGGAAGAAATTCTTTACTGTAACAGTGGTGAGACACTGGAACCGGCTGCTCAGAGAAGCTATGGATGTCTAGAAATATTCAATGTCAACAATCTAATTTAGTGGAATATCTCTCTGCCCATGGCAGAGAGAAATTAGATAATCTTTAAATGTGCCTTCACAACCCCAAACCATTCTGTGATTCTATCAACAGCTTTAAGGAGGGAAAGGACAGGCAAGACATTACTGCCATCAACAGTTACCCCGTCAGAGCATCCACAAAACACAGAGTCTTCTTGGAGGTTCACAGTGATAGGACAACAGGCACATGTTAAAACACAAGAAGCTCTGATTAGGTTTAAGGATTTCTTTGGTTTTACTGTGACAGTGGTTAAATGCTGGAACACTGTCACAGAAGTGGAGCCAACACCATCTTTGAAGGTGTTCAAGACTTAATTGGAAAAGCCCCTAAGCAACCTGATCTATCAGGCCTAGTTTGGGCAGGGGTTTGGGCTAGATGACCTCCAGATGTTCTTTCCAACGTGAATTTTTCTAGGAGTTTATGAATCCTAATTTCTTATGTCTTTAATGACCAGGCCAAGTGCCAGTTTGGCATTCCTTTGCAGGCTGAAAAGAAAAGTTAGCTTGTGGCTGAAGAGCTGGCTGTGCACATTGACCATTCTCGTTTTAAACCCTGCCATTTTCCAGTCTGACTAGGAAACAGGAAAAGGAAACAAAGCAGATACCATGGTCTTCAGAGCTGAGCTTCCCCATCCATTGTCACTTGGCTCATCTCTAACATAGCCCGTTCCTTCATTACCCAGCAGTGTAAAAATCCACCTCTGGAAAGAGGGTTATAGCACTGTCTTTAACAGGATGATTCTGGAAGTTGGACTTTATTCCAGGAAGACATTTCTATTCCCATAAATTTAGTATTTTTAGGGCTAAACCTAATCACCTGGTGATTAGGGATGATTTTTCACACCCCAAATAGAGCAAAAAGCCACTCACTCCCATCTTTGCCCACCTTTCCAAAGAAGGAACTGAAAAATAAGGTCCTGTTGGGAAACAGAAGCAAAGACAAACTTTAGAAAAACCTAAGTAGCCATTTCTTTAGTTCAAAGGAGAACTGACTCAGGCTGCTTTAGGCAGCCCTGGAAAAAGACAAGGATCTCCGCATATTGCTCCAAAGACAGCAATAAGAAGATGAAAACATAAGAAATCTCAAAGGAACTATGTGGCAGTGTGTATATTTAAATATACATGTTTAATCACACAAAAGAGGCCTGGTTTAAATAAATTATCCAGCTCATGAATAGAACAAACTATTTGACAATGAGCAACATTTATTACATACAATTCCAGAAAAATAATTAAAAAAAACCCCAAACTAAGTCCAACAAGGGACTCTTTCACCCTGTACCCTGTCTCTGACTGGAGTCAAGAACCAAAGAACCAGGAAGGAGAAACATTAAAACCAGGGTCAGTCTTGAATCAATACTCTACAGAATACTTCCCCAGCATCCTACAACAGGGTTATTAAGCATTGGAATGGGTTGCCCAGGGAAGTGGTTAAGGCATCATCCCTGGTGGTGTTCAAAATGGTTGACATGGTGCTGGGGGACATGGTTCAGTGATGTTTGTTTTTTTGTCACAGTTAGGTTGATGGTTGGACTAGATGATCTTTAAGGTCCCTTCCAACCTAGATGATTCTATGATTCTATGATAAACAGTGGGCTACCACCAATACCTTTGAGTGACCTAGTCCAACCCCTGCTCAAAGCATGTTTAATTAGATTAGGTTGCTCAGGACTTGCACATTTGAGTCCTGAACACCTCCAAGGATGGAGACATCCCTTATGAATGTCTCTGCCATGAACTTATCCAGTTGCTTTATGAACACAGGTAAACTTTAAACTAGTGGATACTTAAACACAACAAGTATTTGCAGCCTAACTACTGGCAGCACAAGGAACTACCTCCTTTTGCTTGGTACTGTTAGCTGTAATAAATTAAAACCCAAACCCAATCCAAATGATACATCAGGTACAGAGAGAAATTAACAAGATATTATTGCTATCGTGCTCAATGATGCCTTTGCTGCAGTCACTCTGCCTTGAAAGAGCATGAGAGACAAGTGACAGGAGTTACTGGTCTGCTGGGACCTCCATACAAAAAGAAATTAAGAGCAGTAGGCCTGCTAACCTCCAAGAAGTATAACACACCTTTATACAATAATCAGATTTCCATATATTGTAAACCAGAAGCAGAAAATATGTTTCCTCTCCAGCATCTCAGGAAAGGGGATATTATTGAAACACTGAAAAGTTATGTTGTTAAGAGGATTAAAGTACAAGAGCAACAGCAACATACAATCTATGGCATTTAATTTGTCCAGGTCATCGATGGCAGAACTAGATATTTACATGCATGGTCCATATGATGCACTATCCAACTATGTCCAACAAGGGATGCTGAAATTCTGCAATTCTGTGGCATTTGCCTCTGAACAGATTTAAGATAACATTGACTGCACAATCTGCTCATGAAGTAAAATGAACAGAAATTACAACAGATGAGTTCAGCTCCATTCCTTGGGGCTCTCTGCTCCAAGACTCAGGACTGACCCAATAGTTGCTCTAAGACTGCATCTTTAGGAGAGACCATTTCAACTCCCCCTTGAAAAATGAAGTCAATAATAAACACTGAGGTTGGACAGCCGATAGTTTCAGGCCATTAGAATTAAAATAACCTGGCCTACATGAACACCTCCTGAAGCTCAGTGGAGTTTAGGAAAAGGTACTTCAGAAAACTGTGCATTCTAGCTTAACTCCTAGAAAACTTTATCTTCATCCAGCACCCAGCATGGGCCTGCTGTAGGGGAAATAAAAGCTGCCTCACTAGCTCTGCCTCATCCCTTGCTGAAAGGATTGGAAGACATCTGCCCACTGGCAGGGTTCTGAGAAAGGGAAGAAAGTCTAATTGATGACAGATAGATAAGGCGACTCTTTGGATAAAGAGTTCTTGTTCATATAGCTGAATATTATCTCAGTAACTGGAGTCTTTCTATCCCAATCCCTGCTCTAACGTGTCTATGGAGTACTAGGAAAACCACCTGAAGAAAAATTGTCTCTGAGGCATCTCACATTGATTCTGGAGTTTCCTGTCGACCCTGCCCATGCTATTTGTGACACCCGTTCTCACTCAAGGCTAGAATAGGCTGCTCCCTGTACTGTGTAGACCTACCCAATCTGGACATCGTCTGCTTCTGCCCAAGTACAAGTCAGGGCACCTTTCAGAAATGCTGAGTGCTCCCTGTCTCACCACGCTGTGGATGGTGCAATGGATCCCCAGCAGCTGGAGCAATTCCCAGCCTTAGAATCTTCATCTTGTCAGTACAGGTGATGCCTGAAAAAATGCTGGCATTTCCAAACTGGAATCCAAAACCCCATGAAATTAGATGTTATGAACAGGGAAAAAGGCTTTTGCTTTACTATGCGAGGCATTGGGATCCACGTTCCAAGCCAGAAGAACCTAAGGCTTACAGGATTCTCATTCAATAAATAGCATTCCCCATGAGTTTGGCTCTTCACAACAGAGAAAAATACCTTGATATCTTGTCTCTTTTGAGACAGATTCACCTAGGAAACATTTTTAGATCCCAAGCAGGACCAGTGTGTTAATTCTGTGTTAATTCTAACCTGACTGCCACGTCCCAGGACTGTTGCTCAATCACAGTGCAAACTCTTCCACTTTGGGTACATGTATCTGTAAAGTTACAAATTTAAGGAAAAAAGAGGCTGCTTGGGTAGTTCAGTCCCTAGATATAACTTGGGAAGGGAGATACTAAAGCATGCTGTCAATCTCTGGGCAACACCCTATTCTCTGGATAGGAAACCCACAGTAGGGGGGCCTTGTTATGAGAGCTCATCTGTCTAGTGGGCTTGAGGCTCAGTGAATGCCATAGGAGCATGACATAAGTCTGTGAGACCACACGTCTCAGCAGAACCAAGGTCTTGTAGAGTACTGGAACATAGGGCAGGCAATCCAGTGGTGAAGTTCCAACTATGTAGAAACCCAGTCAATGGCCAAAGCAGGGATAAGAAATCATTGAAATTAAGTGGAAGATGGGCTCCTTTGCAGAGAGGGGTGGCCCAAGAACGTAGTCTTCATTTTAATAAGAAACAATGTAGATATAGAGTTGCATCTACTTTGCTTGTCTGGCTTTTATTTACCCTTCCTCCCCTCTTTGGAGAAGCATCGCACCGCAAAACAGCCCAGAAGGGAAACTAGCCTGATAAATAGACCATCAAGAGAAATAATTAGTCTAGATAGGAAAATTAAATAGGGGGAGCCACTAATCAGCTGCTCTCTCTGCAAGGAGGAGGCTGGGAAAGTAATTTAAAAAACCTTTTGGAGGAGACTCTGAGGCACAGCATAAAGTAAAAATACAGATGGCCAGAAATTAGAGCAAGTCTGTGTGCACAGGAACAGGTGGAATTGGTTAGAGGCAGAGCTCCCCCCCACCCTGCTTACCCCCTCCAAGTCTTCTCATGACTTTACCTTCTGCTTGGCAGCGCTGTGAGCTAGGAAGAAAAAAAAAAAAAAAAATCTCCCTCCAAGCTGGTGAAGCTGTCTCCAGCTGGGAAACTGTGCTGCTAGCAGCCCTGCTCAGTTCCCAGGGGCGGCACACAAAGGCCCCAGCACCAGCAGGCTGATCCTAATTCAACTCCTTCAGTGCTGGCCTCACAAGAAGAGGGGTAATTCAGCACCCCAGAGCCCCTCCTATCATGACCTGGAGGGAAGCTTTGCCTGGGCAAAATAAATAAAACCATCAGACCTTTCCTGCTTATAAGCCTCCCAGAAGATGAAGATTTGCTAGGATCAGACTGAGTCAGCCCACCACCAAGTCAGGAGGGAGCAGACCACAGCTCTGCTTTGCCCATACCAGACTCCTTTTTGCTGTAGGACCTCACAGTTCTTCCCATTCCTACAGCAAGAAACTGCAGGCTCTCTAGTTGAGATCACCCTGTCAACCACCATCATGGTATCTGGTCACCTGCAAAGGCCACTGTCTTGCCAAGCTGGAAGATCCACAATGGTGCTGCAAACTCACAGGCTGTACCACAATCAGAAACAGTGGACGTTCTGAAGGGAAATTGGGATAGACAAGGCTTTGGAACGCAAATAAAATTCTTCACCCCAAGGAAGTTTGGATCTTCAGCTTCCATTCAATTTGGGAAACTCTAGCTGACTGAAGCCCAGGGCTAAGCAAACTCATGTCTCCCAGAATGGAATCCATTACTGAGCTGGAATGCCTCTAATTATACTAACACTAATAACGTTAGCTACTAAAATAGCTCAGAAAAGGATACGTTACAAACGTGGTTTTCAGCCTGTGGGTTTCAAATGCATGGACGTTGCCAGGAGGGGTTGAGAGCAGGGACACAACCTACTTTCTTTCATTTAACTTCCATCTAGCAAAGTCACCCACCGTTTTCAGATCCAGTCACAAAGAACAGATGTTTTAGTTGCTATGTAGGTACCCAAAGCAGCGGCATGGGTTTCAGAAGAAAAGATTTGAAAGATTTTTCCTCTTTCAGATAGTAAGGAGAAAATTGTTTACCCTGGATAGAAATGATCAGATTCCTTCCCTTTCTATATGTGAAATTATGTACCTTATGATTCTATGAAAGCTTTCAAAAAAAAAAAAGCTTTAAAAAAAAAAAAAACAGCCACCAGAAACCAGACTTCTGTCTACCTCATATAGGAAAGGGGAAGTTCATACCAGGTTACATCTGTCAGTGCTCAACGACCAGGAATTCGTATGATGCCTCTACCCCTCACTAAGCCATGCATTATGGAAGATGACCTGGCTGAACGCCTCACACCAAGGAGAAAATAGGAGCCTGAAGAAAACCGTTGCCATATTTTATAGAGGATTTTCTTTGGCTAGCAGTAAAGTTTTCCATAGAAAATTAAATTCCCACCCAAATTGGAGTTTACTCTCCAACTAAATCCTCTCTGATTTATAGATTGAGATGATGGTTGGGATTTTTTTTGCTCCTAATATTGGAGGCAGAAGCGACTGCTTTCAAATGCAAGTTTCAAAGGGAAGGTCACAGTTTTCTTTTCATCCTGTTTGAGGAGTTTTTAAGAATGTTTAATGTTTGTTTAAAAAAAAATAATGAAGATTTTGTAATTGCTACTGTTTCATCTGAAAGTCAAGCCCCAAAGGACTGAAGGGGGCACAATATACAGGTGTCCTGTGTGTAAATATTGTTTGAGAGGCAGGGACCTAATCATGGGCAGCAAGTAGGTGACCAAATTAATGAGAAGAGAAAGACACGTCAAGACAGAGGATTTAAAATCAAAGGATTTTCCTTTTATTAGGCAGGACTGCTTCTGAAGTAAATAAAGCAGATCACTTCTGTCATGAGACTGGTGATTCTACATGAGACCATCACAGGACGAGGTAAACAAGAAACACACATACACACACAGTAGGTTTCAGTAACATGGAGGTCACAGCTAAAGATTCAAGTCCTTATTAGAAGTTATGGGAAATTACCTTTCTAAAGACATACCAGTGACTTTCAACTCCTACTACAGTCTAAAGAGATTTGGAATCCAGCTGTTCATACACTCAGAACACCCAAATTACACATGATTAGTATGATTCAGTTTGCTACCTTTGCTAAATTTGTCCCCACTGGAAATAAATATCAATTGTTCAAACATGAGGGGAAGAGAAAACCCAACCTTCTCCCTACAAAGCCTAAGGCCAGTGACACACTTTGTCAAGGGTTTACTTGTCATTCAGCATTGCCTTTGGGGAGCAGATCCTTCTTCAGGCATTGCAACAACAGGTACTGTAAAAAAGTTCTACTTGCAAGCTCACTGAAGGAAAGTGAGAGACTTGCTTGCTACTGTTTGGTTCAGACATTATCAATCCTGCATAAAAATATACTAACAAGAGATGCAGCAGCTATGGATGGGTTAGTCTTTCAGGGGCAATTCCAAGGCAGGCTTTGCCTGTGAATGTCCCTGTGTGGGGCTGGAGCTATGCTCCGTCTCCTACAGACTCTGAACTTCTCAAATTGTGTGAGATGCAGAACAGCGATAGCTAAGACTTTTTGAAAGTTATTGTTCCCCCAATACACACACTCTCCCACAGAACAGCAGTTTTGTCCCAAATGTACATTTTTGGATTTCACACATTTTCTTCTTTGAGATCAAAAAGGGAAAACGGAACACTTTGGTCACTCCTTCCTCACACATTTTAGCTTTGGAAAGAAAAGAAATTACAGAGAGAGGAAAACAGTGGAATAAAAAACAAAAGCTGAAAAGGACAGTCAAGGAAAACCAACATTCTTGAAAATTAAAACAAAATATTATTCAAAGCTCTCCATGAATCTCCTTTTAATGAAGGGCCAATTCCTTCTGAAGCCCGCAGAATAATTACTCTGAAGCTTCACAGAATTAGTTTCACCTCAAGCAAGTGAGGGAGTGATGAGCCACAGCCAAGTCTGAATAAATGAATGTAAATCGAGATCCCCTGGCCCCCTTCCAAGCTGGCCAGACACAAGGCAGCTCTGGTCTTGAAGTCACATACCTCGCGTATCTACACTCAGAGCAGATCGTGAACTCTGTCTGGGTTCATTGTGCACTTGCTAACAAAGCCTTCTTACTACTACTCACAAAGCTGTATCACTGTAATGGCAAGGTGCTTACAGCAACAGGTGAAGGTAGCATAAATGCATCTCTAACAGGTTTCAAACTGCTTGTTTGACCACAGAACAAACAAATAAAATTGCTTCTCAAGTTCCCTGGAGTTCCCTTTCTACAGGACTCCGCATAAAAGGAAAAAAGCTCCAGGCTTGCCTGGCCTGGAAACAAAAGGCACTTGCATGTGAAGGAGAAGGAAGACAGCCCCAGTCCTCTCCTTCTCCTGTCCCACTTGAAAAGCTTTCTTTCCTTCAGCCCCAAAGCCCTGCCAGGATCACTCTAGGTCCTGCAGATGCGAGAGCATGCATGGTGAGTCAGTTCCTCTAAACCTTCCTGCGGCTGGATTTGACACCAGCAAAATTGCTCCACTTCAGCACAGGGTTTTAACAACCAGATGCAAGACAGATATATAAGGAGGTGGGCAGTCAGTGGGTATAATCTAAGGACCAGGTTAACTTCAGCTGCAAACCAAATTGAGCTGGGGTTTGCAACATCAGGTCCAGAAGGAGCAATTGCATTTCTATCAGGTCCACAACCCCGCTAGGGTCACAAGCCCCAACTGCATTGTATTTTGGAGGTGACCCAAGGAAATTGCTGCTCAAGGTGATAGGATGATCACAGGGGGAAGACAGGGGATAGGGCTGGTAGTCCTCAAAAGAAACATGGCTCAGCACATTTGGAGAAGGCAATTTGCCAAAGGAAGGTCCAATGCCAAGCACAGAGGGTCTATGAACCATCCAGAGGACTTTCTGCTCCAGTCTCTAAAATGTCACCTCTTTCCCAAAGTGACAGAAAGATACTTTCCAATGTAAATAGAGAAGTGTCTCCACAGGGAAGTTAAAATTATCAAAAACTAAAGACACCCCAATGATGAAAAACACAACACAGAAAAATGCAATTTAATGATCAGACGTACCTCAAAGCAGGAGATACAGCCTGAGTTTTAAGAATGATTTCTAACTAGAAAAGCCCAGAATGGTTTAGATGTGTGACTTCATAAAAAAAGAAAAAGTGTGGCCCAGACATATGTAAGAAACCCAGAAGTCATCCGGAGGCCAAACAAAGAACGGATGAATTAAGACAAGGCCAGATGATCAGAAAAAGGAAATAAAGGTTTATAATCTGTCTAACCTGCCTAGAAAGCACAGGTCTTTCCTACATCAACATTCCTTAGCAGTTAGTAAGAGATAATAATATGATTATTGTGGGGTTTCTAGAGACTGCTCAGGCAAAAGTAAAGGAAATTCATGTTGCCACAGAAGAAAACCACAATACAGGACTCTGCATTTAAAGGTTGTCTGCTCTGGACATTTCAGCTATTCATTGAGCAAATATTAGTAGGCAAAGTATTCAGGCTGGCAAGGGATTACATTCAACTATGACTGAGGCAAACGATTAAACCAAGCATTTATGCAGCTTTCCTGGGATAGACTGTGTCTGCAAAGGCAGAGGAAGCAGGCAGACACCCCTCAGTTGGGTTTCACCCACAGAAAACACCAGGCAGTGGATTCTGCAAGGACTGACGCGGCACAGGAGATTTTTTTCGATGAATAATTTATTCACTGAAAAAAATTTGGGGTTTGGGCCTACCAAAAGTATTTGCAAACTCAGTGAATACTTTCCACCAGAAGCCCAAAAACATTTCAAGGAAGCAGTGTTATGTTTAGACTTTTCTTTTTACTTATTTTTTTTTCCCCTCCAGAAATGCCTCTGCTTGAAACTGTACTTTGAGGCCAGGTTACTTGACTTTAAGCAGACTAACCTTGAACAGAGATGCTTCCATTTCACACTGAACATCGTCAGCACTCTGCTTTGTGGGCCAACCCAAAGAAATCAATGATTTGCACCGTTCTAGTAGGAACAGCTGGAACGAGCCTACTGGCTCAGTACTCACAAGGAAAGACTAGACCCAGTGCCAGTAGGCCCAGTTCACAGTGTGACCTGGAGCAAGTAACAGAAAGAACTTCTGGATTAAGGAAATACTTGATATGGGCCACTAGGGATCCATGCTGGGAAACCTGGAGCCAAGAAGAAAAGCCTGACCTCTGCGGAGTTGGCATGGAGCCTGGCACCTCCACAGAGCTCCGGGAAGTAGATAACCCAAGAAATAAAAGTCTACTGACAGCAAAGAGGCAAATGGAGCTGAATCTTGAGGAAATGGAGCAGTAGGAATCAGCTTGTGACAGTCCTCCTGGCTCCTTGAAGACCATTAGCTTATGCTTAACAGCAATATCTAGCAAGAGGTGGATGAACTCCCTAGAAGATGTTCCACCTGGTGATGCACAGAAGTGAGACCTCTCCTTTCACATATGTAGGCAGGCTGGTGGTGGGTGAAGAGGCAGTAAACAGGTATTCCTACACCCCCCTAAGCTCCCAAATAAGTACCAAGTCTCCTCAGATTTGCTGTACAACAAATTTGTCCTTCTACCTTCCCTTCTCCATCAGCTCTATGGAGTTTAGTCTCACAAGTTCTGTAGCTGAACTAAAGGCTTCAGTGGAGACTATGGGATTCATTCACTTCTCTGTTAGTCTCCAGCAATAAGGAAAGCATAAAAGAATAAGGTACACACTAAAATTCCATCCCAAAACATTTATCTAGATTCCAGTTATTTACTGCTCAGGGACTTCCTAAGTCAGAAGTGCCATTCTTATATTTGGCAGGCCTTGATGGAGTTTTACTGCTTTTGCCTATATGGCTCCATGCTGGGGGAAGAGAAGAAAATCCAGTTGGATGCAGGCCAAGAATTGTGTCCTCAGATGACAGTGTTCCTATACACAGGTTACCTTTGCATCAATGGGGGCTTGCTGAAGGCACCTTGATGTCATTTTGTATGTTCAGGAATTTTGGCTATCACCACAGAGACATTCTGAACATGTGTAAACACCCACCAATTACCACCAACTCCTATTCATTTTCTGCCCAATTGTGGAGGGCAGAAAGAGGCCCTTGACCCATAAATCAGGTCATAGTGTGTTTGTCCCTGTGCCATGAAGAATTCTTCAAGAATCCTGCAGCTGAAGGCAGGAAATTCACATCTGAAACCAGTTCCAGAGCTGGAATCTGGGCAACTAGCAAGCAACTGCGGCAAGAGATTTTGGAGTTATTGAGCTGAGATTTATGCTGCTGGAATTCATCACAAATATTTCACTCTCAGCAAGAGGTGGGAAAGAGGGAAAGACTGCTTTGCGTGAGACAGCTTATTTATGCAGGGCTGTCTCTCATCTAGCTTTGGAGGCATCTTGAGGCAGAGAGCTGTAGCTCACAGAGCCTTTTGTGAGACAGAGGATGGCTCTGCAGCTCCATCCAAGCCTGTCTCCAGCAATCGCCCGGAATTCAAATCCTCTCTATTGATTCTCCTATAGAGGCAGGATCAGTCGCTTGCCTTTGTTGCCATCACAGGCTGCACATCAGTCAGTGTCCTGATTACACCTCTTCCTGGGGCCTCCCCTCCCAGATAAACACCAGTGGGAGAGAAAAATACCATAATAAAGTGAAAATTTGGCTCAGTCTCTTTGCATTGACACCAAAACCCACTGTGATGGGGCACTGCAAGTCTCATCACCTCCAGAATGGCAGAAAACTCTCCTGACAGACAGTTCAGTAAACACAGCAGTTCTTGCATGCTTTGCAAGCATTTGAGGTGGAAGAAATTGCTTTATCCAGTCTGAGAAAGATGCCACAGCACCATGCTGCTATGCCATGAATTAAGAGAGGTTGGTTTTGCCCTAGGGGAACACATGCTTAGGGTTGCTCTTGTGCATCCAGCACAAGGCATGTCTGCATAGGCTGTTAGAGCTGGGCACACGGGAGTCACCTGGACATGCTAGCACAGCCCTCTGTCTGGGCTGGGAGGTCTTACTGAGGGGGCTCTGGAGGAATCTCTGCTCACATCCAGTCAGGTTTGAGATAAGACCTCTCCACGTATGCACATGCCATGCAGGCAAAGCTATATTGAATGATGAATGTTGCCAATTCACATATTTGACTGGCTCATGCTGGGGCACTAACAGAGATGACCAACAACAACTCTGATGCACCCATGTGCTAGGTATTACCTCCTCCATAGTAAGGGCAGAAGAGCTGACCACAAACCAGTGTCTAGTATATGAACTTTGCAATCTGGTATATGAACTTAATTCATCCCTAATTTGCTGTTTTCCTAAAGCGTACACGACTGTGAAAAGCAGTGGCTGTAGCAAATGCCTGCTGGCCCTGAGTGGTCCCCTGGGTAAGCACAGCAGCTGCAGCTACCCATTGCTGGTGGAGTCAGTCATGAAGAGCTCACGGACCAGGGAAGAGAAAATCTTGGAGCAAGAGGTAGAGTTTACTGGTAGTGGGGAAGGTTTAAGTTGGTAACAAAGGGACTGTTTGCCCTGGTGCCACACAAACTCCCTATGGGCACCCAATTCCCACGCTACCCGCAGTGCATCTGCAGACACCTCTGTCACCATAGCGTAAATCTAACAAGGAGAATGAGTCAGACACCTGTCAGCTCGTTCCAGTGACATTTGCAAAAGCAAGTTTCATTCTGTGATCTTTCTTCCTCATCCTCCTCCCCCCCATTCCCCACCTTTTATGAGTAACCATATCTAAATTCCTCAATCTGGTTACTATTGCACTACCTTTTATTTGGAAGGAAGTTGCACTGATGAGGCAATACTTGAACTTGATCTATTCACACCTTTACAGAGCTTTTTGTCTTGACTATTTGATATTAACTCAGGAAACATCCTGAGTGCGTCTTTGTGTCTGAAGTTCTGCTCTCATTCTCGGCATCTTAAGGTAATGGGGACATAAAGGAGAACAGGAGTCCTACTTTATCTACCGAAAGTGTCTTAGGGTGGTGCAACTTGTTTATGATGGCAAATTTTGGCAGCCAGCACAAGGAGCCTGGGATGGGATTCCAGTTCAGCTCGAACTGCCTCTCAACAAGCCCCAACAAAAATGCAAGCCATTCAAATTTTGTCACATCAAATTCATACTCTGACTTGGCTCCAGCCGCACACGTGTGGGGGACATTCTCACTGCTGCCTACACTGCCACCTTCCTCCCAGCAGATCTCGCCAGATAAGTTTTCCCATCTGAACCATTAAGATACACCTTGGTGATGAGTAGGTAAGTATAAAGTTCAGATGGCCTTTCCCCTGCAAGACCCGCTGATAGGTGACTGAAGTCAAGTTTTCATCCAAATCTAGTGAGACCAGTATTGGCTAGGAAGTGGAGGCAATAGTTGCCCCTAAGTCAGCTGGTCAAAGAATACATGTCTCTTGGTCTAGGTCCCCTTATCCTTAGAAATGAACTTACATGATCAGACCACTAGTGTACTAACTGCTCCTCTTCTGTTACTGTACTAGTGACAGAAAAGTGGTATCTGCCTTCCAACGTGGTGAATTTTTCCTCAAGCAGTCCATTATTCTATTCAAAATCATTGTGACAGCTACATTTTTGGGGACAAAAATAACAGAATTGGAAGCTTCCCTATTACCTATAGCTTAATTTCTTGGGTTGTGGGGAAAATTACTCTTTCCCCACAAAATTAGAATGATGCCTTAGTTATTAAGCAATGTCACAGAAAGGGAAGCAGCTACCTTTTACTGGTAAAAATAATCTCATACCTGATTATGAGGAAGATGGGGTAGAGAATCTGCATTGCATCTGCTAAAGAAATCTGAAATGAAACCCTAAAGTTTTGTTTCAGATTGAACCAAAATATTTTGAACTATT
Source organism: Gallinago jamesoni (assembly GCA_025769975.1). Classification (NCBI taxonomy): domain Eukaryota; kingdom Metazoa; phylum Chordata; class Aves; order Charadriiformes; family Scolopacidae; genus Gallinago; species Gallinago jamesoni. The sequence continues at coordinate 40,600,030 of JAOQGH010000032.1, forward strand.
TAGATCACACTATGGCTTGATTTAAACAAATTTTCCCTCCTGTTTTCTGGCCTAGTCAAACTAAGGAATTTCAGGGTCCTGTCCACTGTTGCTGAGTGGGTATGTCCCCACACATTTTGGGTCCAGTCACAGGAATGAGAGCTTTCTTTGAGGACATAAAGCAAAGCTATGATCCATGAACTCCAAGCAGAAACCACAAATAGCGGAAAAGAGCAGATTCCAAGTGTGAAAGTTGGGGAATTTTTTAGCTCTCAATTTTCACAGTATGTGAATTCAAGATAGAGAATGCTGATAAAAAATTTTAGGGCACAGGGAAGTCATTCTTTGGTCAGGAAAAGACCGTCCCAGCAGCATCAATGGATTTAGCATCGAAACAGTCAGGAAACAAAGAGCAAAGAGGAGAAGTGGACAAAATGCTTTTCTCAAGGTTGGAATGAAGGTCAGCACCTTCATTAAGAAGCATGCTCTGCAGCATCCCATGAGCGCTATGTTGTCTCCACAGTAAAGACTAACTTGACAGAGGATAAAAACTGAAGTTATTATAAAAGTATTTGCAGAACAAAAAAATTAGCCCTTTATGTGGCACTTAAAATCCACCTATGAAGTAGGTGACTTTATGTAGACATAATACCATACTCTTGAAAAGGAAATATGCCAGGAATGTGAAGTAATGGGTATGGTCTCACAAAAACTCTCACAAAGATCTCCAGCTTTTCAAAAAAAAAAAAAAAAGAAAAAAGAAAAAAGAAAAAGAAAAAAGGCAGAAAGACAGGAAGAAGTTTTCACAAACATGAAGTCATTTAACTTTCTTGTTCGTCAGCAGAGAAGCGGGTGAAAGGAATGTGAAGCATTTACTAGCAGGCCAGGAATCATTCAAAAATGGAGTGAGTCCATTAATTACAGAAGTAAATACAATTAACACAGCCTCCAAAGAGTTTACATAAGCTTCTTTTAAAAAGTATCCCCTTCTACCAAGCAAGAGTGTCTAATTTAGAAGTGAAATTAGCAAGCTGGCTAGAGATAAAACAACCAAGGAGACGCTTGCAAAATATAGTTTCTCAGTTGTGCTAGAAAAGATAAATGCTATGAAGCCACCAAGGCCGTTAGCACAATTACCAAACCACTGAGTACTTGGAAGACGCTGTAATGTAACAGAAGATGAAAGAAAAAAAACAAGGCGGGGGGAAGGCATCATTTTCCCCAAGATATGGGTGCAGTAAGGTAAGAAGCACAAAAGGCACTAACAGGTAGCTTCTGATGAAGAGCACTGTCCATGCCTACTTTGGGGTTGTCCACATCTGCATTTGAAGGGGTCCATTGAAATGACCCCCTCATCAAATCCAGCTATGGAGCTTTTCTTTAATCAATTAAAATGTTTAAGCTCAAAAACTGTACTCAAACACACCTGCCTTCCATTTTCTACAGAAGAAATTGTAGCTTCACCTGGAAGTTACATCCCAGCAGTTTGTAATGCACATACAGCATCGGGAAGTGATGGAAATGTAGGTGGTGTTAACTCTCCACATTTTTAGAATAATTTTGAAAGTCTGGAAAGGGTAGAGAAAAGCTTAGGACAGTGCTTGAAGTGCTCTTTCAGGGGATTCACAGCATCTTCATTAAAACCTACAAGTGTCTCCAGATAAAACACTGCTGGTAAAAATCCCACCTCCTCCTAGTAGAGAAAGGCTGAGCTGCTTGAAGTTACAGCCAGGACAGGGACATGATTCAAAATGAGGAGAAACACTCGTTAGTCTGGGTAATCCCTGTCCCAAGGAAAGGTCCCCAGCCCTGTACGTGTCTCGCTGGGTGACAATGGCCAGATTAGGAGGGTGGAGGCTCTGGTTTGGAGCATGCAGTTACAGGAGCACAGGTTGAGACCAGCTTGTGCTTGTGAATTTCCCCTTCCACAGAAGAATGCAGCTGATGTTTCTCCTCTGCTGAAAGGAGAAGGCGGGACACCAGCAAACCCTGCTTCAGGTCCCACTTGAGGGCACACAGCACTTCCGATGTCTAGGGAAGCACTGAGGAGCAACTCAATGTTTTTGCAACTTTTTGCCAAAGTTTTGGAGCCTGCTTCCCTTCTGCAAAACTACTTGCCTTCTGTACCAGACCTCCAGGCTTTTACTCCTTCCTAATACAGAAATAATAGCCTAATAAGACCCCATACCTCTAAGTCCATGTTGTGCTGTGTGGACTCGTCCAGGATGGGTGAAGTACCACAGGATTGCAGCAGGGACTGTTAAGCACAGCACCAGGATAACATGGCCAGGCTACATCCAGATCTGGCACAGCACACCCTGTGCTCCTAACTCAGAAGTCACACAAGAGAAGAGGCAGTTCAGGTCTGCCTACACCAGTAGGATAGACGTGCCCTTTGGCTATCAGTTTTGTAGGTGTGGGGCTGCACCCTCTAAAGGAACCTATGCACTCAGCTTGCCTACAACCATGACAAGAAGCAAAAATATCCGGCTCTTCTAACGGATGAAAGGCAGGCGCTCAAAGGATTAAGTCACCAGCTTCTTCCTTTCCTTTCAGAGCTGGTGAACCATGCAGCAATGCATGTCAGCTGTGTTGGTTTTGAGTCGTGAGCCAGAACAATGCAGCCTGTCTTTCCTGGTGTGCACCTCCAGGGAGGATTCCCGCAAGCACTCCTCCGAACAGGGCAATGTAGGTGGCAAACAAAAGAGAAAAGCCCTTCAACTTTTGACCCTCCTGAAGTTTATAAATTGCAAAGAGCTCATGTCATCATAAATGAGTCAAGAAACATCTCTCAGAACCCTTCGGCCCACGCTGTGCGTGCCTGTGCACTCTGTTACCTCCTGCAAGTGTTTGTCCTGTTCCCACCATGGAGCAGGAGAGTGAGTTCCTGGGAAGCTTTACCTATGGATGTGCCTGGCTCTTGTGGCATCACATAAATTAAAGCCCTCAGGTCCAAAAGCCAAGCCACATCTGTGATAGATGTTTAGTCTTGATCCGCACAGGATGACAGCAGCTTTAATAAACTTAGAAAGACGTATTCCCGATGTCTGCTTGTCTACAACCAAATCTCAGACATTCTTCACACTAGGGTGGCCTGAAGGAATTCATGCTTAGAGCAACTGATGCTTGTTAGTAGGAAGGGACACCAGACCTCTTACTTTTGCAGGGGAATAAAACCAAGCAGAGATTTGTTCAAGATTGCTTAGGCAGCCTCTGGCGGGGTAAAGAATTGATCATCACTACCCCAGAGTCCCAGCCCAACAACTTTACTGTCTGTCCTGTTAAGAAGATCCAAAAGCATGGAACAACATATGTCTGTATGAAGAAACTGAGAGGATCCCAAAACAAAGGCACTTCCCATGCAGTAAGGGCTACTCTCTCTGCAGCCTGTTTCAGTTCCTCACCGCTTTGGAGTTGTTTTGGGGCTTTTTAAGGCAGTTTTTCCACTAGGCACTATGTTGACTGTTGGTCTGATATGCATAAAGTCAGCAAGGAAAGACAACACCTAGAGCTCACATGACTGCACATACAGGGCATCCTCACAAATTTCTGACAAGTTAATTACAAAGCATGAAATGCTCCAGAAAGACAAGGTCCATGTTATCATACATGGGGAAAAGTTAGCCAGCTGCCTCAGGACAACAGCACTGACAGCACTTGCCAGTTGAGTTGGGCTGGAAATAAATATATATATGAAGAGACAGATAGATAGGTATGGAATCAGCTTACGCAACAACAGCAAAGGAGCAAGCATTCACATTGTGGTACAAACACTAATGCCATCCTTTTCCCAAGTCAGTCAGGTTTAAAGGCACATAGTCACACTAGCCCAAAGGCAGGATGTATATCCACACGGTACTAGGCTTGAACTACTGGTTATGGGCTGGCACACAGCCAGCTCAGAGTAGGAACGTGCATCTGCATCTGTCTGTACTTTCATGAGCTGCAGTGGAAAATTAAGGCTTCTCAACAAACAAGGCTGAGAATCAGGAGCTCTCTCCTCTGCTGCACTGTCCTTCTGTACACCCACCACGCGTATTTCCCAGGCTTGCTTTGCAGGACTTTTCGTACCTTCACCTGCTGCCATCACACTTCCTTACAAGCAAGCACAAGCCAGGAGGGAAGGTATAAAATATAAAGCGTAATTAAAGATTTTGTAAGAAGTCAATGAGGCCAAAATAACAGAGGATGTAATAAAGCCATAAATATCTCTCACAGCTATAAACACTTCTACCTGCTGCAGCCTGGGCATTTATAAGTGCTTCAGGCATTCAGTGCTGTGTTCACACTTATTCCAGCATTTACCATCCAAGCAGCAAGAGGCTGGCAGACATGGTGCCATGCACAGGCTCAGCCATCAGCCTGGTTTTACAATACCAGCTTGGGTTCCTTTCCTGAACTCTCCTTTCCATGGATTAGGGCTCCCGCTTCAACCAAGGGGTGTTTAAAAGCTCTGGCTGAGATCAGGGCCCATTATATCCAGGTGCACATAGACTTCGAAGTGTCTCAGAAGACACTTTCTCTAAGCAAATGGGATAAAGGGAAGAAAAGCACTTTTCCTGAACACTAGATTTAAAAAAAAAAGCAAAAGTAAAACAAACAAAAAAGAAACAACAGAAAAAGAGCCCACACCCAACAGGGTTTTCAAGACTGGTATTACAAAAGCCTGCTGCCCAGTAGGTCTTCTCTTCAATGTCCCAGCCATGCCAAAAAGCCTCTGGAAAGTGAGTAGCACTTCTTGGGTCACTAAAGAAGCACATGCAAGTTCTCAGGAACACCAACCCACTGCATCATCTCCCACACTAACCTGGGAAAGTAGGAAGTCTTTGACTATGCCAAGGAAATTCCTTATTCTGCTTTCAAAGCACCAGCTGTATATGGCATAAATCCTCATGGCCAGCCAACTTTTTGACACAAACCTCCTTTCTAGGCCTGGGTTTTCCAGGTACTGAACAACATCATTGCCTGCATATCCCACCACTTCCAAGAGGCACATGACAAAAACTGAAGTATTTTAGCATCAGACAGATGGGTTGACAAGAATCTAGGTGTCCAAGGAGTCTCCAAACTAGAGTATTCATGCCCACTAGCCTCAGGTGTGGGGTTTTTTTCCATTACCCAAAAATACATATCTTTCCCTAAAAAAAAGGCATCAAGCCTCAGAACATCTACAGGCATTCATCAACTTCTTCAGAATCCTCTTCAAATATTTCACAACCTTCCCCATCTCACACCATCTTGTTTCCATCTTTTACAAGCCACACAGGAGATCTCCAGTTAGCTTAATTCCCTTCTTCACACCCCCAAGTCGCTAGAACAACAGTTTTACAGGGTGGTGTGTAGTGTATGGTTGTAGTGTACGCTGCATATCACAGACATGGCAAGAGGTGGAAATGAGGTCCCTTATGTTTGAGTTCCGTTGAGTGAAGGAGCATGTCTTCAATATTGACGGAGGTTGGCAAGAGACACAGAAACAGACCTAAACCTTCACTTTGCTGCAAAGCTACAGCTTGTCCTGTGATCATAACACCCCTTGAGGCCCAGGGACAGGTCAGCAGTAGGGCATTTGCCAAGTGCCATGGAATCATCTCACTTCACTACAGGTGCTTTTGCTTAAGCTGCGCATTTTGTTACAGGAAAACAGAGGTGTTTGCTACTTGCTCCTGTAAGTCTTCGCAAGACATAGCCAAAGCTATCTTTGAAGTGGTGTTATGGACAAGAAGTCATGATTCACCTCCAGAGGGACCTCAAAGTAAGTCACATTTGCAAGGCTTAATCATAACCTTGTGAACAATGGATGAATCAGAAAGCTGAACTTTACATCGCTCACCCAGATTAACGTGGCCTTGGACACCTCCTTCAAGGTTCCAGGCCAAACATTAGTTAGTTCCTCCCCTAGATGATTCAGAACTAAGATTAACAAGAGAAAAAGCACCAAGGCAAGCAGAATTATTTGCAAAGCTTAGTTAAGCAGGAAATATTTTCCTTGCCCATGACTTGAAAATCACATTATCCCACTATTATATGTCCTTTGGAAGTCTTTCATAAATATGGTAGAACTGAGAGGCAGGAAGGAAGAAGGACAAATAGGTCAATTATTAGAGAGCTCTCATGAGATATGAGAGCAATTGTAACCCTCTGCACTGCACAAATCACACACGGAAGCTGAACACAAAAAAACAGTATGCCAAACCAATGCTAATCTGACTTTAAGAACCAGCTTTATTCTGGTCCAAACAGAGGTCCAAATCCTTCTAGGTGCATTAATTCATCAAGGAATCTGCACAAAGAAATACTTGTTTCAACAAATCAATATTTTCCAGAAAAAAACACTGAACTAGGTTGTCAGGTCTATTTCAAACTTCTTTTAATTTTACAAGAAAGAAAACAGACTAGGTTCAGATCTCACAGCCACTGAGTTTCCAAGTGTTCATTTCTATAGCTTACACCATGTCAAAGAATACGGTGTAACTTACGTCAGATACTCCAACTTTCTCAAGAAAAAAAGGTAAGAACCAGTTACTCATCTTGCTAATCCTCCACACAGTGAAAAAGAAGCAGCACAAAATCTCAGCCCCTACCTTTCAGCTGCTGCTGTCACACCATCTCTGACTCAAATCTCCCAGACTAAAAAGCCCTAGACAGCTGCTATCTTCTTAAATGTCTTTTAAAAAAAGAAAAAACAACAACAACAAAAAAACAACCCAGCTGATCATTTGTGACATTAATTCATTGCACCTGAGGTCTTCCCAGCTAAAGCTAATGAGAAATTCTCACTTATTCTGGATTTCACCTATACCTTCTAGGAAGGGAGATCTGAAAGCAGAAAGCTCAGCAAAATCCTGTTAGGACCTGCCCATCCAGTTCCAGGCCACCCAATACTGAGGAATTTGCCTTGTAGAATTCAGACTTGCAAGGAGCAGAAGTAGAGGTTTGTTATTGCCTCTGTAATTGCTTATACTGGAGGGTAGTAAGCGATGGGTAATGGGGCTGGAGAACTGCCAACAGGCAATCACAGCCTAAGATGACTTGATGGCAGTGCCTAGGGTGCATAAACTGTCTCTTTTCCCTGTAACAGCTATCCTCTTCTGTTAAAAAGAGGCACTCATTGGGCCACTCTCATTTTTTTCTGTGCATCCAGGCTTTTTAAAATAACAGTTTCCCTGTGCAGAATACCTGATCTGGCTATACTCAAGCTAATCTGAGGACTCAGAAATGCCTTGAGCTCCAACCAGGTTGCTTTTATGACCCCTGTGAGATGATCTACCACATCTCTGCACTGCAAGTCAGAGAGGTTTAGGTAACTTCTGCTGCATCCTCCTTTTTTTTTTTATAAATAGAACAGTTCACAGCAACGATAACCAGTGATACAAAATGGTGCTGCAGAATAGGTTGGCCAGAAAGAAGGGTGCCACTGAGTACAATTGCAACCTCCTCTACAAAATATGCACAAAGCTCCCTGGGTAGCAAAAGACTTGGAAACTAAAGGAGGTCATAGAATCATAGAATGGTTAGAGTTGGAAGGGACCTTAAAGATCATCTGGTTCCAACCCCCCTACCGTGGGTAGGGACACCTTACACTACAGGCTCAGAGCCCTGTCCAACCTGGCCTTAAACACTTCCAGGGATGGCACATCCACAACTTCCCTGGTCAACTTGTCCCATGCTTCACCACCCTCACAGTAAAGAATTTCTTCCTAATATCTAATATAAATCTACCCTCTTTAAAACCGTTACCCGTCATCCTATCGCTATGCTCCCTGATAAAGAGTCCCTCCCCATCTTTCCTGTACGCTACTTCTAGGTACTGGAAGGCCACTATAAGATCTCCCCAGAGCCTTCTCTTCTCCAGGCTGAATAACCCTAAGTCTCTCAGCCTGTCTTCATAGAAGAGGTGCCTCCTCCAGACTTGCTCCAACAGGTCCATGTCCTCTTTATGTAGAGGGTCCCAGAGCTGAATGCAGTATTCCAGGTGGGGTCTCATGAGAGCAGAGTAGAGGTGGAAAATCACCTCCCTTGACCTGCTGGTCACAATTCTTTAGATGCAACCCAGGATGTGATTGGCTTTCTGAGTTGCCAGCACACACTGCTAGCTCATGTTGAGCTTCTCATCAACCAACACCCTCAAGTCCTTCTCCTAGGGGCTGCTCTCAATCCATTCTCCACCCAGCCTGCATTTGTGCTTGGGATTGCCCTGACCCACATGCACTTGGTCTTGTTGAACCTCATGAGGTTCACATGGGCCCACCTCTCAAGCCTGCCAATGTTCCTCCGGCTGACATCCCTTCCCTCCAGGATGTCAACAGCTCCACACAGCTTGGTGTCAGCAGCAAAGCTCCTGAGGGTGCACTGTGTGCCACTGCCCTTGTCACCAACAAAGATGTTAAACAGCCCTGGTCCAAATACCGACCCCTGAGCAATGTCAGTCATCACTGTCCTCCTCAAGGACATTTTGCTGTTGACTGCAATTCTTTGAGTACTACCATCCAGACAATTTCTCATTCACCAAGTGGTCAGTCAAATCCATGTCTCTCCAATTTAGAGACCAGGATGTCACATGGGACAATGTCAAATGCTTTGCACAAGTCCAGGTAGATGACATCAGTTGCTCTTCCCTTATTTGCCAATGTTGTAACCCCATCATAGAAAGCCACCAAATTTGTCAGGCAGGATTTGCAGGATGGATCCATCTGTCACCATTTGACGTGAGCTCCAGCCTAGACATTTATTTTTGTTGTACTGCTTGTCTGCTCTCAGCACTATAGGTATCATCCAGATGTCCCTGTGGGGAACCAGGTCTCATAATATATAGAAAAAAGTCAGACAGAGATTGTCACTGGCACACATGACAACAGCCTGATACTCCCATACAGAGGGTTCCGTATCAGTGGGATGAAAAGGAAGTGAAGAAGAATAGGGATGGAAAAATATTTAAGAGTCACTGACCCTTGGCTCAAAGTGAGCTTAATCCATGCTCACAGATGATCAAGCAAGCCCATGCAAGCCTCGCTGAACCATGCAGGAGCGCAGCATGTTCTTTTCTCTGGATTTATGCAGCTCATGTGCGAATCAGTGCCAAAATCCATTACTGCCTGCTTTCTCGCTGCCTTCGATTTCGTAGCCTAATCTCCAGTTTAGCCTACACTGAACCACAGAAGAACAAACAGTGGACACCAGCCTCTCCCCTCCTCCCTCCCCAGGAGCTCTAGCTTCTATTTATGGGTCCCCTGGGGAGAAAACAGTTGTGGCCATTGTATTTGTTTAAGGGTTTTCTGTAATTTCCTTGGGTTTGACTGCAGCCTCTGAGGTTAACCACAGCCAGCTATTGTGGCTGTGTCTTCATCATTCTCTATTGTTCCGCACTAGGTGGCTCTGCCTTGTTTTCTTGGAAGGTCGAGAGTTTGTTTGTCATTTCTGGCTTGGCACTCAATGGACAGAGGGTGATGGAGGGGAGGAAAGAGAAAAAGCGGCTCCTTCTTTTTTAAGACTGTGGGTTTCTGAGAAAGACCAGTGTCACTGACCAACTAAGGTCAGCCTGAGGTTGCTTAGATGGTATTTGTAACAGCAGGAGGCTGTAACCAGCTCTCTGCTTTGATAGGATTCCCTTGAGGGGTTTCAAGAAAAATGTCAAGAATCCCCCACTTCTGGCTTCTTCCACAGGGGTGTTCTGAAAGTCTTTTCTCCTGAGAAAAGGAGGAGAGGGCCATACCGTATAAAGCCTTTCCACTGCCATGGCAGGATTAGCCACATTTGCACTGTGTCCTGACCTTTTGCTACTGTAATGCTGAATTTCCGCGGCACTGCCAAGAGGCAATCCTTTTTCTGGCTTCCAGTTTTGCTCTCTTATGGGAGTACACAGTCATTCTCCAGCCACATAGAGACAAATTCTTCCCAGCTCGTCTCTGTCAGTGCCTAAAACTGGAAACTTACCTCATCGTCATGGATGCATCGCAGAGCCAAGGGCTTGGACTCTGATTCATGCTTAGAGGGAAAGGAAGGAGCAGGAGAGCACGACATCATTGACTTCACCGAGTTACACCAAGGAGTCAACAAGGGGAACAGTGTAATCTAGTGCACAGGACACCAAATAAGGAATAAGGGAATCTGGCCTCTAGCACTAATATCACAACCTGCTTAATTAGTATTGCAACCCAAGCAATGCCACTGTCTCACTGAGGTTTTGTTCCACTTCTCACTCATTTGACAATAAGGTCTGCCCCACATTACAAGTTGAAAAATTGGGTTGGGTTAGTCATCTGTCTAACTCATGGATTGGAGAGAAAAAGACACTGAAGAAATTACCTCACCTCAGCCCAAAGTTGTTGTCTAACACAGCTTAGAGGAGGTGACACAGATGTCCTCCTCGTGTCCCTTCCCCACCCTTCTGCTCTTTGATGAGAAAGTAGATGATCCAATTAGAGATTACAGGAGGCAGCAGCTGTCTGGGGATTGGGTATGTCCCACTTTAACTGGAGACCAGAAATAAACTGCTCACTGCCAAAGCAGGAGAACTGCCTATTCTGATAACATGTTGACTACTTCTCCTGTGATTTGAGTAGAAGCAGTTTTAAACCTGGCACAGTCACAGCACAAAGCCTGTCAGAGTTCAAGAAGTGTCTAGACAATACTCTTAATCATATAGTTTAGTTTTAGGTAGTCCGGTGAGGAGCAGGAAATTGGACTTGATCCTTATGGGTCCCTTCCAACTTGAGATATTTTATGATTCTATCAATTAATTAACAAACTAGTCATGAGTGACTAAAATTGTCAATTTACACCGCAATTTACACCCCTACGTATTATACTAGAAATTTTGCAGGAGTTGTAAGCAGAGCTGAGGTTCTTGAATGACTTCTATATGACTTTCCATTGGTGCAATTCCATTGGTGAAATTCCATTGGTGCAAAGACAACTGCACCTGTGAGGCAGCCTGGGAAGCGAATACAATTTGGACAAAGAAATAAAGTTGTTTCACGGTACAGAGAAGAGACTTAAAAACAGGTGAAAGCAAACGGGAAGCAGAAAAAAGTCACGTTGACTACAGGATTTCCATTTTGCCCAAAAGAATAGTAAAAGACTAGACTCGTTAGCATAAACTAATTTCTGGAGGTGTCTCTCTCTTTGGAGCTTGATTCAGACCTACGTATTCACTCTCAGGTAGCTGCATTCATACCTGCAATGGGACTTTAGCAGAATTTAAATACCAAGGTCCACAAACACAACCCAGAAAGCCACCAGTTCCAGTGGCTGTACTTCATTCACTAATTCTCTTTAGAAAGAAAAAACAAAGAACAAAGGCAGATGAGAGGACACCACCACAGGTCAAGTGGATGCCCCCTACCCAGGTGGGTCCCTCCCTTCAGGCAAGGTGTCCTGGGTTCTCTTTGAACAGAGGCTGTAACTTCCAGCAAGAGAAGTCCTGGGTCTGGGACTTCCTACTGGGGGTTTCCACTTGGCATGTGGGATCTGGGCATCTGCCTTTAGCTGAACTGGGATTTATGGCACCTATCTCTGACATCCTCAATAACCTGACAGGGTCCAAGAGGCTAATCTTTGAACATTAGAAGTTTCCATAGATCTCACCCTTTAGTGGAGAATGAGAGTTCTCACATCCTACAGGTGACAGGTCATGCTCTGCATGACCTTTCCTCGGCAAAACAGGTTTATTTTCACCTCCTTCTCTTCATTTTAGGGTTGCAATGGAAAACAGTGCATAGATTATCTATTTTCAAAGGTACCTATTTGAAGCATGGACAAGCTTCCATAAGGGGATGAGGGGAAATCAGAAACACTCAGGCCAAGGAAGGAATAAAAGTAATCCAGCAATGGATGTAACCTAAAATACAACAGTCACCCCCAGAAGAAGATATGCAGGGCCAGGCAAAAATCTTACCATCAAACAAAGGTCCTGGGTCTGCTTTGAGCTCCCTGGAATGGAAAGCTGGCTGGAAAGTAATTTTAATGATTTTAATTTTACCAAACTGCCATTATTCATTTTCCTTTCCTTTCCCCAAAATTCACCATCCCATCTAATCACCGTATTTCCTGAAGATCTCAGCATGTACTTGGCTGCTAGGACAAGTGGCCAGTATTCTCTAGAGCTGCTCAGCTCTGCAGGAATCAACAGAAACTCAGGTGCCTTCATCTGTTGTGAACAAGTTTTTGCTAAACACTTGGATGTCAACCCTGGCATTAGTTGGCCTGGGCTAGCTCTGTAGTTAGCAGCATCAGCCGGGCATACCACTGACGTTGCAACAAGCTTCAGAGGACTGCAAAGGAGACTGTGTAAAGCAAAGCCTGAGGCCCCAGCCAGTGAAAGAAAGGACATTTTGACAAGCCAAAATCCACCCAGCAAGATGAGCAGAAACCCCAAGGAACAGCCAAAAATGAAGGTTGTCCCTCTCATGGGACACCATTGGCCAAACCTCATTTTAAAAGGCTTTTCTATTTTTTTTCCTGGGCCCGATGCTGATGTGTTCCACTCCTGGGAAGCAGGGAAGATTTATACTGATTAGTCAAGCCACTGCACCACGATACTAAATAAAAATGGATATTAAAGCAAATGCAATGAGTCACCCATCCCAATCTTTAACAGTCGTCAGCCCTGGCTGTGTAACAAGCTGTTGACATACCACTGGGAAATGAATGTTAGCAAGAACAGCCTCTCGTCTCTGCCTCAAGCACCCTTGACCTTGGTTTGAGATCTCAGAAGTGGCCTGCAAGACATATGAAGCCAATTACCTTCACTTAAGATTGCCCTTTAAGGGCCTCATTCCACCATATGCCCCCCACCCTCTGCCGAGTTTCTGCGTGTCATTCAAAAAACTGGGGTGCAATGAAAGGCTGCAGGAGACGGCCCATGTTGTACATCACCTGGCAAGAGCAATGCAGTTTATTGACCATGGTTGTTAATTATTAACACCTTGGCTGCTCTGGGGGAGGCCAGCAAGGCTGAGGCACAGGTGCCACTTGCGGGGACCACTGCAAGGGGACTTCAAATGAGCATCTTCTCAACCAGCATGGGACGTGGTAGCACAAGGTTTTTCCACATTGGGATAAAACAGACCCCATAGATTTCTCCTTCAACAGGAGGAAGTACAGAAAGAAGGGTGAGGGAGGAGACAGAGCTTGGGAGAACTACTAAAGGCCACTGCTGGAGAGAGAAAGAGGAAGGGAAATGGAGGAGAGCACTTCCTATTTCAAGCCAGCAGCCCCAAGCTCCAAGTCATTCCCCAGCAGCAGCCACTGTAGCTTCACAGCAGACTGGGAAAAAAAGGACTGTCCTAGTTTTTTGGCTTCCCCTAAAACGCGTTTCCTCTGCCTGCTTCCAGAACAGCCCTGGCTGTACCAGTCTGCATCAGCTTCTGTCCTCAAGAAAACCAACATTGGGCATTGCAAGTGCTGCCTCAAGCCAGGGCTGAAAACTATCATTACATTTGGGCAAGGAACCAGGATTTGAGTACCCTCAGCCAGGCTGTAGAGGAAACTGGCTGAATATCAAAAGTTTTGTCCAACAAGGTTAATACAATGCTTTACTTCAGCACACTGCATTGGGCCTCCAGATGAGCAGGGTGTCCAAAACTTCACGTGCGGTTCGACACAGAGGCTGTGTCTCTGTTGTAGAGGGTCGGGCAGAAAAACCTCAGATTCCATGAAGGTGCAGGTCCATTAGCAGGAAGGAAGGTCCATTAGTATGAGGGAGTCTCCAGCTGTACTAAGGTCTGTACATTACATTACAGTTTCTCCCCCTCCCCAGATCTTTGCAATTATTTGTACATTTGGCATCATCAGGACCTCATTAATCCCAGGTGCCCTGCATAGCCCTACCCACAGAGATGTGCCTGTCAGAATCTGAGCCAGCGTAATCCAGGCACTACTTCCACCCTAAAAGATGGAAAAGAAAGAGAGGAAGAAAGATAGAAAGAAAAGAAAGAAAAGGGGATGGGGGCAGGAAAAAAAAAAAGTGAAAAAACTCTTCAGTGTGAACTGACAGTGACCTGTCAGAAATATGTTGCATTCAAACTTTCCCATAGAGCACTGAAAATTTGTTCCATATTAAAGAGGGGGGGTGGTGTTTCCAGTTCAAAGGAGAAGCTGGAGCAGAGAATAATTCTGTGGCTACTACTGTGGTGTATTTTTTTCCATTTGCTTTACCCTGCTTCTCCCCCTTCCCCACTCTCTTCCTTTCCAACCCTAATTCCTGTATGGTTGCCCTGAATCTAACAATTTCTATCCACTGCAAAAAATAAAAAAGAGAAAAGTTGGGGAGGAGAGGGAAATCTCTAATTTGTGGGAACTGCTGGTGTTTTAGTGGGAATGCAGAGAGGGTTTTGGACTTTCCCATGCTTTTAGCGCAAAACATTATTTTTACAGTGCCATTTAACGTAGGAGAAAGGGGTGTGAGAGATAAAAGCAGTGTAAAAGCAGTAAAAAAACTTTAAGTGTTAGTAGCTCACATATTTCAGGACTGTGGCTGTTGTTATTATTTATTATTTGAATTCTATTTATTACTCAGGGTATCCACAGTAGCCTGAACTTCATGATACAAACGCAGGACATAAAACAACCCCTGACCCTTAGAAGGTATTTTGTGACATTGCCTACGTTTTCTTGTGCGTTTTGCCTCAAAAAGATGTAAAACGTAGTGGAGCAATGAAGAACGGATGAGATCAACCTGCCATTCACTGCAACAAGTGTTCTGGACACTGATCATCTGAGCTGGACATTAAGAGGCATCTGGAGTCCTGGAAATTGTCTGAAATGTTTAGAAAGCACTTGCTATGTAATGGGACATGCCATAAATGCTAAGAGGGTTAGGGATGTTATTAGCAACACTATGAAGCACATAGGATTTTGGTTTTAGAAGACACTTAACATGCACCCCCAGTGTGTATCACATTCTCACGCAGAGTCCAAAAAAAAGACATTGCTTGAATCTTACTCTAGGAGAACAGGACGGGCAGAGCTCTCCTGCACAACTGGGGCCACAGTCCCTCTACAAATCCATGACTGGGGTTAGACCAAAGGTCCAAATAACTCCATGCCTTGTCTGCAGGAGTGGCCAGCAGCAGATGCTTACGTAAGACTGACAAAGCCACATAGTTACGTTTCTTCAGAAAGTCACCTAGCCTCCAGGCCTCTACTTGTATAGCTATCTCAGCAAATCACATGCTTGAACTGATCAAGATTCATTTTTATAGTGCCTTACGCACATCTTACTAGGAGGAACTTCCTGAACCTCACAGCTCATCTACCTCTGAAATGCCTTTATGGCCAGTTTATACATGACCAAAGCCTCCAAACCGATTTTGGGTGCTATAAAAAGACACTAAAAAACCTAATAAATGTTAATGACAGGTGGGAGAAAGAGGTGTGTCATCTGGGACACAGTTTTCCCTTTTCTTCCTAGAAAGAAGAAAGATAACTTCATTTTCTGGCCATCAGTCAGTGGCTGGAGTAGCTGGATAACAAGATCGGTGTTGCATCCTTTCTCTAGCCTCATCTCTATGGCATGGACATTACCCTTGTCCATCCCAAACTGGGGTCAGACTCAGACAAGTACCTTATCATCACATTCAACTTCAAAGACAGGAGGATGCAATATCTTTGCCTGCAAGTATTAAACAGGTCAGTATTGTTGGATGTGTCTGTGCAAGAAAGAGTTGAGCTAAAGCATGAGCTAAAGGAAAACCCCACATTTTTACTCATTAGCACTCCTTGCTTCTTCAAGATTAGCAAGAAGTTCCACAGGAGCTCAAATACTTCTGATCCACTTCAGTGGGGGGGAGATGAACAAAATAGGCTTGGATATAGCACATGAAATTGGGTCCCCAACTGGGTAAGCACGAAAGCTTTTTTCTTTTGGCAACATCATCTACCAAAAGGATCTGATGTTATCACACTGCCTCACAGTTAAGTCCTCAGTAGGAAGGGGATTTCAAGTGTTTCCCAGTGTCATGTAGCTAATTTTCATCCAAGCTTTCCTCTTCTTTAATCCTGCTCACTCAGCATTCCACAAGGACCAAGTTTCCACTAACTGGTCTCTACCCAGGAGCCAACTCCTTGGAGGCACGAGGAGATCAAAATAGAGATGGGATGTGCTACATGAGGCATAAGATATGCAACAAAGGAGAAATGCCTTGCTGAGTCACAACCTATGCAGCCTGCAAAATAAAATATGGAAAAAAATAAAGCTGTTGTTTTTATTTTTTCAGTAAAGTGTTTGTCTTCCTATTTTTAAAAGAGGCTGTTGTTTTCCTATTTTTAAAATAGCCTGGAGGAGCAAAATTAGAGGTTGTGTTCTAAATCTGAAAGATTTTTCTGATGGGTTGACCTACAGTAATCTGCAGTTTTGGTACAAAGCACTTTCAGCTACAGTAACTTCACCATGATTTAAAGCCGTTCACTACTTGCTATTTGTATGAAATAAGCACAAGATTGCTGCAGAAAAATACGGTTTAGCCATCAAGCTACATCAGCGATAGTCAATGCTTCAAGACTGTCCATTCGCAGTGGTGTGCAGGAGGGATTGTCATGTCCCACTATTTCCAGCAATTTGGCTTCAGGCATAGCCTTATCTCTGGACAAGATCTGAAGCACCCTACAACTTGCAGCATTACAGAAGTGTTTCAGCTGGGACTGAGCTCCTGAGAAAACCTGACACAGCAAAGGAAGCTGAGTACACTTTCTCCTCTAGTCTCACATTTCTGTTCCTTTACTATTAAAATGGAGGGGGAAAAGAATTCCTTCCTCCTTCTGACTTGATTGTTTTGATGGCACAGTCATTTTTTCCTCCCAGTGTCACTAAATCTTCCGTCATGTTGTCTAAGGCGGCAGACAATGCTCTACTACAAATAACAGACGCTGACACTGTAATGAATTTCAATCATGGCAGAGGATCTTGGACATGAATAAGCAGTCTGGGACTTAGTTTTATGCCAGAGGCAAAGGCAATAGCTGCACCACCACAGCATCTTCTCATAACCTGATGGCACCTTGGGCTCTAATTAAGACTGAGACATTACTGCTGTCTTGGGAGGAATCCACGGCTTCAAACAAGACCTGACCCTTGCTCCAGTAAGCACTGGTTAAATCACCACCTCCAATTGCTTTTCTTTTAATTGTAAATAGGATGAAGAGTTTGAGGGGCTCTGGAAAGGAACAAGCCGGGCTCCACAGGGCGCTGATCACCTGTAACTCCTTCATATTTAATTTACCCTACAAGGAGACGAAAGATTTGCACTGGCTCGGGACTATTTGCATATGCTGCTAGCCTGTTCTAAGCTAGTGCCTTCTACTTTTAGAGGAAGATGGGAGAATGTTTTTTTCTAGCCTGCATTAGCAAACACATACTGACACCCAAAGAAAACAAGGTGAGCATCAGCTTTGGCTCAGGACAGATGGCAAACAGAAAGCAACTTCCTTTCCTTCATGTTTAGACAGAAAAAGGGTCCTAAGGGAAATGGAAGAGGTACTCTGGGCTTTTTCTCTGTCATGACATGACCTTGGCATGGACAGGCTGTGGCATTCAATAGCAAGCTCTTTCCGTGCGTTTATCACTGCATTTCACTGGGCCAGCCCTTCCTCCTTGTGTCCTTCCAACACTGCCACAGTAGATTACAATGAAATGAATGAAAATAACACAGCAGGACATTGCTTCTCGGCTGGTTTCAATGGAATATTTGAATGAAATTGGCAGCTTTTCTCCAGCCAGGTCTCAAGGGTAGCACCAAAACCATGTTTCCACCCCATGACAAAGAAGATGGCTGTAGAGATTTTCTCACAAACAAGGTTTTCTCTGTCAACCTCCTCCTTGGGCTGAGGTCACTGGGTACTTGATTTGCTTCTGGGCACCTCCACAGCACCGGAATGCTTCAGGCTGGAGAGAAGTCAAAGTGGGACAACATGGATGATTAAGCGGCTGGAAGGATTGACTTATGAGGAAAAAAACTGAAGGAGCTAAATATGTATAGTTTGGCTGGAGGACAACAAAGGAGGACGACTGTCTGCTGACTAGCTGAAAGGCATAAATGTCGAGGAGGGGAAGGAATTGTTTAGGTTAGCCCAGCAGGGGAATAACCAGGAATCACAAGATGGGATTAAGAAATGGAAAATGAACTCTGAATATCAAGGGAAACATTCTTAGCAGTGAGATCTAACCTACTGATTGTGGAACATCCTCCTCAGGGACTGTGGTGGAAACCCTGCTCTTTAAGACATTTAAAAATGGACTAAAGCGCAGTCTGTTGGGAATAATCCTTTGACTAGGAATGGACTTGATCTGAGCAGGGTGTTCCCTGCAAGAAGCAAGGAACATCATGTGATGCTGAGTACACATGCACTATGGGAAGGTGCTCAGAGAGCACAGGCAAGACCTTTGCCCGAATCCAAGAAAATCCAGTCATGGACTAGGCATTAAAGTCTGTTCTTCATGGCTGGGAGTAGCCCCACTGTGTGTGTCTGCAAGAAGAATTGCACACCTTCATCTTTCTCTCCCAGGCACTTGAAAATGAGGAAAAGTCAAGATATAAGGGGAACACTAACAGGACTTTTATATACTGTTCCCAGAGTTTGGGCACAGACCTCTTCCAGATTCCTGACAAACTGTGGAAATAGCACCATAGGTCTTCATTATTAGGGAGGCTCTAACATCTGTGATTCACAGCAGATTATCACACACGTTGGCTTGACCTGAGCTTCAAACTGGCCATAGAAGTTATTTATGACTTAAAAGTCCATGTTACACTTCTGATCTCATTAACAAAAAAAAAAAAACCAAAACCAACCACCATCCAAAAACACAAAACAAAAACAACCCAAGCCAGAAAAACACCAACCACCAAACAAAAAAAAAAAAAACCCAAACAAACAAAAAGCAAAAAGGCCCACCACCAACAAACCCCCAAAATACCCAAATCAGAAATGAGAACTCCACTGAGAAGGAGCTGGACTAAAATCAAAATACACCAACATGATGCTAAATATCAGCAACAATCTTAATCTTTCATTATTAACCTGGAATAACCTCAGCTGTTAACAGCCCAGAACACAGAGCACAGCACAGAGACAGGGGTACTTAGAGCTAACACACACTGGTGCACTCAGCATGGTGTATAGAGTACCTTGAGAAGATGAAAGGTAGGATCCAAGAAGTGGACAGCCATGTTGCAGCAGCATTGTGCCTGAGTTCATAAACTTTTTCTCTTGCGCCACATTGATGTGAGTCTGAACCCGGTTCCAGTCCCAGTTTGCTCCACGTTTGCTTAGGGATCTCTGTATGATCCCTCCTGGTGAGAGAAATACAGACTGGAGCTCATGGCTGTCTTCTGCCTACAGAAAAGGCAAGAGAAGTTTGAGAGCACATGAGGTGAAGACCAGTGGTTTCAGAGACATCTGAGAACATTTAGACATGTTTGCCATCTGCATAAAAATTAATGTGAAAATGTGGTGGTAATTAAGGCAGAGGTACTGGCACCAGCAATGTACTGCAATGCTTTTGTTGCCTCTTGGCAGCAGATACAGAGAGTATCTTTGCCCTCACTAGAAGCACTGGGTTTTGACAGATACAGACAATGAGCTTTAGAATCACAGAAACATGGAATAATCTAGATTAGAAGGGACATCCAGAGGCCTCTTCTAGTCCATACGCTTGATCAAAGCAGCATCAGTTAGGAGATCTGACCAGGTTGCTCAAGGTTTTACCAAATCTGATCTTGAAAACTCCCAAGGGTGAACAAACCTCATTATGTCATCCTCTCCCTATACAGCGAGTGGTCCAGCCCCAACCATCTTAGTGGCTGCCACTGAACTTGCTCTGGTTTACAAATGTCTTTCCTGTA
The DNA here is from genome assembly GCA_025769975.1 of Gallinago jamesoni. Classification (NCBI taxonomy): domain Eukaryota; kingdom Metazoa; phylum Chordata; class Aves; order Charadriiformes; family Scolopacidae; genus Gallinago; species Gallinago jamesoni. Next base: position 40,619,847 of record JAOQGH010000032.1, read on the forward strand.
CTGGAAGATCCTCCAAACTCGGTTTAGACTCCATTGTCTAGATGGAGTCTAAAAAATACTGATTAAAGCATTTTTTAGGCATTAGGCTAACATCTCCAAACACCAGCTCCATGCACAGTATCCAACTAAAACTAAGAAGAATGATGATGGTGATCATGGAGGGAAGAACTTTGCACTCATCAGGGAGTGTATTTTCTCATTTCGTACTTTCTTCTCGTTTATGTACACAGATGTACCTGTGGGTGTACCTTCCAGCCATGTAGACTCCCACATGTTCAATAGATGTTTGTTCTTCTCCTTTGTCTGCACAGGACAGCCTCTTCCCTGCATAGAATTCCTTCACTTGGCTATTTCTGATCATCTCCTTGGGGTTTTCAAATTACAAGTTATGTCCCATGTTCACATCTACGAGGACATACACCAGAGCAGCAAAATCAGGATCAGAATCCAAACAACTTCAAATATCCACAAAAAAAAAACCCAAACTTTAAGAGATTTTGCTAGGTCACCTAGTCTATTCTTCTTCTCCCTCATAGAATCAGTTCTACCAAAAGACATTTGCTTTACATAACCAATGTCACCCCTGTAAACACTCTTCTCCTGACCAACACAAATGTCTTACTCCTGATAATAGATGAAAACACGTAGTCTGTTCTGCAGTGGACTCAAGAAGCAGGTTCTCTTCCTTTCCACAGTACCCTTTTACATACTTGCAGTCTCCCAGCAGATCTCTCTGTAGTCATCTCTCCTCTAGACTAAACAATCTCAACTCTTCAGTCCTTCCTCGGAGGTCATGTTTTCTGAACCTTTGATCATTCTTGCTGCTCTCCCCTGGACCTTATCCAGTTGGCCTTCATCTCTCTCAAAATGCCTTGTACCGGACACATGGGCTCCAGCTGAAGCCTTTTGGGACTTTTCAGATCAGAGATCTCAGTTCAGCCCATTAAAAAGGAAGACTTAAGTTCCTAAGTCTGGATAAGGTTCCGAATCCACGTTTCCTCCATGCTTAGGATGGCTCTGCTGTTCCCACAAGGGACCATGTCCGGAATGCAAATATTTGAAACACTAAAATATTTGAGAGCCAGTCCTGGACACCGAAGAAAGATGGAGTAGAAACCTCCTGACTACAGGTCCTCAAAGTACAGCACATCTGGTGACTTTCCAGCTCCAGGCTGTGGTGCAGGACTTGTTGGGGTGGAAAGAGAAGAATACTGTTGTACCCAAATACATCTCTCTTAACACGTCTTTTTTGCTGCCTAGCACTGCAGCTGTGGAAGCTGATCTGCATGTTAGATGGGAAAAGAAGCTAAAATAAAATCAATGAAAGTAAAGAGATGTTTCCACTTCCCTTAATCAATAACAAGAATTGTTCTTTTTAGAAGAGAAACTGATTCCCAAAAAGGAATTAATCTATTAAAGACAGCAAAATTGCTCCAATTGACACTAATTGATGATTAACCACATTAAAGCAATCTAGTCTGTCCTCCATGGAATCAATGAAATGCAAAAATGAACAAAGAGCTTAAAGGATGAAACATGAGATTTCTGTAATCCTTTCAGCTTCACTCATTTAAAGTGCTTAACAGGAGAAGAATTACACTCACATGCAGACACACACATTTTTTGCCTTGGCAGAGCATTGGCATTTCTTTTCAGGCGTATTTATTATTAGAGCAAAGTAAACAATTTGCTGCAAACAACAGTTGGATTTGTTTTGCTTTTCTCTCTCCACTTACAAATTAGCTGGTCATGAAACGCACTCATTTGTTTTATTTGTAATTAATAGCTTCTAAATCCTTGGCTGGTTTCAACACTTCATTGTTGCAGCTACACGTCTGTGCACTTCCAGCACTAGTGTAGTATCCTTGGAGTGACACAAACAGAAAATGGAGGAATCCAGGGATAACCATGATTGAAAATCAATTTTTGATACATATATTTTCATTACCAAACCCCTCCAGTCAACGTTCACGTCTTTTGTGAGCTGGTAAATGCTGCAATAACTGATACACCATGTGACACCACTGTCACCCTACTCCAGCAGGTCCTGGAAACATGGTCTATAATCCTGGCACTCCTCACAGGGGTGAAAGCTGCACTATCAAGGGTGATAGTGATCTCACGAAAAGCTGGCCTGAAGCATCACTACAGGGACAAGCATTGCTTCCTTTCTGACTTGGGGGGAATAATCCTCTCCACCTCCTTCCACTCCCCTTAGGCCACCTTATGCTCAACAATTCTGCTTCCATTTCTGAGGAATCATTGGGTGCATGAAGCAGTAAGTCCCCTCCTTATCCCAGCTAGGGTCTTCAAAGAGTGTTATGACACTGTAAGACAGTGCATAGCTGTCTGGCATGAGCTGTTAATGAGCCATCTTGTTTACCCAAACATAGATTAATCTCCAATTTCCACACACCTAGAATGAGACCTTAATGCCCAGAGACCACATCTAGCCCACCTTTAAGAGCCCGCAGCAGGTTAATGTTTCCTGGTCCAGCTCTACTGACAAAAAGGCCCTCTGCTCCTGTGCTCAGTAGCTGTCCTGTGTTGGTACAACTCACAGGAGCGCTAACACCAGCTCTGATCATCCAGCCCAGCCTGGCCATGCCCTCTTCCCCTAAGGCAGGGTCAAGGCATCACACGTGCATTGGCATCCTCACCTCATGCAACTTTCTCTTCAATTTACCTCTTGCTTCCAAGGTTTTTGCTGGGGGAAACACAAGACTTTCATTTCCAGCTGGGATGATGCACAGAGCTCAAGGCTCAAAGCCTGTGGCTAACTGGCAAACAGGAAGTAGTCTAGCAAATGCTGCTCCATTAACATCTTAGCAAAAGCCTACCCATCTTTCCGGATAAAGAGAAGGGGAAGGGAGGGGATCTTGGACTTCTGTGTCGAGGATTCATCCTGTGATTTACCTGAAACTCCCTAGACTATGAGTCATGAGGCTCCTGAAGGGGAACAATGCATTTCCCAACATTTGGAGAAAGGCATGGTAAAGCTGTGCCAATGTTTTAACAGAAGTGATTTCACTGAGGTAGCTATACACAGGCTAGCTCAAAATTAATCCTTTCTCCTTTTCTTCAGTCAATGGAGACAGGCAGGCACTTCCAAACAGCAATCATCCTACTGTAAGACAGATGTCTAACATAGATTAGATGATTCAGCTGCTGGAGGGCTGATCTTGCTCTGTTGACTGCAGAACGAACCTTGGCAGCTAGTTTGGATCAGACAGCAAACTGTTATTTGGTTAAAATTAGGCCAGGTGACACCACTCCACCTTACAAAATAATTATATTTGCAACAAATGTCAGTCAATGTTTTTCATGGGAAATAGGCCTGATCTCATTTTCTGACAAAATTATGAGTTCTTTTCATCAAAGAGTCTCTTACAGGCATAATACAAACTTTCATGTGGTGCATGACTTAACATTGCACAACATTTTGTTTGAAAAGCTTCTGCTACACTATAGAAATAAAGCATACATTCAACAGATTGGGACTGGCTAGCTTGCAGAAGCTGGGAGGTATTATTCAGTGAGAAAGCATCACCGATGGTTGTCAGGATCTACTGCCTTGCCCAGAGGTAGTCAACATTTTCATCAGCTTTCATGAAAGTAAATATATTACTTGCAGCTGATGTAAGCTGTTTAGGTCACAGAAGCTGGCAAAGCAGTAAGTAATGAGGAGGGCAGGGCACTCGGCTCCATCAGGACTCTCAAGTTGCTGGCATGCTTTAGCTCAAACATATGGTTTAGGTAGCAAAATGCAATGTTACATGCAGATGACAAGGAACGTCTACCAGGCTCATAGAGCAGAGAACTGTGTCCTGAAGGACAGTGATTTTTTGAGAAGGACTTGAATGTTAGAATGGGCGAGAAAGTAAAATTTCCCTAAAAGGTAATGATGAAAAGGAGAAAGGAAGAGTTTCCACGTCTGCAGAAACCACAGACAAGACAGATACTGAAATACTGTGTGTAGTTTGCAATACACATTGTAGAAAAGATGTTTAAAAGCTGGATAGAGCTGAGGAAAAAGCCACAAAAATTACCTGAGAGCAAGAGAAAATGCTGTGATGGAAGACCTTGAAAGTTCAATCTAATTAATAATGATTAAGATATTAAGAGTGGGATTCATCCCACCTGCATTTAGGAATTTAAAAGGCAGGAGGCAGGCCAGACTGGACGTTTGACTTCCTTAAGAATCAGTGAAGAGTGAATGCCGTTTCCAAAAAAGTAGGTCATCTTTGGAAGAGATGAATCACTTTGTAAAAGAGGTGATCAGCTAACCATTTCTGACCTTCACAGAATTTATGACAGAAAACAGCAGCTTTAGGACTATCTTAGCATATCCAAATGCTTTGTAACAAACAGTTACTGCAGTTCAACCTACACTGTCTCCCTTCTCCGGCCAGAGGAAAGCCAGACATCCCACAAGAGCCCTTTAAAGGTTCAGTCTCCAGCACTTTGTGATACAGGTTGCAGAAAAGGATGTGTCTGCTTGGGGAAAAGGGGAG
>JAOQGH010000032.1:40624460-40703049 GCA_025769975.1 Gallinago jamesoni
TGGGGAAAAGGGGAGGGAGGGAGGGGGGGAGATAGATAGATAGATAGATAGATAGATAGATAGATAGATAGATAGATAGATAGATAGATAGATATTCATGTATACGTATTAAAGTAGAAAGCCCACATCTATCTTGTATCATCCTTACAGGATCTTTGGCCCTAACCCATCTGATTGCCCTCCTAGCCATCAGTGATAACTATTCCTTCCTCACCACAAGATGCTGTTGTTGCATCCCCTCACCCATTCACCCAAAATCTTGCTTGCCATTACATCAATGAGCAGCAGCAGCCCAGGTGTCACTTTGCAGGCTGGTTTCCAGTGCCCAGGCAGATGTCTACTGGATCTTCTCTGAAGGCAGCTCGGCTCAACTCAGCCGATTAGTTTCATTGAAAAATTTAGCACATTTCTGCAAGAAAGTCCTCTGCAACAGTCTTCCAGCAGAGCTCTTAGCTGTATCTCACAGACAAGATTTCATCTTCCAAAGCAGATCTCTAGGTCAGCAGTGTTTCTCACAACAGTCCACAGTGGAAAAAAACAGGTTGTGTAGACCTACTTAATACATGATTAAATGATCTTCCCTCTACAAGCCCCTCCAAGGGGCCACCAGCTCCCACAAATACAAATTCTCTTTACTTATGGTGACTCCCCAAAAGAAACAAAAAGGACTTTTGAGTGGACAATCTGTGTAAGAAAAACTCCCACTCCCCATCAAAGTATAGACCTTTTCCACTACTGTAGAAGTAAGGAATTATTTTCTTTCTCATCCTCTATCCTACAGGCACTTCTGCATTATACACATTGACCAGGAAGATCCTTCTCCCAGAAGGCTCACAGTTCATCCAACTTTGGACAAAACTGTCAGAAAATGAGAGGCTCTGGTCTGTCTTGGCAAAGCTGGCCTTTAAGTGGTGATCTCCAATAATGGAGACCACATGATCCATCTCCAAGTCCAAACCACCACACTTCAGAGTATCGTGGTTGACCTGAGTGAGAACCCAGCAAAATAAATAGAGCGCTGTGAAAGCTCTGCCATGGGAATGCTTTATAGCAAGCACGTATGCACACGTACCCTTGCTGGAACAAGGGACCCACATTTCAGTAGGAACATGGAGGGCTCTGGAGCTGAAGTGATCACTTGGCTTCTCTTTTTTTTTTTCCTCTTTTTTTCTGCCAAGCTGAGGAAACCCAGTGCTTTTCGATTTGGAGCAAAGAGGGGAGGGAGAGTAGGAGGTGCTCTTACCCACCATGTGGTATCAATAGGTTGGTGGTAAAACGTCTCTTACTGCCAAGGAACACCAGAAATAACAGTGTCAAACATCTTTGTGATCAATTACGGTAAATATAAATACACACATACTTACTAAAGATGAGAAACATTAAAATATATATATATATATATATTGGCCTCCTGCTTCTCATCCACTCTTCCCTAGGCCAGGATTAGAAACAGATTGAAGTAGCCTGAGAAAAAACATTCATGTGTCCTAATTCTCTCATTAAACAGTAGGTGGTTCATCTTGCCATGTGTTTGATATCATGGGGTTTGCTTCTCCCCATCTCTTTTGATGTGTCATCACTCCCCACCCATTGCAAGAGAATTTCCCAGTGAACATCATGCCTGCATGGTCCCTTCCTCTCCCTGCCCTCCCTGGTTAGCCTTGCTAGAGTACCATAGGGTCTCCTTATGCAGAGGTTGCTATGTATACACACAAAACTGCAGGAAAAGACCTGTGTCTTGTCCTGGTTATAACATATGTGCACACTATGGGATCACTTAGGCAAATAAAGGTGAGGCAGCTCTGACTGAAAAGGCAGGAAAATCTGCTGAGCCTGTTGCAGAAAAAGGTGTTTGGAAAGAATAATCATTTTGCTCATCTTCATGAGGTAACACTAGAATCTTGTTAGTATAACTTGGAATAGGGATAGTTTTTCATTGATGAAAGAGTTGAAAACAGTCTTTTCCCTCTACCTTTCCCCAAGAATGTGATTACTCAAAGAAATCTATTTCTGTTTTCGGATTTTCACCAAGGTCCAAATAAAACTCTAAAGTGCAAAAGGAGAATGAAAGAAAATCAGCACAAGTTTAACAATTACAAACCATGACAACGAAATACAAAACACCAGACCATCAATAACATTTTTTTTTGCACATCTCTGCAATGTTTTCAACAAAACCAAACAGATGATTTCTGGTGCACAGACAGAAAACAACCTTTCTAATTCCTGCATGCAAAACCTTGTCCTTCTTCTGACCAGCTCAAACCACAATATTTTACAGGCATCCCACATAGCTTTACGTAGCACATGGACTGCCCTGTGCTAACCTCATCCCTCCCAGCAGCATATTCCAGTGTAAATCCTCTCATGTGTGTATTCAGAGGAGCAAAGTCATGTCTTGTGGGGACCAGTGCAAGGGAAACCAGGAGCTTCTAAGCACTCAGTGCTCCTCCTCCCACTCTAATGGGCAGGAAGTGGCTGAAGCCACAGTTCTCCTCCCACAAAGCACCAGCTGAGCCAACACAGGCAAGAAAATTGTGTACATCAAGGAATCAAGCAGAGATGACTTCTCTCCTGGACCTAGACCAGGGTCAAGTCTCTTATTTAAGGCCATGAATGGCTGTTTGCCTTGCTCCCTGATAGCTCGAAGCTACTTGGGGCAGAAAGCAACCTTCTAGCCCATGTTGGTTAGCACACTTGTGACCAGTGAGATTTGTCCAGATCATCTCCCAAGGGACAAGCAGCAAAAAGGGAAAGCTCTGCACCCTGCATGCCCTCACTAAAATCCAGAAGCCATGCCAGCCCCCAAGAAAGCCATCCTTTTGCAAACTTGAAGCATGGCACTCAAAACCCACTAGCTGCTTAGAAAAAAAATCATAAGGCAGTACCTTCTGCTTTACGTAAGGAGTAAAGGAGTCTCCCCCGTAAGGGGTGCCCCTGTCCCAAGCTAATCACAGCGAAACGGTTAGGAAGAGCTGGGTATTTCCAGAGGGTGAATAGCCCACTGATTAGACTATCCTCTTCCCAGCTATCCCTTGGTTACATGCTTGCCCCAATGTGCTGCCCTCCCATGACATAGGCTGAGGACACTGGCCAGCCCCACATGCTCTGCCGAGCTAACCTGGCACACAAGGGGAAGCAGAATCCCCACAGAGCTCATTTAAGAGTGACTGAGACTATTTCTTGTGATACAATTTGGGAAATTGGGCTTGAATGAATGGCTTCTCTTCCAGTCCTGGCCAAGACTGTGGTTTTCCAGTGAGTAGGGAGGAGGGGACACATACCTTCAGAATTGTCTCTCTGGATGGGAATTCATCGTGCTTTATTTTCTCAAGGCTCGTGGCTTGTCACAAATCCTTTTAAAGTCATGAGGCCTGGGAGGGGGAGAGAAAAGAGAATGTTTTGGTGTTATTTTTGTTCAGATAGGAACAGTTAGTAAGTCATTCCAATCCTGTTAAGTGAGTGGTTATAAAGCCATAGCCCTTTGGACTTTTTCACTTGGTGAAGTTTGGAAGAAGTAGAGGGCTGTAAAAGGTGTTCTCTGCTACAGATATACTCCCCCAGCCCACTGCTGTGACTCCTGCCCATATACCCTCATGCAGACTGCAGAATTTTGGAAAATCTATGTGAATCTGCTCTTTCTTTAGCATGCATGAACCTTTCCCTCTCTCTTTGACACTGGGCAAGGTGCTACAGCATCCCATGCCCTTTGCTTCGTCTGTTGCACCCAACAGAAGCACCAGAGACAGGAGTCCCCCATTGCAGTCCTGAGCAGGAGCGCTTTGCTCTCACTTTAAGTGTGCTGGCCTGGCTGCACAAACAGCAAAGCAGAGGAAACTCAGAACTCTGTGCTATCACTCGGGACCTCCAGTTTCAAGCACGCAATGTAATGGTAGAAAGTTTGCAATTTCCTGCACTAGGAGAAAGAAAGATGCTAGGAGAGTGATTAAAGCTCTGCCTCAGGAAGGCAAATGCAATAAGCAGCGTAACGTAGCCCCTCAGCTGGGAATCCTCTCGCCTCCTTCCAACTGTCTCGGAGCAACGTGTCAGCCCAACCCACTCAACCAGCCAGTCCTGACAGCCAGCAGAGGGGGAGCATCACCTCCCAAAGTGTGAGAGACTCTAGGGGTGTGTAAAAGTGGGCAGGGTCTGATTTGGCTTTAAACATTCACCTTGCAGACACCAGCCACAGTGTCAAATCTTACACACCTTCCTCATGTCAAGCCTCAGGGACACTTGCCCTGAGAAAGGGCCTCCTTGTATGAAGATACATCCAGGCTCTATCTGGATCCCACAATGTACACTATACCACCATCTCTTCACATAATATTACTTAGCATTATATTTCCTGAGAGGACAGGCTTCCATGACCACACTAATAAATCATGACTCAGTTGAATACTGTCTCCCCCTGGATGTATCCTGTAGCTTATTGAGCCTGGCAGGGCAGCATCCATTGACCTTGTGGACAGACTGATAGAGACTTAATGAGCAGCAAGCAGTGGCTGGGACATCTTTCTCCCAATCCACAGCAGCACCTGTTTACTGGTGAGCTCTCAGCACCTGGAGCTGGTGACTTTCCAAATATTCACCTGCATAAATGCTTCTCAACAGATAACACAGGATAACTTTGTACCTCAGCCTTTCTCCTCCTGCAGTAAATCAACAGCATGAAAAACTCAGATTATGTTAGAGAGATGCAGTATGTATGCAGCCAGAAAAGCAGACAAGCATTTGACCCTCTTGAGCTTGCAAAGCTGGTCTAGTGTAAGATGTCTGCTAAGACTTTGGTGGGGGAGGGGGGAAGGGTGGGCTTTCTGTAGAGCAGAAAGAGTGGAGAAGAAAAGACATTATAAAAAAAAAAAGCACAAGACAGAAATTTCCAGCCTCAGAACTGTTCCCTACCCCCCTCCATCTTTCTTTAAGGTTTATGCATGAGAGTAAATGGGAGACTCTTTTTACAATACATCCTCACAGGCTGTCCATACCATGTGAAGAGGCTGATGTAAATTGGAGGAATGTGTGACCACAAAGGAGAAAACCAAGGTGCATTACCATGATCATAGAAGCATGAAGAACTTCATATATTCAAACAGTCTGACCTCCTACAAAGTCAGGCAAGAAAATCTCACCCAGATATTCCTGCTTCAACCATAACTTTCAGATGATCTATGGCATGTCCTTAACATAGTCTCCCAAAACTATTTTAAAGACCTGAAGCAACTATGGACCCACCATGGCCTTATGCTTATGGCCTTGACAATTCAACAGACAATAGTTCCTCAGAACAAAACGCAGAAGACACAACTCATAGAAGCTCTAATGGGGATACCAGCAGGAAAGCTGAATGACAGGTTGAGGTCCTGGCCTCTCTTTTCCAGGTTTTTTTTTGTGTGTTTTTTTTTTTCAAAGCCATGGCACTAAGCCTGAGGCAAAGCCCTCTGAACTCAACAGGAGTCTTTCCACGGTCAATGCTAGGTCCATTCATCCTACCTCCCGTCACCTACCGTCCAGAGCTTACTCTAATTCTCTGTGCCAGCACTTCCCATCATGCTGGGAAAGCTCCTTGCAGCCCCACTTAGCTCCTCAAGGTTGATTCCCGTTTTTAACAGGCCAAAACTGCAGGATGCCAACTAATTGCTTCGTGAATGACTCCAGTGTTAGGGGATCCGCCGCCATGGCTGGGAGGCCCTTCCACACGTTTGTGGTGCCTCGCACTTCCTGACATCTGGTTCCAATTGGCGTTCCCTTTAGCTGCTGCCAGAGCTCTAATGACCTCTTACCTGTGCTAAGGTACCAGTAAGCCATGGGGCAGGCATTGCCTGCAGGATTCTCACCACATATGCTCTCTCCTCTGCCTCTTATGCCTAGCCCATACTTCGTCTCAGATCCACCATTTCAGAGCCAGCATTTCAGCCACATAAGATCCTTTCTTGTGCTGTCCCTCCTTTTTGGAGCCTTTATCCTCTCTTTTATAGGTGCAGGTTTTATAATTTTTTGGGTCCTTATTTACTTCTCCATCTATAGCATTTCACTATGGTGCCTAGGTGCTCAGCTTCACAGGATCTTCATGAGTTAGAGCAGGGCTCTAATGCCCCTTATGCAGAGGCAGCCATTCACAGCACCAGTCTCAGGCAAGAGTCTGAATGTTGTAAAACCTCAAAAGTAACTGCAAGATGATTCAGGGAATAGGCGACTAAAAACATAGCCATCAGCTGAAAACAGGCACTCGCAGACATGAGAAGTATGGAGGTGCAGGTTTCATCAACCACCAGCTTGGAGGCTCAAATACAAACACACGTGCCCAAGCATGCAGTTTGCCCCTTGCCCCAAACCAAAGGCAGCATGCATAGAAACACAAGGCAGGGAAGCAAACCACAGCTCCTAGCCCTCTAGCCACAAGGGTCTTGTTTCCCTTGGTTTTCTTGTTGCCTTGACCCAATATGCAACAGAGTCCTGCTGCTTCTTTCATCCCATTAACTCCGTTTTTTAAGCCATTGTCTTAAACCCAGATATTCTCTAGTGTTCTTGGTCTGTGAATGAATAGCAAGCCAATTCAACATCCTGCTTCTACTTCCTCTGGCCCATCCGCCTCTCCTGTTTAGCCTCTTTGCCATGAAGGCAACCCTGTTACCTCCCACATTGCCAGTGCAAACTACTACAGAGCAGGGTCCATGTCTTACTGAGCAAAGCTTTGGTACTCAGCCACATAAAAGCACCATACATATGAAAATCTGGCACATGCAACCCCAGTAACAAATGCTGAACTCCAGGTCCTGCAAGGTGGAGGTCCTCAAGCCTATAAGGTGGGATGTTCTCATCCTCCTGGAGACCAAAACTCCTTTCAGTTCCTTGTACAGGCATATGCCAGATTATGCGCTTATTATAAAGGGCTGTGGGGTCTGGTGGTCAGAATAAAGTAACATCAATCAGGGGTCCTGAGATCCATTTGCAACCACAAATTAATTCACTGTCATATTATTCAGCTGCTGTAGGGTTTTGCAACAGTTATGGAGCGTGAGGCTGAGTATGGGCTCTGGGAAACAAGGCTGAAGCTGTGCTTGCTCCTGGAAAGCTCAGCAGTGACCCTGTCTTGTACTTTTCCTTTAGCTTGGATTTTCTGTGAATAGGTAAGTGTCTTTATAGCCTCATTCTGACCTCTGCCACTGACTGCCTGGATAGCCTTGGCAGAATCACATAGCCTAGCTCAATTTTTCCATCTGGACACTTAGGATAATTGCAAAGCCCATTTTCCTAACAAGGTGTTTCAAAATTCCCAGGTAAAAGGCACTACGGAGTTGCAAAACTGTGATTTTTTTTTTTTTGAGTTTTGAGATTAATTAGATGGCAAATATAAATCCTGCTCAGAAACTAAAAAATGAAGTGTTGCAGAACCAGGGTAGTTTCAAGTTCTTCCTCCTTTTTTTATGTTTTGATTTCCTCAGTGCATGCAGAACCCAATCTGCCCAAGGAGTTTTGTTTGGGGGTCCTCTGGATCCCATCAGATCACAGCTTATGGAGCCAGCGCTAATAAATACCCTGGTGCTATAGGTCCAGGTTCCTGAAAAATGGCTGCTTCAGGTCATACAGACTTACAGACATCCTCATCCCAACTTGTTCTGGTACTGGGTGGAAGGCCAGATGTTCCAGATCAACCCAATTTCCAGCTCTGAATCCTTGGCCAGAAGAGACCAAGGAGGGAGAGTGAAGGTGGCCTACGCAGGCCTGCGATATAGGAGCAGGAGGCAGCTCCTGCAAACAGGATCCAACCTTGATTTACCCAGCAGAGAAAGGGCAAAGGGAATGAAAGAGAAAGCTTCAGATCCAGCCATAGTACAGAAGCCCAGTTTGAGCATGCAAAAGCAACTTCCCAAAGCAACCCTCCGAATCGCCTGCAGCTTTTGAAAGAAAACAGTGACAATTACAGTGACAACTGTTGTTTCTCCATGAGCTCTCCCCGTCGGTGGGCATCTTTGCGGCTGGGTCGATCACCCGAGCTCCTGCTTCCCTCCACGCTCACCCATCACGCACGTAGCCCCCCCTCTGGGGGCGGCTGCCAGGCACCTCTGCGTGGCCGCTCGCATGCAAGGCTCCCGGGGCTGACTCACATTTCTCCTCCGTCCTACGCACTCCCCCGGCAGCGGCTGCAGCCAAAGCCATCAGAGCCGCCTGGCCGGGCGGCCGGCCCGCCGTGCTGGGGGAGGCTGCCGGTGCCCTTTGGCATAGCTGGCTCCGGTCACCCCGGGGCAAGCACGGCGGCTCCGCAGCCCTCGGGCTCCGGCTGTGTTTACAATGGAGCGTGGCTATTTTGGGGTACTGGGAGGGAGGGAGGGAGGGAAGCGTGGTGAGCCAGGCCAAGGCTGTTCCTCGGACGTTGTGTGATGGGCTGTGAGTGTTCGGCAGAGCCATGGACGTGAGGTGGTTGCCTGCAGAGGGCAGCAAGGGAGCACAGCCAAAGGCTGCCTCAGAGTCCCGTGTCCAGTGCCAGAGTCCGATGTCCGGCACCAGAGACAAGCTCCGACAGCTCTTAGATGGGTGCAACCAGGATTAGGGTGCACATAACCCCTCTCCCATTCAACAGTCCTCCAAAGAGCCACGCATGCTCAACAGACACACGCGCACACCCTGCGGGGCATGCACAAGCCTGAGGTGCTGCCTGGCACACACCAACACATGCACACGTGCGCTCCCAATAGCACCCCCAGCTACTAACACGCACCCTCAGCCACACATGCAATCATGCTGGGCAGCCCTTGGTCTCTTGCATGCGGATTTGCACCAGCAACAAAAGACATCACCCAGAGAAGCATCATTAAAATACTACCCCCCAGCACACTGGTCCCTACGGAAGGCCTCATCCCAAGCGTGGCAGCTACAAGCATGCCTATACACCCCAACAAACCTGGCCTGTGTGCATGCGAGGTGTGCCAAGACACAGTTCTCTGCACGGCTAGGCTACTGCCCATACCGAACTGCTGAGCAGACCCATGTGCGAACACACAACCAGCAAAGGAAAGTTCATGCAACCGCAGGCTGAGCTGGTGAAGCATGAAATGAGCTTATAGCTCTCAGCAGGAGCAGCGTGGTCTGTCCTCACCCATCCCTGGGGGCCACAATGAAAGGATGGGGCTACATCTTGAGCCAGGATCAGCCTCCTCTCTCTGCAGACTCCTACCTGCTCCATCACCCCAAAGCACCAGACGCCATGACATGCCAGGCTGACAAGAAGCACTCCCAAAACAGACATTTTACAGAATGAAATTCCCTTTTAGTCACTGCCTCAAGGTACTTTGGCACATGGCCTGCTGCTGAGTGCCATTATCCCCTCCCGAGACCAGGTACTGCTCGGTCCCACTGCACTGAATTGCAGCTCAACCCCTGCCAAAGAAGCTTTTTGGAAAGAAGGGGACAGGGGGCACCCATTCAAGAGAGGCTGACCTGGCTATTCACCCAGACACCAAGAGTGATCACAGCCTGCATAACCAAATATGCATGCAGAAGTTTGCCTACACAGGTCCCACTGTGCATTGTCCTGCTGCAAATACACTGATGTGACCATCGCTGTCACAGCCCACCCAGGATTTCTGCAGAGAGCAGAGTTATCTCCTCCCTGCTCTGCACTGTGGGTGTGTGGGAGCCCAGCAGAGAGCTCCAGCCCTTGCCAACCTCCCAGATCAATCCAGACACACAGACGCATCCACCCTGCACCTCCAGCTGCAGGAGGTGGGAAGGTGGGTCCAAGGTGCTGGCACACGAGAGAGACCAGATCTAGCACAGCCTTTTCATGCATTTAAATCCAAGCACATGAGCAAGTGCTTGGGCTAGATTGGGACCCCAGAGCACAACACTTGCAACCTCTGCTTCAACAGGGGAAAAAGTCAGGGGGAAGGCCTTGGGGGGAGGGAGTGGAAGAAGATTAACCCTGGCAAAGAACTCAGTGTTCAAGGACATACAAGGAGAGCCTCATTCCCTGCCAACCCCAGCCCCTGGTGTTGGGAATCAGAGTTTGGCTGATTATAAACCTTTGAGGGAGGCTGTAAGGCAGAGAGTGGAAGGTTTGGCACAGCCTTCCCTGAGCCTGAAGCCCCATAGCTGGGTAGCTGTGTGATGGGGAAGCATGTGCACAGGGAGAGAGGAGGAGGGCATGGGTTGAGAAAAAGGATTGAAGGCAAAGCAACCCTGGTCCTCAGGGAGATCCCAACCATGGTGCAGGAACGCGCCAAGGGATGCCAGCCTGCTGGCTGCATGGTCTCCCTTTCCAGCTACCTGCAGGACTGATGAGGAATCACCAGCATCTCTCACATCCAAGACAACCACACACGGGGCAAGTAGGAGGGAAGGAAGATCCCAGCTTGGAGCCAAGAGCTATGTTGGGTGTCAGCTTGTCAGGGCTTGTGTGCTCAGCTGCGAGCAAGTAAACATGGCCCCACACACCTGACCACAGCCTCAGGTAGGGAAGCAGGTGGCTGGAAAGGAAGAAAGATCCTGAACGGGGCTGCTGTGCTGCATGAGACCATAAGCACTGAGCTAACAAACTGCTTCCCAAAGATACCAGCAGTGCCCAAACACCTCCATAGCTGGATGATGAGGTTTTATCAGCGCTGGCTTCCAGCATCACACAGGGGTGAGTGGGCCCACAGCCATCTAGGTCTGCTCTGAAAAATTTCCATGCACATCTTATTGACTAAGTAACGTGCAAGCACTACTCTAGGCAGACCTGCAGGCATAGTGCTTCTGCCAGCAAGAGAGCTGTTGGGACATCTATCCTCTTCCTACATCTATGTTAGTGGAGTAGGAACATCACCAAGGGCACTTTTGGAAGCCATGTGGCTGCCCGCCTGGTGCTGACATCCTCAGTCCAGCTCCCTCCTGGGTGTTGTAGCATCCCTGAAAGTCCTTACACAAAATTTTAGCCATGCCAACATAGATACACACAGGCTTTGGCAGACTCTACATGGGCAGATGGTGGCCTAACATGTTCTCTAATGCCTCAAGCTCACCCTTGCATGGCTAGAATGAGGTGGGACTGGGCTGCTTAAAGAGGAAGCATGGCAGCAGATCCTGCAAATGCCCCGGACTTACAGTCATATCCGTGATCACCCACTTCAAGCATAGGTTGACTTGCCAACTGCACCTCTGTTTCCCCTCTGCAAAATGCTGCTGGCTCCTGGAGCTGTGGTAAGGAGTTTGTGCAAATCTGGGCAATCTCTATGGATCAGGGTCACTTGTGGAACCCCAGATGAACATAGTTGGGACCAAACAGTGGCCTAAAACCAGTAACCCACAGCTACTCTTAGTCAACAAGAAGAAAAACAGTTATTAAAGAGCTGCTCATGAAGTGAACACCATCCCTTTGATCCACAAAGTGTAGCAATACTACCACGACTGCAACTATGTCATTTAAGACAGGAGCATCATTTACACATGAAAAGGAACAAAATAAAAGCCACACAACCACAGTTCAGCTTGGGGTTTCCCAGCTTTTGCAGCCTGGACTTTGTGGCCACCCTAATACCTTATTTTAACATGCTTTTGATAGGCTTCTTTTCCTAAAAAACAAACAACTTGGAGAATGTTTGGGCACCATAATATTTCCCAGGTTCGTGAGCAGGAACTGGGACCATTGCTTGGCTCATGGACTTATGTTGATCTGTGATAGGCAGGGGACAATTCAGAAACTCACAACAGAAGGAGACATGTGGATTCATGGTCATGGGGTGCTCAGCAGCTGCAAAGGAGGACAAAGCAGAAGACTTGGGAGGTAAAGGGCTGCCTGCAATCTCCTTGGGCACCAGTGAGAGGGGTCAAAGGTATTTGGGCAAGGATAATAGCAGCTGACCCAGAGAAAGTCTTGCTGAAAAGAGCATAACAAGGAAATCAGAAGTTTATGCACTTTTGTTCCAGATGTTGCATCTATTCATACTGTCTTTGCATCCTCATACTTACAATTAGCCCACAACATTTCAATCTAGAGCCAAGCTCCTAAGCAGAGAATTTCATTTAACACTTAAACTGAGGAACATTGAAGCTAGGCTGACTAGCTAGGTTTTA
The DNA here is from genome assembly GCA_025769975.1 of Gallinago jamesoni. NCBI lineage: Eukaryota > Metazoa > Chordata > Aves > Charadriiformes > Scolopacidae > Gallinago > Gallinago jamesoni. The sequence continues at coordinate 40,636,512 of JAOQGH010000032.1, forward strand.
GGTTTACTTACAGGGGCATAAAATGCAATTAATGGTGCTGTTCCATCAAAGGAGACCCTCTGCATGTGCATGCTGTCAGGCACAGCAGAAGTCTCCACTGTATTATCACCTTTCCATCATGTATAGAAAGAAACTGCAGTCAGGTTCTCCCCTCCCATTTTCAATGTCCTGCTTCACCACTTGCATTAACTCCTGAGGCTGACCCTATTCCATAGCTGGAAATCTGTAAAAACACAGGCAGAGATGGTGTGGCCTTCTCTATGCAGTTCAGCCAGCCCAGGAATATTTTCCCAGATCAACGGTAGCACCCAGACAGTAAATAAACCACCAACTGCAAAGTGAGAGCAAGGCTCGGAGTCATGCTGGAGGGATGACTGGCACTTCCAAACCAAGTAGCCAGGAGAGCTCAACTAGTATTTTGGGGTCATGGAAACCCCACTGCACTTTCACTCTGTTTAGGTGTCTGCACCACAGGGCTCACCACGGCTAATGTCTGGTTTCCCCTCTCTTTTAATAGACAGAGAAAACACCTGGCCATGGGAACCTACCCAGGTTATCAGACCCACCACAGGTCTGCTTTGTTTGACCACTGCTGTCTCCTGCTGTCCACTTCTTTTCCCCTCTCTGAGCTGGATGTGAGGAGGTGAGAATGTGTGCCCAGGGCTCAGCACCCTCCCTGGCCACATCGTGGTCTCATGTGAAAACCAGACCCTGGCACACATGTTGCATTTGGCAAAGTCACTCTCAGGCAACCACAATATAAACAGTTAGCCATTAAACCATCGCTTGGTCCAAGTAGATTAATGAATTTAATCTGTCCTATTGTAATCCTTCCCAAGCACAGGAGCAGGTCCTCAGTGTGGGTAAGTCTGCATAGTTTTCCTAAGGGAAAAAAATAGGAATTACAGCCTGCTGGAAAGCCATTTCTGATGGGTTTGTGGGAGTATTGGTGGCTAAATTGTGGGGTGCTGCAAGAGACAAATAGACTATCAGACCAGCGAACAGGAGCTGGGGCACCAGCACACACCTTGCCTGCTGGGAGGATCCAGCAGCTGAGTTGTTTTGCATCTGCTGGTGGAGAAGCTCTGGAGCACCTACCTGATCCAGCTGCCTCAGGAGACATGACATGGGGATGAGCATCTCAAGGTGCCATTAAGCACCTTTTCCTGCTCAGGTACTGGCTGCCACAGCAGCTCTGGCTCAGCAGCAGCATCCTTTCCTGGATTTCCACCAGCCCATGTGAATCAAGTCCAGTCTCTCTCCACCTTTTCACTCTTCTGATAACTCAGAGATAAAAAAAAAAAAAAAAAAAAAACAGGTTTGGCAAATCCACTTTTTCCATAACATTAAAAACCAGCTCAAAACTCAAAACCTTGGAAGTGTAAATTGCAACAAGAACAAGACGGCACAAGGAGCAAGCTGGAGCTCTTGGTAATCTGAACTCATACAAATAATGAGTCTTTTTGCCCAGGTCCAACATCTCTCCCCACAAAACAGAGGTGTTGGACACATCCCCCCAAAACAGCCACTCCACCAAAGATATAAGGTCCAAAGGGGCCAAATCACATGGTGATGGGTCCCAATACAAAGCAGTGAAAGAAAGGGAAAAATAGAGTATGATTTATGAAGGCAGACATTTCTTTGGAAGATGAGCTCTCCTCAGTGATTTGTCCACTAAAAAGATGGATAAGAGAAATCGGAGCAGAGTTTTTGTGCCCCATATTTTTAGAAGGATGGTGCATTAATGAATGATTGTGAGCAAAACACACAGAGAAATGATTCAGAGGCTGAAGCAGCAGGAGGGTTCATGAGCTCAATAATTTTTGCTGAGCTTATCAAAAAAAGAAGATCAAGAGCTGATTTGATTACATCGTGTAAGCCTTTTCTCAAGGAGCAAAGTCTGGGTCCTAAAGGGCTCTTTACCCTGGTGGTGAAAGGCAGAACAAGAATTAATAGCTGAGAGTCAGACAAATTACAAGTGGAAATAAACATTGACGGTGATTAACCAGACGAACAGCTGAGGGAAGCAGTGGATTCTCCGCCGCTTGATTTCTTCAAGATGGGTTGCTTTCCTGGAAGACATGCTTTTGCTGAATATACATGGCAGGGCACAATGCACAGGTAAAAGGATGAAATTTAAGGCCTGTATTCAGGAGATGAGGCAGGATGATCTAATGTCCCTTCTTGGTCATAAATGTGATGGATCTAGAAGCCTCTGAAAGTTGGCAGAGATGCATTTCCCCAGCCTGCCCCTGCACATGTAATGCTTGCTCAATTTAATAAAACCTCCTATTAAAAACATCTCACTAATTTTCTGTGACAGCAGCTCTTTCAGGAGCAGACATTGCCCAAGTGGTTACAAATCCCTTCTTCATATCCCAATTACCCCCAAAAAATCAGTGTACTGTCTCAGATGAGGCTGGCCCAGGGAACCCACTTGAGACTCAAAATGACTTATTCCTCTTTCCGCTAAGAAACACAAAACAGGAAATGGAGCAAAGTAAAAATAATTTTAAAAAAAAGAGTAATCTTACCACTGGGTATTTGCAGAGTGCCATCCCAGCTAGTTTAGTCAAAACACAGATTTCTCCTATTTGAGGTAAATTGGTGGTTGTTTCGGGCGTTAACACCATTGAAGATGGGGATTGACAGCCCCATGAACACCAAGAGAGAACAGCTAAACTGTAGAAGTGAACAAGGCCACTTCCCTGTCCCCAGACAGTGAACAGAAATTACGGAACACAGCTTTTAATACATATATATATATATATATATGTAACACTAAATTAGTTTTGGTTTATCCCAGACTGGTTCAGCATCATGAACATCAGAGGATTTGCATGGCTGTGTGAGCAATTTAAGGCTGGAGGGGTTTTCTGGTGGGAGGATAGAGAGCCAAAGGTGACAGTTGCTTGCAGCAATGTAGCCTTCAGACTGAAACTGGACAAGAACAAGTCAGATTTACTGAGTGTGACTGAGATTTAAGTGAGTGCAACGCCACCATGGAGTTGTGCCATCCGTAAACCGGAGGCAATGAATCATCTGTGCTGAACACAGGAACTCACTTTGACAAAACTTTCTATTCCCCCACCCATCAGACCACCAGATTATTTTCTCTTAACTCACTCACAGTGAAATTCCCATAACTTGTTCTTTGTAAAGTATCCTCTGAAAACCTTATGGTATGTCTTAACAAGCCACGGCCTCCCGAGTGCCTGCAGCACAGACATGATTCCCTGTAAGAAGTGAGACCAGACAAGCATGTCTCTAAGGTGACTTGGTAATGCCCCATTAAAAGCAGGAAGCCAACATTAGCTCCCAGTAATTCTGGAATTATACCTTGAGAGCAAGATGCTTTGCTTTCTCCCGTGCTGCCTTTCTTCAGAAGGATTGAGGGATGGCCTGGAAACCAGCTGTAGGTTCTTCTGCATCCACTCGAAATATGTTGGTCTGATTGGGGTTTTATATTTTTTCATGGAAAACTCTGCAATGACAATTAAAACAAAAATTGACAACAGGTCAATATAAATACAATGTTTGTTTATACAGATCTTGTGGAGCAGGTCTGAAAGGGCTTCAAACACAGTTTCCTTTCCCTTCCCAATTTTATTATCTTAAAAGTAGAAACAGATCCCAATAGGCCTCATGGATTTCAAGTTCATCTGTGAGTTCAGGGTCTAAATCTAAATTTCACTCTACTTTCAGAGTCAGACATTACCAGAGGGAGATGTTAATCCACTTAACACAAAGCAAGAGAGGGAGGGATTGATACCAAACTGCTGCCAGGGAGTCACCAGTCACAACAGCTTTCCCCTTCCAAGACTTGCTCTGTGCCCTGCAAACGAGCACTTAGAGGAGTTGGGAATTGCTGAGCTATCCCACAGGGCAAAGAGGGAAACTGAGGCACTAAGCAGCTCTGCAGGTACCTAGGCAAATCCTGACAGATAGGATGCAGGCCCTGTGCATACAGGTGCATGGAAGGCACATGCAGTTCTTCGCACATAAAGGCGCGTTTGTGCCCTGCCTTGTGGTGGGCTAAACCAGACCCATCAGCGGTGATGAGATAATAGCATATGGAGGTTACTGCACAAAATTAGACAGTTTAGAAGAAACCCAGCAGGAGAGACAGAGGAAAAAGTGCAGCAGTTGGCAATTCAAAATTAGTTTTGAAGGAATCATAGAATAACTCAGAGTAGAAGGGACCTGCAGTGGTCACCTCATCACACCACCATTCCCAAGAAGAAAGGACAATGGCCAAGCAGCCAGCCATAGAAGATGGTGAATTTGCGTAGTTGAGGGAAAGACTCATAGAAAGAACTAATTAATTACTCCTTGAAGTTTCTTATCTGCCTTATCAGAAGTAGCAGATAACAGCAGATAAACAGCAACAGTTTAATGAAACTGGTGGGTGACTCAGACCCAACATTTTAAGTCCTGTAAACCTTAATGACTTGATCTTGAGTGGTGTAAACCTTAATGAATTGATTTTGAGGGGATTTTCCTGTAAATTGACCTTAGCCAGCATGTCAACTTTAACAGGAGGATGGCTCTCTGGTCTCTCTGGGTTCATTTTTTCTAGCTTTCTGTGGACAAACACTGATTAATTTTATGAGAGTAATCTGACACGTTAATTTACTCAATCCAGATTTGCCCATGAGACCCCTTCACTGCTCCATTGAGTGTATCCACCCAGTGATTAATATCCAGCCTGGAAATGTTCTGTTTTATTTATAGATGCAATAATGTCTGTCTCTAATGAGACTCCTGCAAAAGCAATTCTAGTATTCATGGGCTTCTGTTTTTAAATAAACTTCTGCAGAAGAAGTTGGCAGCTCAGTCCAGCCAGAGACTGAGTTTCGGGCTGGTCACTTTTGGTGTGTGAAGTGCTGTCATTGTGTCCAGCCCCATGATGTGATGGGAGCCTGAGACACCCACAATCTCCACCACTGGGCTTGGGATGAGGTTCTGTGTTTTGGAGGTCTGCAGCCCAACCCTTAGAGTCACCCAAACTTAACCAGCAGTACTGCTGGCCATATGTCATTGCTCCCTCACCTTTTCAAACCATATCCCTCCTTCCCTAAATACTTTGCAAGCCACACCACCAAGAAAGAGAGATCTATTTCGAAAGCTCCAGAAGAGGCCAAGATAAGCTGATGTAGAGCATCTCCATTGGTGACTATGAAATAATCCTGGTGCTTCGGCAGGCCAGGACTTCCCTAATCAACCCATAGACCTAACTTAAGGTTTAGCCAGAAAAAAGGTTCAGTGTACACCTACGCCATTTCTTTCAATCTTTCCCTCAATATATGTTACTAGCCATGGTCAGAGACAGGTCTACAGTACATCAGGGCGCAACAGCTGCTCTTACATTTCATTAGCACCCAAGGAGCACATCTGTGGTTGTTTGGAGTTGATTGATGCAATCCACCACTATAACACACAAGCACATCCAAAAAACAACCTTTCCCTACCAAGCAAAATGAACCTATGTAGCCATAAGTAGACAAATATTGTTAAAGGAAAAGCTATATGTGAATGTAGACTAAACATAGCTCTTATGCCAGATAAAACTGTGTTCATTACACTGAAAGAGGAACTGTTCATGCCATAACAAATGGTCAAACACGATACTTCAGAACAAATATACACATACACTCCATCTATATTTATAATGTTGAAAAAGCATAGAAAAGCTTGATCCAGTTTCTAACACAGTGAAAAGAAAGACAACCATTGATTTTACTGAGTGCTGGAAGAAGATGCGAAAGAGTAACATGAACTGGAGGACAAAGGTAAGGTCATTTGGATGTTGGTCTTACACCATTAAAAAGAAATTTTCTTCATGAGAGTGAATTGATTGTTCAAGCTGCTGCCCGAAATACTTAGGAAATGGTTTTGGAGTTCATACACCTTGGCATTAATATGACATTTAAGGCTGTGTTCAACATTACCTTAATTTAATTCCATATCAGCTAATGGTGACTTTGGGAAGTTGTTTGAGAAAAGTCTACCCTGATAGAGACATTTCTCAAAGTGTCCATCGTAGAGCCCTGACCCTGCTTACTGCAGCCTGCCCTTTCTGATCTTCACTGTCCCTAGGAAGCTCAAGCCACTGTGGAAGAACCACTTCTTGACATCATTGATAAACTCAGCAATCCACTCATGAAGCCACCCAGAGAGAACAAGCGTGAGGCCTCACAGGGATGTGTCAGCTAAAATCACTCTTCATACCCCAGTTTTGTGCCTCTGTATTGCAGCTTATCTGTTTACATGGAAGCAAAGCCAAGTACACTGGAGATTTGAGACATAGCCTCAAAACTTCGCTGTCCCTCTCTTTCTCACCTTTTTTCATGCAAACCTTTATTGTTTGTATTTTGTCATATCAGAATCACACATCCGCAGTTAAATCAATAATCAGGAAGATGCTATAAGCTAGGATTTGGGCATAATCACTTGTTGTAGTGGAAAATTTTTCATTTCCAGATGGGATAAATTGGAAATCCCTCATGTGCGAGTGATGAGAGAGACCTTAAAAAAGAAATATTTGTCAGAAAGACATTTGCCATTCCACCACTTTGCACCCTTTTTGCTGTCACAGTCAATCATTTTTAAGTGTGCGGGTTGGACATTTGTAAGATATCAAGGCTTATGCAGGTACTATAATTTATTATCACAACATTTGGGAAGATGTAGTAGAATTTATCTGGGGGGAGTTTCAGCCTGTTTCTATTAGGATGCCAGCAGGGGACTGGATGCACACAGCATACCAACCTCTCTATTTCACCACAAGAGTCTGACTTTGATGTGTGGAGCCTTCAGCACAAGAGAAACATGGACAGAAGAGGCTTGTGGACCACAAGCAAGCCCCAAGCCATCTGCTGTAGCAGCATCCCCCAGCACGTAGTATAGTCACTATACATCCGTTCCAACTCCAATATACTATTCTATTCGTGGGGCAATGTGTTCCAGGCACTGATGGTGTTTAAATACCCGCTGAGACCAAAGCTGGGGGTTTCCCAGGGCTCCTAAAATTATCTGGGGGAATGTTATGCCAAGACACCCACACCACCAGGAAATCCTTAATTTTCTCCCGTCTCTCTCTTTCTGATAATTCTTGTAAATGTCACTTTAGTGGCACTTCAACATTCTGCACTGTTCCGTTTAGCTCAACACTGCCTCTCCATCCCCTTGGAAGGGTCTGAGCCTTGAGCCTTGCAGATTAAAGCCATGCTTCAGACAGACCAAAGGAACACAAGACTGCTCCAGCAGCCTGTTTCATTTTGCAAGAGATGTTGGGTTGTGTTCAGAAGGCGGGGGGGGGGGGGGGGTGAGAAGAAAAAGAGAAAAGTCCCATGTATGTGTACCCACACACTTGCACACCTTTTCTATGTTCTCACACGCAACCTTTAAAAAGAAACTTTCCAAGAGTTCAGCTAAAGTTAAAACAAAGCGAGTAACGTGAGACTCAGGTCTGGAACCGAATGGAAAGTACACAGAGTCCGACTGACCTGCGCTGCCGTCCAGCGGCTCCCGCAAGACCACCCGAAAAAAAGCTCCTTGCTTCTGTTGGAGCCGAGCGAGCCACATCATCTCTCTCCAGGGGTGGTGCAGCTTTCCACTAGAAGTCATAAATTAAAAATAAATAAATAAATAAACAGAAGCACAGGGAGGGGAGCAGGGAGCGGGGTGGGGGGGAAGAAAAGAAATCCCAAAGAGAAAAGGCCAAAAGGAAATGACCTTCCCTGCTATTAAATAGGTGCCAGACGGGTATTATAAACGCATTGCGGGCTGGAAGGGAAAGGAAGGGTGAGGAGGTGACACATCAGCCACTTCAGCTCAAGGAGAGGCTGGGAAGGAGACAGGACCATGGACGAGCACAACCGCACGGTGTTTTTTTGGCAAGAGCCAGGACAGACACGGCAAGACTGCCTGCAAGACACTGGCAGGACACGTCAGAGCAGCAACTAGGAAAAGAGAGCGGCTGCAAAGTGCTAGAGGGAGGAAAAGGAGGCTCAGATCCCCTGGCTGCACCGAAGGGACACAGACTTGGGTTGTATGGTCATATTTTCCAGCCAACTGCAAAGAGCTATACTAATTCCTCTAGCCTTCACTTGCCTTCAAATTTGATCATAGGAAGGGCTTACAGAGCAGCAACATTCTGTTCTCCAACACTCCCACCACAGCCTATCACTATCAGAATTTATTTTTTTATGGGAGAAGACCAAGGAGACAGAAGGTAATTACTTAAATAATTACCTAATTACCCTAAGTACTCTCAGCCCACCTGGGATGCTCTGGGATGGGTGCAGCTGGAACTCCCACCAGTAGATTATCCTGTCACATCTCATGCAAAGCACTTCATCCCACCTCTCAGGGCCAAAAGTTCCTAAAACTTTTTGAGTTTACAAAGCTCAAAAAAAAGGCCCTGCTCACAGAAAAATCTGGGACACAGGTTTGCTGAGGAGCGGATTACTGGAGCAGTCAATCTCTCAATATTCCAAATGGGAGATGATGGGAGGGCTGGGGACAACCTTTCTTTTTCCGCCTGACCTGCAGCACTGCTACTGCCCATCACAGAGTCTTCCCAACTGGGCTACCCTTGGGAAGTGTGTCCTGCTTCATCTGATCCACCACGCACATCCTGCCCACCACCCAGCCTGTCAATGCAATCAGTATTTGGGTATCTGTTCTTCAACACGTGGTGGTCTCCTGTGCTGTCTCTATATGGTGTAAGGTCCCAAAAGAGCCAGTAGCAGAAGCCAGGGCACAGACACAACTGGAGATAAGCACCTTTCCCTTCCCACTTGCTTGTTTTGTCTAGCCTCTGTCTCTTGCTAGGGAGAGGTAAAAGCTTTGGCCAGAAACTGCATATCCTGGAGCTCAGCCAGCCCTCAGGGTGTGATGCAGATCAGAGCAGGAGCACCTTGGTCAGGTTGCTTGGCTCCAAGGTTCTGAGTATCTCCAGGGATGGAGACCACAACATCTCTGAAGAACTTGGTTCAGAGTTTGGCCATCCTCCCCATTAAAAAAAAAACACCCAAACTTTTTCTTATTTTTAAGAGAAATTTCCTGTATTTCAATCTGTGCCAGCCAGTAATGTCTCATTCTAGCCATGAAGACAGGTAGGTCCCAGCTAGATACAAAAATCCCACTTATGGAGTGCCCCAGTTCCCAGGATAGGAGCGTTACCCTGAGACCCCAAACCAGGATGCCACTAGCCCTTGGAGAAGACAAGGAAACAAGCAACAAAAAGTTTGGAGATTCAACTCTTTTTATTATGGAAGTCTATAAAATAGCCACATGGATTATTTTTTTTTAAGATCACAAAATACACAACATTCATTTTAATATGCAACACATAATATTATATACATATTATAAACCACATGACTGAAACACATGTTCACACGGCACCAATTTCATAACAAAAAAACCCCACAAGTGCTTTTTCTTTTTTTAATATTAAAAACAACTGTGATAAAACATATTAATATTTTTCCAGACAATGTTTACAATAAAGAGAAAAAAAATCATATTTTACTAAATAACAAATATTTAACAGCAAAACTTTATACTAAATATCTATTTTGAATTATAACAAAAATAGTACTTATAATAGTTTATAAAGACAGACCAAAAAAAAATTTGTGTATAAAATAATATTATAGCAAATTGGACTGTGCTAAGAAAAAAAAAACAACAACAAACAATTCTGAGATTCAAAGTGCTTTATTCTGCAAACCCACTGCAGCAACTTTTTAGTCAAGTTATATTAGTTAGGAATGGAAAAACAAAGCATGACTTTTACTTATGCCTAGATTAACTACTCACACACACAAACATTATATATACACATGATGTAAGCATATATATATAATGGATGTATGCATCTTACATTACTGCTCTCCAATCAACCACTCACTCAAAGCATGTTTGGTTTTCACTTTGTAATGATATTGGAAGGTAAAATAAAAATTTCCGCAAAACCCTTCACTGATTTCCTGTAAGCACAAGCGGGACTAAGCCCTTTTGGAAAAATCTACCCTAGAGATTTTGCTCATCATAGTGTGGTGCAAAGCCACCTGTGAGCTTTAACCAGATCTTTTAACCTTGTTGTCTGTTCCCCTCTCCAGCTTTCCCCCTTTTCAGCCTCCTCTGCCCCAAGCACAGCTCTATGCCTCTGACAGGTCTCGGATGGCAATGCAAGCTCCTGGAGGGCACCCTGGTGGTGGGTGTCCGATGGATTTTCACCCTGCAGTTCCCCCCTGCAGACCACCCACGTCCTGCCCCTGTTCCCACGTCCTACAAGGTGTCACCATGCAAAGTCCATGGACACCTCACGTGTCACTTACCTTTCCCCAAGTATTTGCCCCTGGGAGACTCAGCCCTTCCCACTGCATTCAGGTTTATGTTCTTTGCTTCTTTGCCCTTTGAGATTATGATTCTGATTAGGCTCCACTTGTCACTGAGAATGTTTTCTCTCCATCAGGGACAAGGAAAATACCAGAAATCTCAACAGTGCCTGAGCTGTTTCACTCAAAATTTCCAGTCTGGCAAACTAGGTGAGCCTCTGCTTCGGGGACATAGTGCACAAAAAAGGCTCCTGAGACCTTGCTTTTAGGTTTGGCACGTTGTTTACTAACCAGGAGTAAAGATCTGGATCTGAATGGTATCGCCTAGAAGATTGGGAGTTTTATTTCAAGTTAAATCAAACTGAAAATCAAGCCGTGAACCCTGGCATGAGTGGAGACCATCTGCCGGGATGCTCCTGGGGGTTTCTGGCAGCTTGGCTGACAGCAATCCGACCTCAAGTGTTTCCCTTGGCTAAAAAACTGCCTCCCTCCTCCTTGCCCCCACCAGATGATGGGCTGGCAAAGGCAGCCACCACCATCGCTTGCTTCACACTTCCTTCGACCTTCCAAAGAGGCACCCACTCGTCAAAAGCACAACATGCAAAGCAACCTGGTAAGCCACATATGCCCCTTTGCCTTTCTTATTTCAACCCCTCTGACTTTAAACACCTTTAAAAGCAGAAAGCCAAGCTGACCACCCAAGCATGAGATATTTTCCCATCACAGCCGGGAGAGATCTCAGCCATGGTCCTTGTCTTTTTCTTTCCACCTCTAGTGAACGGGAGGTGGGAGAAGAGTGGAGCTGGACAGGCTAGGTGGAGATGCCTCAAGTCAGAGAGGGATCTTCCAACCTGGTACTTGACTCTTGTCTGAACCAAATGCCTGTTGGGATGGTCTGGGAGCATTCGCTCTCCACCCATGTGCAAGGTCATGTCTGCTTTCAACACAACCTACCCATCTCACACTCAACCCAGAAGCCTCTTGCATGCAAAAAATAAAATAAAATAAAATAAACCCACCCAGCAAATCAAAGGCAAGATACCTTGGTGGCCACTTGCTTGTGCTGGAGAAGCTTTGGGCAGGACCCTTCTCCCAGGGTAGCGGTGGGATGGGGCAGACAGCTTGCAAGCAGCCCATCGCTCAGTCTCCTTCCTGCCAAGCTCTCCCATCGCCAAAAGACCCCAATCACAAGACAAACAATGCGTACATTGGCTTATTTATAGAGATCACCTTTAATGCAAATGCCTCCCATGGAAGCGGGTGCACCGTAATGAGCAGCTCCGAGCGGTGCTTGGAGAGCGTGGTGGGTCAGCGGGGCCATGCAGTTCTGAGGCTGGTGCCTGCACCTTGAGGGACAGCAAAGGCACCAAAATGCCACCAAAACAGGTGCCTTCGCACAGGAAAGGGGCTGGTGAGGGGCTGAGGCAGGGGAATGGGTGCACACAGGCTGTGTAGCAGCAGCAGGAAACTCAACGAGGAAAAAAAGGACACACGCCCCCCACCACCCATAGCCCCAAATGCAAAATGCATTTTGCAAAATGCAAATATGCACTTGTCCGAGGCCTCAGTGAGACATCTCCCCACCCGTTCAGCCCTTGGACAAGACACCACAGGGATTTTCGGTCCCGCAGAAGAGATGAAACAGCAGCTCCCCCTCCCCAGCCTGCCCTGGCACCAGTGGGAGAGGGAACGGGAACAGGCATCATTTGTCTCCCTCTCACCAAGAAAAGTTTCCAATGCCCCAAAATAAAAAACACAACCAACCAAATAAAAATAATAATAATAAAAAAAAAAAACCAAAAACACTGTTATCACCAGCTAATTTAACACTGTTAAAAAAAAAAAAAAAAAAAAAGAACAGAGGCCACCCGAGAGCTGCACCGGGACGCCAGACCTCTGATCACCAGCTGATTTCCAAAGCCTTTCCTGCAGTCGGGCCTTTGCAGTGCTCCTCCTTGCAGCAGAAGTGTTTTATAGATATTTATATATATATATTTATAATATTTAGATACTGTGTATGGTCAGACATCGCAGCTCGACTCAGGTTTTGCAACTCTTCCTCCTTTCAAATGAAACAAGATGCACGACGACACCCCAACCTTGCCTGCGCCCCACAGGTAGAGCAAAACAGTTTTGGCAGCTTCACCAGTGGAGAAAGCAGTCCTGACTGAGAGGCTCTGTGAAGCGAGCATCATGGAGAAGCTTCTCATCCCTCTCTCCTTCCCTCCTGTTCGTTCCCTTGCCCCCACCCCACCCCTCCGTCCCCTGGCCACCCGTCCCTCATGCTGCCAGCATGGGCTTTAAACCGTTGCCCCCAGCATGGCATCTGTCCCCGTCAGGATCTCGTTCTGGTTGGAATCCAGTCCAAAAAATTTGACCTTGAGTCCATCAACGGGGTGGACCACGGGCACGAGAGTGATTTTGGGAAAAGTCCTGGTGGCGAGCTCAAAGCGGCTAGTGCTGGCCAGCTCAATGGCCAGCGCCTTGAGGAAGAGCTTGGCCAGGTGCTTGCCCAGACAGGTCCGTACGCCTCCTCCGAAGGGGAGGTAGTGGAACCTGCCGTCCTTATCTTCGCTGCGACCCTGCCCAAAGCGGTCAGGGTCGAAGATGTCCACATCCTTGAAGACAGGGGCAGTGTCGTGGGTGTCCCGAATACTGTACATGACACTCCAGCCTTTGGGGATTTGGAAACCCTGCAGAAAAAAGGGAAGGGATGGAGAGAAAACCAGAGCGAGTCAAACCAACTGCAAAGAGAGAGGGAGGCAGGAGGACAAGATAAAGCCATTTTGCTTTGTCTGCTTTTTCCCATTTTCTTTGGGTTTATTACTCAAATGTGATGCAGATTTAAAAGAAAATCAGAGAGAACAGCACAAAGGGCTGGGAGATGAGTATCCTGGGTTTATTCCTGCCTCTATCCCAAGGACTCGACAGATGATCCATTGCTATTTATTTGCTTTGCGGTCGCTGGCAGGAGTCGCCCACCCGAAACCCCGCAGTGCCCGACTGCCGCTGGGGAAAGGGAAGCAGCTTTTCTCATGCCCGTGCCATGCCCCACGCGCCAGCCAGCCCTCCCCAGAGCATCCCATGGCTTTTTGCTCACACCCCGCTGCCTGTCAGCCCCACACACCCAACACACATGTCAGGGCCTGGGCGATGAGAAACGAGGTGGATTTATCATCCCCTGAGCACTTTAAAAGGTTTCCGACTCAAATCGTTACATTAGTAGGATTTACAGCAACAAACCAGGTCTCAAGATTTTGTTTTGCTAGTAGGAAATTCTAGCCATTGCGGTGAGTAATCCGCCTGTCATCTAGAAGCCTGGAGATGCCCTTTGCAGTAAACCTTTCCCTTGTCACACCCCAGTTTAGTTTTTGGCGTCAAACATTGTCACGAGTTGCTCTTTGAAGCACCACGCCTGTCTCCTCTTTGACAGCTCAAGTGCATCCCTTCCCTGCCATGGGCCACATCCCATCACCTTCTGAATCCGGAGCAATTCCACCTCCCATCACTAGCAGGACCTAATTTGTCCTCCCTGAGGTCTCATCTAAGCCAGGCTCATGCAGCTCTGCAAAAAGATGCAGAAAGCTGTTTTGGGGAGCTCACGGTGCAGCTGCACCCTGAGGAGATAGCAATACTCACATCCAGCTCAAAGGTTTGCAGCACCGTCCGGTACCCCCCAGAGATGGGGGTGAAGAGGCGAAGCACCTCCTTGATGACACAGTCCAGGTAGTGGAGGCTGTTGATGTTGTCAAGCCGGAGGGAGCCCTCGCAGATGCAGCCATTGTGGAGGATGCCCTTGCTGCGCAGCTCCTCTCGGAGCTTCTCCAGGACCCGGGGGTGTTTGAGGAGCTGCATGATCAGAGAAGTGCTGGCGCTGGCGGTGGTGGCATAGGCAGCAAAGATGAGCTCTAGGGTGCCATCCTGAAAGATAAGAGGGAAGCCAGGGTAAGACACGAGGAATGAACAGACAGACAGGCCAGCAGCCATGGCACGTCAAAGGGCAGGCATGCAAGCTGCCATGGGGCGCTTTTTTCCCCAACAGCTCTTCAGTCTGGTCACGTCTAACTGTACAGGTCCTGGACGCACACTGGGGAACTTCCTGCAGAGGCTTGGAGGATACTGAGGACCAAACAGTCAGGCGAAAAAGCTCTGAGGATGGCTCTTGATAGCACATGAAGGATAAGTTTTGCCATGATCCTGCTGCAGATAACAACCTGCCAAGGGCTCCTTTGCCCTGAAAAGAAGGCACCATAAAGCTGGATGTGTCAAGGGGTGAAGTTGTTCAAGGCTGAAAGCTTTAGCAAACTTGTATGGTCTTTTGATACTCCCTGGAAATGCTTTTTAGAAAAGACTGAGTATGATATGCAAAAAAATACAGGCTATAAGAAAGCAACTGGCTTGTTGGCACCATAGTCCACCAGACCAGGAGACACCTGCAGCTCCAACAACATTTTGTGGTCCCCCAGCTCCCACTGACCATCTGAAGTCTCCCCAGAAAAATCCTCCTTACATCAGCTCACACTTTACTCCTTGGGCACCACCTGCCCTGAGCACAGTAAGGACAAGGTGACCATGGGGAAGATCTTTACCTTCAGCTCCTGCATGGTTAACTCCTTGCCATGCTCTTTGCCACTCTCTATCAGGATGTCGAGCGCATCAGCGTAGTCCTTGCCCTGCGTGTTCTGCAGTTTCTCCTGGATAGCTTTCTCCAGCCCCTTCTGCAGTGTCTCACGTGCCCGGATGCCCTGTGGAGCCAGAAGCCATCAAACCATGCAGGACACAGCACCAGTTGGACAAGATGATCATTGTAGGTCACTTTGAACTGAAATATTCTATTCTATTCTATTCTACTCTATTCTATTATAGCACCACCATCCCCAGCCCAGCATTCCCAGGAGCTGGAGACATGCTCAGGACAGACATGTCTAAGTAATACAACTGCAATTGCAGATGCTCAAAGAGAAGAATAAAGATGCTGAGGTTTTTCCCTGGGCAGGAGGAGAAAGCCCTGAGTGGGTGAGATTACAGGCAAGAGTAATCAGCACCTACATGCAAATGATAGGTCTGATGTGGGAGCCCCACTACTGCACCAGTTCACAGGCCCCCGGCTCACCCTGGGATGGATGGCAGTCCCTGGGAAAATTGTCTCTCAAAGGAAAGTCAATTCATCTGAAAGGGTCCTCCTCCTGGGAACATAATGGGCTTCCCAAGCAATTTTATCACCTGGTCTCAGTAAAGCAATTCCTATCTGAGTGCAGCTACAGTGAGCCAAGCCGCTGCTGCAAATGGTTGGGCTCGTTCATGTGGTGAAATAACAGTAACAAAATTTGCAGTGAGAATCACAAAGATAAATTTTAACCCCCTGAATTTCTGTTAGCAAAATTCCCCATGAGAAAAAAAAATATAAATTTTTGCCTATGTTTATTATTGGTTTAGGTTTGCATCATTCACCAAAAAAATGAGAACAGTTCGTGAAATTAGAATGTCCACTGACCTGTTTCACCCTGGGGACAGGAGGGAATTAACAGAAGTGTCACACAAACAACAAAAAAATACAGCAAAAGTGCTGTATTTATCACTGTTACAAATGAGGAGAAATTACCCATTAAATCTGGGCAAATCCTGATTATGTTCTCTCTTGCATCAAACTGCACAGTCCCTAGAACTCTAAAAACCTATGAATGGATCTCCCTCTCTATTCCACAGAAACAAGGCTTTGTACTCCCAAAACGGACCTCCTTCTAGAGGTCAGAGAGTGAGAATACATCCCACCAAGAACCTGTAGAGATGGGTATTAGACACCATCCCATTAATCCAGTGTTATTGGCTGGTGGAGCACTCATCCCAAATCTCTTACCCTCCTGTAGCCGCTGAAGGGCAGATCCACAGGCAAGGAGAAGACGTTCTCCACAAACTGCTGGTAGACCTCAAAGAGGCGGTTGAGCTCCTCATCAGGGATGCGGAAGCCCAGCAGGACACGGATGGCCATGCGGAAGGTGAGCTTCTGAGTCTCGTGGTAGACATTGATGGACTCAGGGTTGCTGCTCCAGGCCCGAAGGGTGTCTTTGATCACCACTTGGATCTTGGGGAGATAGCTCTCCAGGGCCTCATGGCTGAAGATTTTGGAGAAAACCTACAAAACAGAGTGAGCAGAGATTTCAACACAGTTCCAACACCCTCGCCTTTGCCTTCTCTAGTAACCGGCTTCTGTCCATAAAAACGGACATCACAGACCCACTAAGCAGAAGACTCATTATCATCCAGAATTCATCGTACAGCATCACCAGTTTCTAAAATAGCTGCCAAGAAGGGCCAGTGGAGAAATATCAGCTGAGAGTTCCTCCTCAGGGTGATCCCTGCCACAACCATCACACATGATGGGCAATAGCACGGTCCAAAGCAGAGACAGGAGGTAATGCTTCACCCTGCACACGGCAGGACGGATGGAGCCAGCTTTCCCTCAGCTCCATGTCTCATGGCTCCCAGTTACATTCAGCCCAAGATTCGGATGCCACCAATACATCTTTTCCACGGGGATTCTCTAGTGTCTAACATTACAGTTGTGCACACCCACAGATACAGGCAAGCTTTTTCTCTCAATGGGAAGTATTTGCAGTTTCTCCCCCCCATCAACCACCCTTTTTCAATACATGTGAAAAAATAAGTAAAACAATTATTTTGAAGCGTTTAGGAACTCTGTGAAATCTGGCTGAACTTAGACAGGGCTTCGAGTGGGGAAGAGAGGCACACACGTACGCAGAGGCTGCAGTTGCACACAGCTCATTTCCTTGGGAAACCGGGCACAGAAACTGATGTCAGCAGACAGTATTAATTTAAGGTCTGCGAGTAAACACTGTGGGGGAGTGGGGCCTCCCCAGGTCCCTGATGCTAACGGCTCCTTACTCCAATTTGGGCCCAGGCCCTTGCATTGCACGAGAAGCTCAGCAATGCCAGGAATGTCCCTGCAGCCCTCCCCGACGTGGCCCACAGCACACGCTTTCATTCGGTATCCCCGCCGCATCCCTCCCAGAGTGTACGGGAGGAAAAAAAGTGCTGTTTGTTTATTTTTTATTAACCTACACACACACACACACACACACACACGGGGTGGCATGCACACACGCACCTCCACATGCCAGGCCACCGGGAAAACCAAATTAAAACAGACTCTCAAGGCGGGAGCTGCGAGCCTGTGCAGCCTCCACTGGTGGCCAGTTCCCGGGGGGGCTCAGTGCATGGTGGTGGGGCTGCAAAGTTATCAAACCAACAAGAGGAGAGAAATCAAAGCCGCCCCCTCTTTCCATGAGCGCCGGACTTGCTGGAGCTGTAAATGTGAGAATTTCCTTCGCAGTCAGCACTCAACAGGGAAAGGTAACATTTTCCTGGCTGCGACCCCTCATTGCTAATGCACATCATTCACTGGGAGTTTGTTTGGTGAAATAACATCTCTGTCCCCTCGCAGCCCTGGGCAGGAGGCTCGACAAGAGCCACTTCATAACAAGCTGCACTCAGGCTGAGCCCCGAGTAAAACTCATCACACAATACATGGTGGGGCAGAGCTCAGAGGCTCCTTGCTGGAATACCAGCATGCAAACGGGATGCTAGGAGGAATAGCGGGGGAGAAAAATGCAAGCAGACCAAGGGACAGGTCTGCCTGAAGACAGACAACCATCCCTGGATGGCCATGCAGAGCACAAGGCATGAATGAACAGAATGGAAGAATGAATGAATGAACAGTGGGGCCACTGCGAGATCACAGTGAGGGCACGAGACAGTGTGGCTGCTGCCTTCTGTCACCTCTCTGTGCTTCACAAGCTATATTTAATCCTGGAAAGGGCAGCCATGCTCAGGCAGGCTTGCCTGTGTAAGGAGGTGAAAAAGCAGCCACTCGGAAAACAAAAGCTGGAGGTGCTAAAGCTGAGCCCCTCAGCTGCCTGGGGAAGATACGAAAGGAGCTGGGAAAGGGCCAGTTCCTGGTGGCCACAAGCAGGACACCAGGCTTTGATGCATTGCTGGCTGGAGGAGAGCTGGCAGCCACGAGCTGTACAACAGGGATGGGACAGGACCTCCTGAGAGGGGCCATCAAAGGGACACCAAAGTCTCCCCATCCAGCTCATGTCTGCCCTTCATCCATGCTGAAGGGTTTGAGATAAGGACTGAGGCTCCCAGTGAATCACCTCGCTCTTCCCAAACGCTTCCTGTGTGTTTGTTTCTCCAGCTGAAAGCAGAGCTGATGAGGGGCTTAAGGAGCCCGGAGGCTGCAGCCCTGCTTGGAACCAACATTCTGATTGAGGTGGTCCCTGGGGCTCCCAACCTGGGGCAAACCCCATCCTTCCCCAGCTCTGCCCAGCATCTCCCACAAAGCAAAGTGCTTGGGGACCCCCTGCACCCTGCAAAAAGCACATCAGCCCAAGAAATGCCTTTGGTCCTGCTGTGCAAAACCGCTGTGATGGTACAGAGACCCAGCACAGGACCAGACCCACAGCCCGTGGACCAAGCCAGACTCTGAAGAGGAGAGTGCCTGTCCCAAGGAGCGATGTGCAGTGAAGGCGCAGAGGAGAGGACACTTGAGAAGACTGAGCCCCTATGGAGGCCAACACACCACCTGCCCAGCCTGAAAAAGAGTGAGCATTTAGCACTGGGAGACTGGGGGGGGGGGGATATTTTCTTCTTTTTGTTTTTTTTTTTCTGTTTCTTTTTTTTTTTGTCTTTTTTGAGATGTCCTTTTGCTACCAGGCTCCTCCAGCCCCAGCCAGCTGTATCCCACATCTGCCAGAGCCTGCAGCTCCCGGCCGTGGGGCCAGCCGACATCGCGAGCCCCGGCCACGCTGCCGGCTCGCTGCAACGTCCCGTCCACTCGCCGCCTCAGTGCTCCACGCCGCCTAATCCCAGATGTCAGCGGATCCTTCCCCAGCCAGACACAAGTCTGGATCCCCTTCCAGTCACCTCCAGTTCAACCCTGCATCTTTCCAGTTGATTAAAAAGGAGGAAAAGGCAGCCAACTTTCCCCGACAAACCTCGGCACGTTTCTAGCCTAAAATTCCTGCGCCCTCTAGTGAAGCCAAGCCGAACGGCTCGGCCACTCGACGGAGCAAGACCAGGCAAAGCCAAGGAGCACCAGTGCAAACAAGAAAGTTGCTCCACAGCTGCCAAGAGGCAAAAATCAGCTCTAAGGGGATGTCCAGCTCCACTAACACTGAGATGCAATAGCCCAGCCGTTGTGGGGGTCTGACGGGGCAGCAGCCAGGACTTTTGGTGGATGCTGGGAAGAGCATTTTCACGTATTGGTGTGTCCCAAAAGAGCCAAGTCTGGGGATTTGCTCCATCCAGGGGCATTCATTCACACCCTCACATGTGCATTCATTCTTCACTGAGGGAGACACCACCACCCAGAGAGCCTGGCTGGAAACTCCTGAGTCCGTCTCATAGTGGAAACAAGATACTTAAAGATTTATACTCTTCCTAAAACAGAAAATTCATTCCCAGTGTCACAGCTCCAGGATCCTGGAGAGGTCCAGCTCCATGTGACAGCGAACTGCCCCTGGTCATAGCTGGAGAACACCCCTGTCCCATCCTTAAACCACACTGAAGATGATAGGACATTCCAGTGAAAAGCCCTGAGCTTCAGCCCACAGTGTTTTCGTGCACAGCAGAGACTTTGTTTAGTGGCCAGGGTGGAGAAGATTTAGCAGGAACAATGCTCTTCACTGTGTTACCACCTCTTAGTTCCAGGTCTGTGCATCAGCTTCAGCCCCCACCTTTTGCCATCCATGATCTGCAGGTCCCTCGCTCCCACCTGGCACATCAGCACGGCAAGGAGGGAATGGAGCTTTTACTTCCTCTCCTCCAGGAAGAAAACTTATGTTTTGGGATCAGACACCTGTGTCTCATCCAGCCTGCACCAGCCAGAGCTGCTAGCCCAACTAAACGAAGACATGATTAGCATGGAGACGTTTTGACGAACCAATTTGGCACCCGCCAGCATCTTGGCCAGTGGGACCTGTTAGGAGGCATCCAAAGAAGCGTCTCAACCTGGAGACATACTATTTCTTCCTATGTTTCAAAGGCCAGGCCGTGTTTGTCCCAGCTCTATCCTGTCACCACATTATAATGGATGTCTGCCTCTCTCCAGCATCAGACACAGGGCTGCCAGACATAGAGCCCACTGCCATGCCCCAGCGGGCTTGTAAACCATGGTATTTTTGGAGCGGGATGAGAAGGCTCACAGGCAAGAGGCTGCCCTGGCATCAGGAGCACAAGCAAAGTGAAAATACAGCAAAGAAGTTGTGAAGACTGTGCAAGGCACCACAAAGAGGAAAGGGCCTCCACAAAACCCCACCACTGCCCTGACGCTCTGCCGTCTGTTTTTAAAGGGCTTTGCCTTTCACGGGCACATAGCAAAGAGCTGATGCCTTTTCTTCTCATGCTGTAGTTGGAAAATGGCACACACAGATCCAAGATCTGCCATGATCCATCATGGGAACAGTCCAGGCCATTTGGGAGAGACAAGCCAAGAGTTGCAGCTCCCAACCACCCAAAATGAGCAACATGGGGTTTGCTCCTCAAAGCATAGCACTGCACGCAGAGTGCTGGTGAGGAGCACGGGTGCCTCAGGGGAGCTGAAGACAGCAGCTTCTCCCAGGAAGAGATGCAAAAGCCCCACAAAAGTTTTGACCTGTCTCTGAAGGGAGTCTGGTTACAGTAGGTAGGGTCTCCAAACTCAGACCAAGTGAAGAAAAGAAATAGAGTGCCTTTGCAAAAGGCAGTGTTACTGAAAATCAAATGATTCTCAAAAAAATGCGCTGGGAAAAATGTAAAGATCATTTCAGTATCCTTGAGCCACATTATGATGACCATGCACCTTTCAGGGTTCCCCATACCGTTAATTTTTTAAATTTTTTTTTTAATATCTAAGGTTGTGGGAAACACTAGCATTTCATGTCTCCACTTGAGTTCAGAATAAATGTGAGACCAAGTACCCCATTTCCCAAGGGCTCAAAAATCTCCATGAATGAGCATCTCTCCTACAACCCTCCACATGGCATAGGAGACTTCGCTTTCAAGCCGAGACCCTCTAACAGGCTATCAGGTTAAGGGGACTGTGATGCACAGGCTGGGGGAAAGAGCAGGGAAAAAGCAGGACACCTTACATCTGGCTCAGCACCCCTCTCTGCAAAACTGCCTTGTGTATCAAAAAAAACCCACAATGCCAACAACAGCAAAATTCAACCAGCTAAGTTTAGCAATGTAGGGGTTTTAGCCCACTTTACAGGGATATGTAAACACGCTGTGGTTCTTCAGCATCTGTGGGCCTACACCATCTCTGAAGTGCTGCTCCAAGTGCCCTCCCCCAGTTTATTGGTGAGGAACCAGTGCATTTGAGAACAGGAAAATTCACCTTACATAGTGCCACTGCTTTTCAAGGAGAGAATCAAACACATGGAAGGAAAGAGAAAGAAGATATCACATCAAAGGATAGTGTGGCAAATAAACAGGAGCTGTGACCAGCCAGAAGAGATTAGAAAGGTAAGACCAGCTGGCCAAGAAGAGGTCCAACAGGGCACACACCCACTGCCCATGATTGGTGTCTTTGGCTGAAGCCAGGGAGAAGGAGCATCCTGCAAACCCGCCAGGCACATGGCTGCATGGTCAGACCAGTTGTTCATCAGCATCAGAAGGCCAGGTCAAGCTGGGATGGCCTATCCCATTTGAATGGGCTATCCCATGTTAAATCCCAGATCTGTGGTGTGGATGTGAATGTTCGCCCAGCGCTAAAGAGAACGAGAGCAGCTTGCCCAGGCAGCAGGGACAGTGCCCTGCTCACCACTGTGGAGCCAGTGGAGGAGAATTATTAGAAGAAAAGTCACCTTTTTCCTAATCCCCTACATCTTCCTGGAGAACTGAGCAGGGACCAAAGGAAAGGGATCCCATGCACTTAAGTAACCCAGAGCATGGACCCTCCTGGAAACAAAGCCAGACTTAGCAAAGAAACCAGCCTCAAGTACTCTTCCGCAGGAGCACTTAGACTCCAGTTGTGCCAAGTGCTCCGTGGGCTGGGAACTAAGCACAGCACAAGGGGCAGCAGCACAAGCAGAGGGGATGAGAGGGAACCGTTCACCCCATGATGCAGCTCAGCCCTTGCCCCATGATTCAGCCTGCTCCATCTCAAAGATGAAATAAATACACCCTTATGAGCACACATTTGTTTCTTGGCAGAAATAGGGAAAGACGCTTGGAAAAGCACTTCCTCCAGAAGCTGTGCCACCAAAATCCCGACTAAGGTCTTGTAAGGCCTCTGTGCATCATATAGGGATGAGCACACATCTGATGGTGCAGATGTCCCTACTTCTGAACGTATGAGCTCCTTCTGACTATCAGAGGCCTCTTTTGAGCTTTAAACTAAGCCCAGGGAGGAGATGACAAGTGCTGAGATGACCCAAGGCCACCCTACAAATTAAGGTGAAGAAAGTTTGAGAGCAAGCTGACTGACAGAGAGATATATCTAGTGGTAGAAGTGCCACCTGAGAAGTAATGGAGAGCATCATTAATCTGAAACAAAGCACTCAGTCCCAAGAAGGATAAGCAGGCCATTACGAAACACAACTCAGCAGGTTGCTTGAGCTGCTTGGAAGGACGGAGTATGATGCAGTAGAAAAACAAAGCTACACAAAGACAGTGTTGGATGGATCCTGAGTCTGAAAACCTCTCTCCCATGTCTGGGATTTGCTCCTGGCATCCCCCATTCCTTCTCTAAAGTGGAGTCTGGAGCCATGCAGAGCTATGGGCTGCAGATTGCAGTTCCACCCAGCACAGAGCACTGAAGCCTAAGGAGGGCTTTCATCTTCTCCATGCCTAACAGGACAACAGCTTCCATCCCAGATGACACAAAAAGGGAGAGAGGCTCACCTTGCAGGGTATCGTGCAGCTCCTGAGCTGTAACCACACTCAGACACAGCACTGATTCTCAAAGCAGGGTCTGAGCTTGCAGGTCATTTTGGGATGGAAGGCGCTATGAAAACACATGAAATTTGTCTTTCAGCCAGGAGCGCCTGTGCTTTGCTTTTTTTTTTTAATCCATTGGAATTACTCTGGATTTACACCACTGTAGATGACAGCACTATTTGGTCTAAAGTCAATGAGCCAACCTAGCTGACAAATTCTTCCCCAAGACCGCAAGCGGGAGCCCTCCTCCATCAATGAAAGCCTTTTCTCTGGCTCCAGTGACATTTGCCCATGGGTTAAATAAAGCTCATGGGGCAACAGCCCGACACGGACATGCCGAGAAGGAGCTGGAGCCGGGCCAGTCAATGGCAGCTGGAATCCAGCCCACTCGAGCTGATTGATATGATTGGGGGGGGGGGCTCAGATGGAAGGGGATGGTTTATTTTCCACCATGGGATTTACAAGTCACACAGAAGAGGGCGGGCCTGGGTGGAAATGAAAAAAAAACCAAAACCAAACCAACTAAAAAAACCCCTCTTAACGACTTGGGTCAGGGTTTTTTGTAGTATGAAAGGTACATTCCCGCCGCCTCCCATCCCTCCTCCCGCCCTTCTCCCCCATCTCTCTCCTTCCCTCCCTCCCCCCCCAGTCCAGCCCACAGCAGCTGGTTTATATTTGGTTGTAAATTTATGGCCCCTTTTGTGTTCTTAATCCTCTTGCAAACTATATTAAAGCCTCAGACCTTTCTACTTGGTGCTAATAAGCTCAACACTTGTATGCCTCCGAGGCAGAACATTAATTGTGGTGTGTTAATGAATGATGTAGTTTTGGACAGTGAGACAAAACAGGCCGTTTCGCTGCACCACTGTCTGCTTCCTCCCCAAGTCTCTGGGTCTAGGATGTCTACCCAGCCCACGGACTGCTTTTATTTTATTCTTTCTTTTCCTTTTTTTAAGTCAGCTGTGCCTATTTTGGGATTACTATGCTGGAACAGAGCACGGGCCCGGCAAGTCCAGCACTCTCCTGCCAAGGCTGGATGCTTCCGAGGAAAGTCTGAGTCCCACCTTCCCCGTGCACCGTAGCACACCCACGCCGGCAGCACGTATCCTGCACAGGGAAACTCCTTCCTGGCCCCAGGCACTGCTCAGTCTCTACCTAAAACCTAAGAGCCACGTGTCCTGGCCATTTCCAATTCCCATTTCCTTTTCCACTGAGGTGCTGGGGTCCCTCACAGGCAGAGGCACAGGATCACCTCCCTCTCCGTTTGCTGAAATTCAACTTCCCACTGGTCTTACACCCATAAAACCAGAGCCCACACTATCACTATGCTTAAGAGCAGATTTGCTTTGCCTTCGTTACAGGGATACCCCACTGACCCAGGGATTGGCACTTCCAAAAGACACACATGGTAAATTTGGAGCAACTGCCCTGGGTTTTCACAGGTGTAAATGGGAGCTCACAGGTAAAAAATGGGTGTCTACACGGGCGGATCTAGGGTGAGATGTGAGAAGGACTGAGTAAACAGCTAGGCTGGAGCAGGATACAGCACAGGTGGCATGGTTGTGCCACGAAAACAAGAGCACCAGAGACAGAAATGTGGAGCAAGATGCACTCTCAGCAAGGCACGGTTCCTGGTCACCTCTCCCCCATGAGTTACTGTAGGAGGGCACGAGCTCGCCTCCAGCAAGACATGTCACATCTGACACCAAGGAATGACATGAGTTGGAGAGAGGCAGGGATCTGACACCAAAAAGCCAGAGCAAAGATATGTCCGTGCTCAGCCAGATGAGAGAGTAACATGGATGCTCATCCCAGTAACCTGTAAGGTGATTTATGAGACAAAAATGCCACCACAGAGGAACAAGTTGCCTTCACTGCAGCACAGGTGGCCCAGGTTCTCTGACATCAATGTAAACTCCGTGACACAACAGCAGTAACAGCCTCTCAGTAGATATTTATCTCAGAAGGGAGGCTGAGAAGTTTTGGGTTGCTTTTGTTTACTACCTGTAAACTGTTCTTATCGACCAGCTTCATCTCAGGCCAAGGACAGAGCCAACACTGATGACATCTGCAATAAAGCGATAGCCCTGACGCAGGCAAGCCCTGTTCCTAGCCCCGTTCTCACCTTCCGTCCCACCCCACAAGCTGTCACGTCCCTGGGCAAAGTTGACTTTATACCCAGAGACCTCCTCCCTAATAATTGGAGAGTTCATTTCCCAAAAGGGGGAAGTTTTCTCCGCTTTATATTAACTTTGACAGCTTCCTGCAGGGGAGCTTTAATAAATAGGGGATGAGAAAGCAGAGAGCTGCCATAGCTACCAGCTCGTTAATACAGCTTTGTTCCTCCTGAGCACCTTCCACATGTGCATCTTGGAGTCCTTTATCAACAGATATGGGATTAAAGCCTCTGGGATGGAAAAGAGGATATTCATCTGCTTTATGGAAGGGGATATTGAATCTGTACAAGATCCTGTGAAGGAGCTGAGGTAGCGAAGCAGCAAACCTGAGATAAGAGCTCCAGCACCTGAGTTGTCTGCCCCAGCTCTGATCCCATCACCGTCATGGGCAAAGTGTCCTACAGCAGACCCAGCAGTGACAGCTGTGGTTTGCTGGTCTTGAAGTTACATTGAAATGCTAAATCTCTTTGGAAAGCTCTGCAGTGTGGCCAGAAAAACAGCTTGATTTCAATGGCAAGCAAGCAGAAACATCAT
The DNA here is from genome assembly GCA_025769975.1 of Gallinago jamesoni. Lineage (NCBI taxonomy): Eukaryota > Metazoa > Chordata > Aves > Charadriiformes > Scolopacidae > Gallinago > Gallinago jamesoni. Next base: position 40,662,517 of record JAOQGH010000032.1, read on the forward strand.
GCAAGAACATGTTGGGTTTAAAGCTCTTTGCTAGAGCTTGTCTTCACATTTCAGTGGCAATCTGTCCCATCAAGAGATCACGGCTCAATTGCCAGGAAATGATGAAATAGTATCTGCCATTGCTGCTGCAAATAAATGCAACTCCACTGGCTTTTACAGAGATTACAAGGACTTATCACAGATGGTGACCATGTAAGGGTTGATGGAACAAGAGCTAGAGATGACCCCAATGGCTGGATTTGCAGCAGAGGATGAGCACATGGAGTTTCGTGCTCCACCTTTTGTCATGTTGGCTAGGACCCTCACAACCAGCCTCACAAAAAATTATACCTCACGTAAAATTTCTGGCAAGATCAGAGGAAAAGCCACTTAAGAGTAAGTGAAGGCTCAAGCTCAGAAATGAGGTATAAAACAGAATTTGAGGTAGATGGAGCTGCTGCTCCAGACAGCTCCACAATGCTTTAAACTGAATTATGAACAACCTAAAAAGTTTCCCAGGAAATTCTACTGCTTTTTTCCATGGAGCTTTCAGAATGCTCCAATTCTTTTACTATTTCTATTAATAATAGCATCGTTACTATGACAGTTAATGAAGTCTGTGAAAATTATGGTCTTCTGCCAACAGGTTCTTTCCTCCATTCCCCAGAGAGTCAAGAGCAAGGTACGGACTGGGTACCTGAGAGAAAAACTTCTACTGAGAAGGAGCAAGTTTAAATCTTAAATCTCATGCTTCCACCTTGGACCTCTCACAGTCTCAGCAGCAGGGTGGGGAGTCAGTGCCATTGAACAGCAACAAAAGCTCCGAGCTAATGAACTCAAAAGACACCAGCAATTTCTGCCAGTAGAAGGCACCTGACCTGGAAAAAGCTTTAATCTGGTCATCGCAATCTCACCAAGAACAAAACGATCTATTTTCTTCCTCTTAGAAGCAGGTTCACCTTATCTCCACATGCGCAACTCACTTAATCAGGGGCAGGGGGTGGTTTGCATAAGGGAAAAGATGGTTCAAGCAGCCACCGGGCTCGGGAAGCACCCAAGGGTGCATGACCCGTGAGATGCTCAGCCCCACGGAAACAGTAACTGAGAGGAGACCAAGTGAAGCAGTCAGAATAATGTCCCGTTTTCAAAGGGAAGGGAAACAGTTGAGCCCAGCGTACCCAACCCCACACTGCCGAGTGAGAAAGTTAAAAAAAAAAAATAATTAGCTACTTTAGTATCCCCAGTCCCGCTGATATGGGGAAAGCATTTGCTCTTGGGTATGGTAGAGCTCAAACCAGAGGCAAGGTGTGCGAGCAGAAGCAGGCACAGCTGGCAAGGGTCGTCCCAGGACAGTGTTTTGCCAGAATACCTGTTCTCAGGAGGCTTTAGCCATCCCTTAAGCAAGAACTAGGATCCTTGCCAGCTTGGGATCACATGTGATGCCAAAAATTGGGAAAGCAAAAGGGTTTTGAGGCAGAGAATGGAGATCCAGATCAAACTTTGGGCTCAGGAAAATCTGGAAGCATTGGGATTCATAGTTTAGGGTGGAACATATATTTCCCACTAGGTAAAAAGACAAAAGTGAGAAAATCATGTATAAATAACAAGGGAGAGAGGCGCTCCCTTTTCTATGCTGCTTGTATTGCTCCTTGCTGGTGCTGGTACTCCCCATTTGAGCTGTGGTACAAATTACAAGTCCATCAGGATACCACGGAGGTCAGGCCTCCCTTTTCCATGACCCTGTTCCCATAACCCACGCTCTCCTCGCCTCCACCAGTGTCTGTTCCTGAGGTCTGAATTCCACCGTTTTATTAAGGCAGTCGCAACCAAAGGCCTTCAGCTACCCACTTTTCAGTAGCAAAAAATTATATCTTGATGAGCAGAAGATAAAAGAAGCAGCAAAGGTGTGCAGAAGCACCTTCAAATCGCTGGCTGCTGCTGCTAAAACCTCCCTTAATAGGAAATAAATAGGAACCAAAGCTGCTGCCTTCCTCCTGCTGCCAGAGAAAACAGCATTGCTCCCCGTTTCCTTGCACCTCTCCTGCTGCAAATTATGTTCCATGATGGAAGGAGCCCCATGAACTATCGCCCTTTCTCTTTGACAGCAAGGTTGGAAAAAACACTTCCCTCCTTCAGAAAAGGAAAAAAAGGAAAAAAAAAAAAAAGTAGCCCAAGCAAAGGGAGGTAGGGATTAGGGATTGACACCGCGTTTCTTGTGGTAGCACTCGAGACTCGGCCGCCAGCACATTAAAAAATGTGACTAATGGGTGTCACGGGGTGTTTCTTTTCTCGTCTTCTCCCCCAGGAGGAAAGAGCGAGGGACTGGGTTTGGTAGGAATTTCATAGAAATATATACGCCAAAATAGGAAATCCTGCTGGAGCAGAGAGAGAAGCCCTCAGGGCAGGGACTGGGACAGCCCCCTGGTGCTGGGTACTACACTCCCCTTGCCAGGAACGCTGTCTGGGCACCACAGAGAGGGGGGCAGACACGTTACCTACACCCCAAATCCACTGCGAGCCCTGACCCAGCTGGTGAAGTGTCTCCCGTGGAGGACGGGATGTAAAAGCCATCATCCATGCCACCATGCCAGCGTGCCCAGGCTGTCATCTTTGCCACCGCCTTTGCTGATGGGGGGACATGAGGACGATCCCCCACATCTGCTTGGGCTCAGCGCCCCCTGAAACTAAGCTGTCCTGTACTACCTGCTTGCCACAGGACCAGTAATGAGGGTCTCACCCCAGGACCACTGAGGGGGTGAGGCGAGGCAAGGCCACGGAGGCTCTCAACCCCCCTCAACCAGCTCAGTATCCCCCCCTGTGCTTCATCCCGGGACCTCTATCAGGATCCCAATTTCCCTGAAATCTAACGCAACGCTCAGCACCGTGAGACACCCACTCACCCAACAAGCACAAACCCCGCGGGGTCTCCCCACAACACCTCTCGGTGGAGCCTGGAAATGGGGGAATCGCCGCATTCGTTGCCCCCCCCAACACTCCCCTCCGCCCCGGCCCGCGGTCGCATCGCCCTTTTAAGAGCCCTCTGGGGCCGCGCTCCCCGCCGGGCTCACGGCAGCCCCCGCCACGCGTGCCAGCGGTTGCGGGGGGAGTGGTGGGGCGGGGGGATGAGGGGCAAGCACTTTTGTCCTCAGGAGCGACCTACGGGGGGACAGCCCCCGCCTGTGACACCACTCTCCCGCCCACCCTCTCTCATCCCCATCGCCCTTTTAAATTCCTCAAAGGCATCGAGCGGGGACACGCGGGGGGCCCACGCGGGACCTCCCACGCACAAGGGGTCTGCGGGGAGTGTGGGGGAGGGGAGGCATGGAAGGAGAGGAGGGGAAGGAGGGAGGGGGGATTCCTGTGCACCACACCCGCCCCCCCCCGCGTCGTCCCCCTCTTCCTCGCCGCCTCGCGTGGGTGCCTCACCTTCCTCTTGTGGCGGTGAATGTCGCCGATGGAGTTGGCCACGGTGTTGGGCCCCAGCAGCATGCGGGTGCTGCGCGGCCACTCGGTGCTCACCAGGTGGTGCTCCCCCATCAAGATCTTCCGCACGTTTTCCGCCCCCGTCACCCGCACCAGCGGCCGCCCCAGCAAGTGCGTCTTGAACACGTTCCCGTACTTCTCCCGCCGCGAAGACTGGAAGCAGGAGCCCTGCGAAGGGGGGGGGAGGGTGGCGGGGAAGGGGAGAAAACACGAGGGAAGGGGGGGAGGGGGAGAGGGGGGCCGGTGTTACCGCACGGTCTCTGCGCGCCCGCGCAGCTTGCACCCGCGGGCGGGGAGCCCCACAGGGCAGCGGGGAGCAGCTTAAGAGACCCTGTTTCTGGGGGAGGTCGTCGCTCCTGAAGGCCCGGGGGCGAACCCGGTCAGGGTAGGGGGCAGAAACCGGGTAGAGGGGTAACCCCGACATCCCACTCCCGCACACTCCGGCTCGCACCGACGGGGCGCCCGGCGCTGCCCGCGGCGCGCCCGCTCTTCCCGCCGCCTCGGGTCGGTGCCCTCCGCCCCCCTTCCTCCTCCTCTATTTTACTTCTACCTTTACCTCCCCTGGCAGTTTTTAACCTTTTTTTTTTCTTTTTTTCTTCCTTTTTTTTTTTTTTCCTTTTTCGCTCAGGCTGAATTTACTAGAAAGGCTGCAATGTGCTTAAGTAAATCTCCAGATTTGAGAGTGTTTAATAACTTTCCCACATGCTCCGGGGGCTTTTGTCGGCGAGGAGACGGATAGAGCCGCGGGAGACGGGGGGGCGGCGGCGGGGATGTCCCCCCAAAAGCCCCATCCCGAGCGGGGAGAATAGCTGCGAGCGCAGCAGCTCCGCGCCCCCGTGCCGGGTTGTGAGTGCGTGTGTTTATTTTGAAACAAAAGCGCGGTTGTGAATTTCAGATGTTCAGGTGACCCTGTTTCTTGATCTGCGTAAATATAATTAAAGTCCTTTTTGTGGCATTAATAAAGAGTTATTTGTACACCATTTCCAGGGCAGCACAAAGAGGACCTTTATGTGGGAGAAGTTTCGAATGGAGTCCAATTTATACAAAATTTTGTATTTTTAGCCCTGGACTCTGTTTGGACGGAGCCTGTGGAAAAGCGAGAACCCTTTTCTGGTCCCCCTGTAAAAATCTGATAAATTTCTTTAAAAAATAAAGCCCTATTGAGAGCGTGCGGTTAACCCCTTCGGCGCCGCTGGCGGGGAGGGAGCCGGCTGGGGAGCGGGGCCGCCGCTCCGGGCTCTCACGTTGGGGCTTCCCCGGCGGCGGGGGGGGGGGAGGGGGAAAGGGGGCGGGGGGAACCGGGGACGCCGCAGCCTTCGCAGCCGGGAACCGGGGCTGCCCTGCCCCGCCGCGGGCTGTTCTGCCGTCCCCTCGGCGGTCCCGTCAAAGAAACGCGACCTTCGCTGGCGGGAGCATCCTCGCCAGGCTCCCATTTGCTTATTATTATTTCTGTTTCACCCTGCGAGGAGGGGCTAGGAAACGCTCGGGCTAATTTTCCTCGGGGGTTCCCTCCTGGGATGCTGCGAACCGCGGGGTGCCCTCAACCCGACCCGCGGCTTCCCCCGCAGCGGGGCACCCCTCTGCCGCCTCCTGCCTCCTTTCCACCTCCCTTTCTTTTTATTTTTTTTTTTTCTCTTTTTTTTTGGCAATCGCCCTCTCGCAATGCAGTCCGAGGGGATCCCGGTCCGCCTGTCGCTGAGCATTTAGCAAGGTTAATCCCGGGTTAATCTACCGATTACCTCCGCTGGCTTCCCCCAACACCGGACCCGAGCCGGGCGGGTTGGGAACCCGACGGGAGTAGCCCCGGGGACGGGGACAGGACGGCGCGGGGAGCGGGGGGGAGCTCATTACACGGGCGTGGGATGGCGAGCGAGGGGGACACATCCCGGGGAGTCCCCGCGCCGTCCCCGGCGCCATCCACCCCGTCCCGGGGCTAGCTCTCACCCCTGGCATTATCATTAATAGTAATTCTTTTTTTTTTCCTTTTGCAATGATTTAGGCTGGGGAGGGAGGGGGAGAGAAAAAAAGATACTGGCAGCGCGGAGGAGACCCCCAGCTTTCTCCCCGGCACCGAGCAGCCCCCGCCGGGGCAATCTCGCAGCGCCCGGCCGGGAAGCGCAGCGCGGTGGCCGCTCCGAGGAGAGCCCGCCCGGGCCGGGATCCCTCCGTTCCCCCCCAGCCCAAGTCCCAGCCGCCACCAACCCCCGGCCCAGCTACCTCCCCCAGCTCGCCGGGAACCCGCATGATGCAATCGAAAGGAAAAGAAAAAAAAAAAAAAAGAAGAAGAAAAAAAGCCCTTAAAAAAAAAAAGCCGGTCCCAGCCCACCTTCCAGGGAGGGAAGGGAATCCTCCTTACCTGCAGGAGCCAGTGGAAGGTTTCTCCGATTAAAGGGAATCCCATAGAGCCTTTAGGGATTGGTAGCTTGCAGGTTTTGTCGCGGGTGGCAGCCCAGCGGAGCTGCCACAGCTGTTGGGACACGGCCAGCAGCAAAGTCAGTGACACCAAGCACGCCGCGAGGGTAGCCAGTGCCGAGACGAGATCAAAACTTGCAAAAAGCATATTTGGAAGAAGGAGGAGGAGGGTGGGGAGAGAAACAGCCCCTTGACAGGCACCACACTCGCACCCACACACACGCACGCACGAAAAGAGGGCGATTGAGGAGCGCACGCTAAAGCCTGCCTGGGGGGTCCTTGCGCGGGGGGGGCCGGGCTCGCCCCCCTCTCCGCTGGCAGGTTAGAAAAACAACAGGAAAAAGGGGGGAGAGAAGGGGGGGGGGGCACAAAAAAAAAAAAAAAAGAGAGGGGGGGAAAGGGCAAAAAGTTTCTCCTCTGTCCCTTTCTGAAAGCTTTGTTCTTGTTTGGAATAAACTTGACAGAGTGACACAGGCGGAAAAAAAAATAAAAACCAACACCAAACCCACACAACACAAAGGGGGTAAAAAAAAAGTTTTAAAAATAACCCCCAAAACCAAGATAAACCCCAAAAGAAGGGGGTGGGGGCAACTGAGTAGCCGAAAACTCAAAAAAAAAAAAAAAAAGAAAAAACCTGGAGTGAAAAAAAAAAAGACCCCCAAAAGTCCAAATGCAGATGCTCTGGCTCTTGCTCGCTTTCAAGGCAAAGTCACACACACCAGAAGGGAGACAAAAAAAAAAAAAAGGAAAAAAGGAGCGAGATTTTAAAAAATGTTAAAAAAACATAAAATAATTCAGCCACGACCTGAAGAGATGGAAGAATTAAATAGCTATATATATGTATCTACACACACTGAGCGAGACGGATAGGTTTATATCTCTATCTATAGATATAAATATATATATATAAATACATCTCTCTATATATCTATATGCCGGTTATTTGTTAGCCCCAGACTTTTCACCAGACTCTGTAAAAAAGAGGGAAGCAGGGCTGCCAGCCCCTCTCAGTCTTAAATAGGAGTAAAAAAGAAAGTCAAATGTGTGTTTATATAGAGGCGGGGAAGCCGGGGCTGGGCTGGCCGCCAGCACGGCTGCTCCCCCCCGCACACCCACCCTCACTTCAGAGGGCTCCGGGGGAGGCGGGCCGAGCCGGGCGGACGCGGCGCTGGAGCGTGCGAGCCCTGGCCCGTCGCCCGCCGCACGGTCACGCCGCGCTTCTCGGCCTCATCATCCTCCTCCTCTCCTCCTCCTCCTCCTCCTTCTTCTTCTTCTTCTTCTTCGCCGTCCGTACCTTCGGCCTGCGGACAGACAAGCGCGGCTCAGTCCCGGCGGCGCCCCCCCCCCCGAAATGATTCCCACTGCCCAAATCACACACACACCCTCCCCGTATTTAACCCTTAATCATGCCCTCCTTGCAATGATTCCCTCCCCAACGTTTCCCCCACCACCACCCCTTCATGATTCTCCCCTGCAGTGGTCCTCCCCGATATTTAATCCTTGATTATTTGCTCCTTGCAATGATCCCCACGCTATATTTAACCCTTAAGGGAGAATTCCCTTACAATAATCCCCTCAATATTTAACCCTTAATGACTTCCTCCTTGCAATAATTCCCTCTCCCAAGATCTATCCCCCCACAATGATTTCCCGCTAACAATGAACCTCACAATATTTAACCCTTTAACAATTCCCCCTTTCGATAATTTATTCCCTGCAAGAATTACCCCCAGTGATTTCCCCCCTTGCAATGACTCCACTCACACGCAAGATTTATCCCCCGATGATTTTCCCCTTTCAGTGATTTAACCCCCACAATAATTTGCCCCGCCCAATGATTTACCCCCATGCCCTACACTAATTTGCCCTAGGCAATGATTCGCCCCCTCCCCAATAATTTACTCCCTCTTTTGATTTGCCCCTCTTTCATGACTTGCTCCTTGCAGTGATTTACCCTCCCCATAATGATTCAGACCCCCTCCCATTTCCCCGCTTGCAACTCCTTGCTCCGCTCCCATTACTTCCCTGCTAACAATGATTTACCCGCTGCAATGATTTGCCCCTTCAGTGACTTACCGCCACAAAGATTTACCCCCTGCAATGATTTGGCCTCTTCTCCTCCCCCCCCATTTATTTGCCCTCTTTCATTGACTTGCCCCCTCCAATTGCTCCCAGCGATTTGCCCCTTGTAGTGATTTACGCTGTGTGTTTCCGTCCCCCCTTCTCCCCCTTCCCCAAGATTTTTTTCGTGTTTGCTATATTACACACGCACATTTTTTTTTTTTGGGGGGGGGGCGGTGGGGTGGGGTGGGAGGGGGAAGGGAGGCTTGTGATTGTCCTGGTCCCCCGTCCCTGGTGCTTTCCCCCGTTCCCCTGGGCTAGGGGAACCCCGGCTTTATCCGACGTGTGTTTCCAACCCAGACAGTGCCTTTCACAGGCGGCTGCAATACCGCTCCCCCCCCGCCCCCCCTCCGCCCAGCCTCCTCAGCCCAGCCACAGCAGCGATGGAGGCAAAGGCAGGTATCCGGGCTGCCTGGTTACAGGCAGTTTTGCAAAGCATTTGCTTCAGATTACAGGAAAAACAAAAGTTCATTGAGTTCCCCCCTTCTCCTTCGCAACACCATCCCCTCCCCCCCGCCATTCTCTCCCCCTAGACCGGCGTCCCCCTTTCGCCTCCCCAGCTGGTTTGAGTCTGGTGCCCGGTGGGACCGCGGAGTGCCGAGAGGGGCTGCGGCTCCCCTCCCCCCGCTACGGCTCCCGAGGATTCGGGGGGTGGCCCCCCTTCCTCTGGGGTGACCCCGGGAAGAGCTAAGCATGGAGCCCCTTTTCTGCGTCGCCCCCTCCGTCCCGATGCGGGGATGGACCTGGGATACGGGGATCCCCTCGGAGCATTGCGGGGCGGGTGCAACGATTCCGTCCCCACGCATTTTTAGGTACCCCCGGGAAAGGGAGACCTCCCACCCGGGGTCCCCCACCCCCGTGCATCCCCATGGACTCCTTGCTGAACCCCCCTCTCCCCGTGTATCCCGGTGCAGCGACACACGCGCGCGCCCATCGCATCCCCGTGTATCCCGGCGATAGGAGTTGCCACCATCACCACCCCACCGGTGCGTCCCGGTGGACGGAGACACCCCCCCCCTCCCAGCCCCGCGCATCGCCGGAGCCCCCCGTGCCTCCCGGTGCCCCCCCGCCTCAGAGACACCCCCTCGCCCCCCATGCACTCGTGTTCAGGGACCTCCCCCGGGCGCCCCGCTGCGGGGAGCTCCCCCGGGTGCGAGGAGGCTCCCTCCCTCCCGGCGCATCCCGGCGCAGCAGCCCCCTTCCCCCGGTGAGGACCGGCAGCCCCCCTCCCACCCCACCGCCGCCGCCGCGGCGCTCACTCTTTGCCCTGCCGCCCCACCCGGTGGCGACCGGCGGCACTGCAGGGCCCGCAGGTGCCCGCCGAGCCCGCTCCGCACAGCCCCGCACCCCGCCGCGCACCGCCGAAGCTCCCCCTTCTCCTTGCTGGGTGCCACTCCGGCTCCGCCCGAACCGCCTTCCCCAAAAGCATCTTCCCGGGCACAACCTTCCCCAAAAGCATCCTCCTAAAGCACCTTCCCAAAGCGCCTCACACCACCCCAAAGCTCTTCTCCAAAATACCTTCCCAAAACACCTTCCCCCAGTTTCCTCCTGTCACACCCCGCAGTGTTCCCCGCCTGCCTGCTAACTCGGGCAAGCCTCCCTTCAGGGCCAGTAGCCCTGGCTGCCACCCCTGGATCCCACCAGCCAGCCTGTCTGAACTACCAGCCCACACACCTCACCAGGCTCAGATACCCCCCGCTAAAGCAGGGAAAATGGGCGAAGAGGGGGCTCAGTTTTTCCCCTTGTCCCCTCAGATCAGTGTGGAGGGGGACGCCATGCTTCTCCCCGGGGTGGTGACAGCCAGCTCAAAACTGTGCTCAGCATCAGACCTGGACTGGGATGGGGGCTGAAAGTCACTAAAAGACACTTAAAAGAAGCACGTCCATCGCTAACAGCTTGGCTTCAGCCCCTGATGGCAGCACTTGCCGCAGAAAACACCCCAGGATCCCCCAAAACATGAAGATGACCATGGAAACGCCCAGCAAAGAGGGAGACTTTGCCTGCCTTACTCTCCTCCTCCCTTTCCCAAGGGAAACACCATCCCCGACATACTCTTGGCACCCCCAAAGCAGCAGCGTGTATGAACAGAGCCTCATATCCCGAAATGTCTCCCACTGCTTTGTAAATGTGTGAAAATGCCCCTTTGAAGGGCTGGGAGAGGGACAGAAATAAGCCACCAGCACATACTTTTCATGAGAATCTTTTCCCACTGGTGGAAATTCAGAGGTAAAGTGGAAAAGCCTAAAAAATATGTGGGTTCTTTAGGAGGTGTTTGTTTGTTTGTTTGTTGGTTGTTGTTGTTGGGTTTTTTTTTTCAGGATTCCCCCCCTCTAGAAATAAAGCCATGAGAGTTCAGAGGGAAAATGTTTTTTCCAAGGTAAATGGCAGAGCTGAAACCAGGTCACAGGGGCACAGCCATGGCTCTGCCCAGGTCTTCCCAGCTTTACCCCAACTTTTACCATAAACTGGGTAATTTTATCATCATCTCCAAATAAAGCGAAAACCCTGTGATATTGCAAATGGGGTGGAGAAGGTATCAGATGAGCAATTATTCATGAGAAGGAGGGGGGTGACAGCACCATCAGGCAACAGGTTTGATAAAACCAGCCCCAAGGAACGTTTCAGTGGTGGATGCTGCTCCCACCAGGAATAGGGGAAAGTGAGGAACTCACCATCCCGGGATGTGGCCGAGCCCGAAAGCAGCAGTGAACTTGGGGCTTAACGCTACTGGCTTTCACATCCTGGGGCTCAGTCCTGTTTTCCCCATGAGACCGGACCCCGGAGTCCAATTTTGCCACACAAACAGGACTGTAAACTTTCCTGCTTCTTCCCGTGGCAGGAAAAAGCAGGAAAATTCAGTACAAGGAGGGAACAACCTGCCCCAGGAAAAGCTCCCTTCAGGCTCCCCTGCTGACTGATGCTGCTCCATGCCCTAAAGCACCGAGTTTCTCTCCTGTCCAAATGTAATGGGTTTTCACTTCCCCAGAGCAGGCAATGTTCTCCCTGCAGCTCCTGAAAAACTCCAGCGCTGTTAAATTTCGGCTGGAGAGAGCAGCAGAGAGTCCCATAGGTTAAATGCAAATACTGCATTACTTGGATATCCTCATTATTAGTGAATGTGGGATTATTCTGCCTTTCCAGGTCATCCCTGGCTCCTCCATTACAGGAGGGTAAAAAGAGGTGCTTGATTTGCTCCCTGCACACATAACCTCCCTACATGCATTTTCCTTTCCCTCTTTCACGGCCGCTGCTGTCCCCAGCAGAGTGAGCTGCGTCCGTCTCAGCCGCACAGACACAGTGCATGCCCTGAAATAATCCCGGAGGCACTTCTAGGTAACATTTATTTTACTTTTTTTTTTTTAAAAAAAAAAAAAAGAGTCATAGCTGCTTCTGAAATTGATTGTCTTTTCTTTTTCTCACTGTTGAATTCTTGTTCATGTCCCATCCCTGTTTTTTAACACACTGATTCTTTCTCTCCGTATCTCAGCCAGTGCCAGCAAAACACACTGAAAGGGGAATTGGGAAGGACTGTAAATGCACAAGTGCAATTTTTTATTTTCACGTTGCATTCAAAGAGTGGTTTTAGCATGCAGAGCATGGGATGCTACTTCTATTTGATTTTTAAAAAATCAACATCGCCCGCATAACTTTAATTTTTGAGCCAGAACTCCCTGCTAACAGTCTGCTACGAATGTTGCTACTTTTTTTTGGTTTGATGGTGTGTTTTATTTCTTGCGGGCATTAATATCCTCTCCTTTGACAACATTTTTATAGCTGATTTGATAATTTTTCTGAGATGTATCACAATGTACTTTCTAACCGCTCAACCACCTGTACGGCAAATGAGGCGCCGGGGCTGCTGTGCCGCTCCCACAGACACTGCAGAACTGCCAAAATGTATGGAAACTTTACATTTCAGAGAAAACCCATCTCCAGCTCCTTTGTAATGTAACTACTGTCCCTGTCAGGATATTAATGGGGAAAAAAGAATCCACCACACTTGCAATTTAATTTTTGGAATGAAGTCTGTGATGTAACTTTTGCCATCAAATCTGCGATTTATTTTTTTGCAACCAAATCTCTAATTTGATTTTTGCTTCTCGATCAGTTTTGGTATTTTTCCCCACAAAGTGTGCCAGAGTCCCCGGGGGGAGAGGGGAGCCCAGCAGCCAGTGCCCAGCAGCCAGCGTGTCCCTCTTGGAGTGGAGTTTCCACTTCCCCCACCTGGGAATAGGCCCCCAGTTCTGGTTAAAGGCTTTGTTTTACTTTGCGCTTTTTTTTTTTTCTTTTTTTAAAAGGCGCCTTTAAAGCCCTGCAATGAAATTTCGAAGTTGTCATCACTGTTTTTTTCACCCCTCACATGAAAGAAAACAACAACAAACCCCTTGGGCAGAAGCAGTTCAGTAAAAACCAAGGGGACTGAAGGAAGGGGAACAGCTATTTCGTGAGCAATTGGGTGCAGCTCCCCAGCGCTGAAAACCCTGCTCAGCCACCGGCTCCCACCAGGGGAAAAAAATGAAATAAAAATCTATATTATTTTTGCCACTTACCAAACCTTGAAGTCCAAGTTGACTTCAGCCACCCCAAAGCCGCAGGTCCCGCGGACCTCTCCCCACGCCAGGGAAACCCGGAGCATTTTATAGCGTGAAAGCTGGGGTGGTCCCCGCCCACAGGGTGCTGCTTGAAAATGAGTATTCATAAGCATTTAGGGACGATGACAATGTAAAGCTTCCTCTGTGCTCCCCAAAGCCCTGGCTGCCGCCCGCCCGCCCGCATCACCAACAAGGCCCCCTCCGTCCCGATTCTTCTTCTCCTCCATCACCCCACTGCAAAACCCCTTCCTTTTATTTAAAATGTTCAAATAGGATCTGAAATATCATTTGCCCAACTTGCACCCCTTGCAGGAGCAGCTTGGGGGGGGGTGGGGGGGTGTTCTTTTTCTTTTTTCCTTCGTTTTTCTTTTTTTTTCCTCTCTCTTTTTTTTTTTTTTTTTTTGAAAAGCCACGGAAACCAGAATGTTTCTGCAAAGAGTTTATCAAATTACGTTTGGGGACAAAGAGCTAAAGTGCATTTTCTTGAAGGCTTGACAATTGGGGAGCCATCAAGGAAATGAAAAGAATGACAGAAAACCAAAGGCTTTTGTCAGATTGAGAAACGCCATCGAGAAAAGCCAGGGTTGGGGGCCTTTATTTTTGTTTTGGTTGGATTTCCTTTCGACTTTCTTTTCCCAGGTGTTAAAGTTGGGGCTGTGGGGAGGGCAGGGAAAGGCAAGGAAAAGCCATTCGGCTTGGGGGGGCGCTTAAATGGAGGATTTCTTCTCTCATTTTTTTAACAAGATGCCAGTGTTTAAAAGAAAAATGAAGCCCCTTTAGAAATGTGAAGCTGCCGAGATAATGACTGCGATCTCTCTAAGACTGGATGGGAACAGGTGATATTTTTTTCTTCCTTTCTTGTTCCCATCTGTCCTTTGTTCAATATGAGACCGAAGAGAGACAGAAACGAGATCATTTTGATATTCCCCTTTTTGTGCATATGCCTTCTCCCAAGGAAAAGAAACACGGGTTGGTTCCACTCCAGGCGTTATTACTGAGGGTGGCTACAGAGACGCACACAAATAAATTAAAAAGAAAATCCCTTACTTCATGTTTTACATCTTATAAAGCGACAAACAGGGTGTGCGAGTTCGCTCATAAAGGGCCATCGGCGCTAAGCTCCGGACGGTCTCTCAGGAAGATGCTCCAGGGACCCGCATGCAGCCCCTTGGGCTTATCCCACCCGCAGCCTTATTCCCATCAGTTTTCTTCCCCCAGGTGCCACCTCACATCGCAACAGCATTTTGTGCTCACTCTCAGCCCCTTTCTACCTCCCCAAAAGCCCCCCCTTCCCTCCATCCCTTCTTCAAAACCAAACGCCAGATCAATAATCCAGTGGCCTAATGCTTCAATGCCCCTTCAGAGCATCCCAAATTCCAGGCAGGCATCCCCCTAGCAGCCCTGCCCAGGGGCATCGGTGGGGGCTGCACACAGCAAATTTTGAGCTTCTGTTGCTTTTTTTTTTTTTTTCCTCAATTAGGAACGTTTTGCATGTTTTCTCTCATCCGATTCTGAAAATAGGAAGATTTAAGTTCCTCACTGGGTCAGATAAGCAGGAATGCAACTATTTTTCCCTGCAAGCTAGCAATATTTTCTGTACATTGTGAATAATCTCAGGTATGCAGAGTCTTTCTTTAATGTATCTGGGTTTGAAATTTCTTTTCAAGAAAAAGAAATTCTTTTCCCGAGGGTCTGTTTTTTTTAAAAAAAATAATTCTTGCTTGCTTTCTGGATCATCTCCTATTTTATCTTCCTTTCTAGTATCTCTGCAAAACATTGCCCTAAAAATCTGGTTTAAATGCCTTTCTGAAAACCCAGCCCGCCAGCCCTGGCTGGTATTTATTCTCTTTTTTCTAACTTCCTTTTTTATTCTGCTACCAGCAAAACCACGCTCCCAAATCTCAGCCCTTTTTGAAAACCATCTGGCTTTTCCCCTGCCTGAGTCTTCTGCGAGCAGCAGATAATTACTGGAAAGGGTGGCCTGCGAAGGATTTTTGCATCATTGCAAGAATACAGCCACTATTATTCTACATGCCATGCAGCCTTTTAGAAAATTAAAAAGGCATAACGAGAAACATCTTACCCTGCTCTGAAGGAAAATAAACTACGTTGAATTTTCTCCATTCATCTCAAAAGAAAATGCCAGGGTAATCCGAGACAGGGACCGGCTGGGAGGGAAGGAGGGAGGGAGGGAGCAAGGGGTACATGTGTGCATGTATATATTTTCAAGAGATGAGACTTTGAAGATGCTGCTGAAACACTATTTATATCCCAGACCTTTTAATACAAAACACTGATGAAGAGGCAACTTCAAGGACACGCTGAGCGGGAATAATTCAAAGTTTGCTCAGGAACCTCTTTTTAAGACCAGGTTTTCCTCGCTGAAAACGCTGTGTGCACATAAAGGGGGCTGGGATTTACACCGTTATCCTGGACTTTCACCCTTCTCTCCATGCTAAAGATCCCCACCAGCTCCCTTTCCCCTCCCTGCTCCTGCCCCCTCTACCGAACTCCTGTGAAACCCTTTGAAAAAGAGTTAAAAAAAATTCATAGAAAGAGAGCGGTGGAGGCCATTGGCTTTTGCACAGGAGCTTGTGATTTTAGCTCGGAGGCAAGCAAAGGGCTGAAGCTGACGTGCACATTAACCTACCCATGGCGATGCCCTACTGCTGGCTCCTGTCCCTTGAGTCCTGCCTGCTCTACTTATTAAATCCCGCTGGGAAAAATAGGGAAGGGGGGGAAGGGGGACAGGAGAAAAAGAAAAGAAAGAAAACAAAACAAGACCCAAATGAAAAACACATCAAGCCTCAAACGAGAGGAAGTTCAGCGTGGGATTCATTGTCTCCCTGAGCGCTGAAACGAAGGGCTTGGCTTGTGCTGGGCACACACTGCCCTCCAGAGACACGGCCCAGCAGCAGAGCTGGGTTCTCTGCTGAGGAATGCTTTCCTAAAGGACCCTACCCAAAACCCTTTTTTCCCCTTCATACCTTTTTAAAATTTCTTTTCTTTTGGCTCAAATCACCAAGGATGGCAGCCGGGGCAGTCAGGGTTTTTAGGATGTATATGGCCTGTGGTCAAGCCACCCAGCATTTAGAGCACCCATCAGAGCCCACGCCAGGTGAGGGACAACACCCTGCTAACCCTCCATCATCCCAGCCTGCATCCCTCCAGGCCAAGAAATCTTAATCAGAGGGAAAATGCTCGGGAATGGGGCTACCCCTTTGCTGGAGAGTTATGGGGTGAAGCACCCAAGCACCTGCTGGTGGCACAGAGGTGGACTCTGGGGTGGAAACACCACTTGGGGTTCCTGGGTTTGCAGCCTGCTTGAAAGCGGGTGCAGGATGGTGCCCCAGGGCCAAAGGATGGTGCTGGAGCTCACTCAGCCTTGGGGACAAGAGGTGGCACCAAAAAGCAGGTTAGGGATGGGTGTCTGTTGCCTTAGTGGGATAACATCAGGCTGGCATCCCAGTTAGGCACAAGTGATAGTTGATATCTTTTTCAAAAAGAAAAAAAGAAAAAGAAGCCATAAATCAACTCTTTTCCCCCCTCATCAGAATTCAGCAGTTTTAAATATTTTTCTTTTTTTTTTTTTTTTTGGCAAAGCAAGGGGAAAGGGACATCTTTCTTCTCTGTGTCCAGAAAATTGAGAGGGAGGTTTCTGAGAGAGGAAAGGTATTGGGGAAGAGGAAGAAAACAGCATTTTTCGGAACTAACCTTTCTAGTTTTGGGAAGTTTGGGGAAGTTTTCCACTTCCCTCATGGACCCATGGAATAAAGCTGAAAGCAACATGGCTAATTCTCTTGTAAAAATGCTTCATCCCCTTTCAAACAGCACTGGTCTGAATCTTGCGAACTGCTTATATGACCTTAGAACAAAAAGGAAACACAATGGACACACTGAAACCCACAGAATAAAGTGGCATTTCACTTCTGGGTGAGGTGGGCAGATGCTGGCTCCAAGTATTTTTCCATCTCCTGAAACACTCACTGATGGTTTCTCTAGCTCACCTTTAGGATCACTGAATCACAAGGAGGTTTTCCATTCTCCTTGCAGAATTCAGTTTTCTTTTAAGGAAAACCTTATTAAAAACAAAACAAATCCATGTTCCCCGTTAAAAATTGGGGAAAGAAATTAATATCCAATTTGAGTAGCATTCAGTTTTTCTGAGAAGGCAAAACTCATCTTTCTGCATAAAATAGCCCAGATTTATGATGGGAACAGAAATTAGCAGCTTCAGTAATAACCAGCTGCTCTGTGGGGTGACCCATTGAGCGGTTCTGGGGGTACTGGTACAGGATAACTGGGTGTCATTGTCCCCTTCCTGCAACCCTCCTGTTTTCATGGCAGTGAGCAAACCCACAAATGAGTGTTAAATATCCAGGGTGACGAGGCCCCAGAAAAAAACCCTTTGCAAAGGGTTTTTGAGGCCCAGGTGAAACCGTATCAAATCTCTGTAGCTGGCAAGCAGCGTGGGGAGGAAGTTGTTAACATTTTGGTGTGAGAAGGTACCTGCTCATCCTTTCAGCCTCCGTCGTACCCCTCGCCATTCAAGCCAGGCACGTGAACAGTTACGGTTAAGAGCACAAAACCTTTGCACAAAACACTGCACAGTGACCCAGTAGCTAAAAGCTCATTTGCATTCATTAACAGTCCCAAGCCAAGTTCAGAGCTATTACTGCAGACCTGCTCCCCCTCCTCTCGGTCCCCCGCCCCGTCCCCCTTACCTGCCCTGTGAAAGGTCCTTCTCTCCGGCTGAAGCTCAAGGGATCGTGCTGGGCTCGAGACCTATCAAGTGACAGAGAAAATAATTCACTCTGAAAGAGGATGCATCCCCAGGGCCGGGCGCTGAGGCCTCCGAAGAGGCGTCTCCACACCGATTCAGGAGGCTTTGCTCTGCTGCAGGAGACGTGGAGGTGTCCAAGTGCTTCCAGCTCTCACTGTTGCCCATGGAGCTGGGGAAGAGGGTGGGAATTCCTGGGATGAGGTGGAAAATGAACAGGGATTTTACTGCCCCTCCTGCATCCTTCCCTGCCTTCTCATGGGCAATGGGATTTAAACCTAGGAGAGATGGGGCATCTATGAGATGGGGTATCCCACCTCCCTTGAGGGTCTCCAGGAGAGCTGAGATGCTCTCTGAGACACTCCCAGAGAGGTTTCCCCAGGAGGACCTCTCCTCTCCCTTCAAGGGGACGTCCCACTAGCATCCCAGCAAGTTCTTGATAGCTCTTGGTAGAAACTCTGCATCCAAGGTTACCTCCAACATGAAATCAGTGCCCCAAAACCTCCTGCATTTGGAGCACAGTTAGGTACATCTTCCAGACTAGGAGATTGAGGAGGGATCACGGGCAGCAAATCTGCAGGCAGCTCAGAGGGACCATGCCTGTGAATGCCATCGCTGTCACTGCAGCCCCAAGGGATCCCCATGCACCATCAACCACGAGTGCCTCATATCTGCATCACCAGCTCCCAACATGGGTGTGTGCCAAAGGACAGGCCCATGGATGAGGTGGTCCCCTAGGATGAAGGACAAGGATGAGGTCTCTGCTCGGGCTGTGCGGGCTCAGCGCTGCTCAATGCTCATATTGCACAATGCCGCGGCCCGGAGATGGGCTGTTACTTACAGGGATGGATCCCGATGCTCAAAGCTGCTGTAAAATCTCCAGGGCGCTGGGACATCCTTCTCCCTCTCGCATTGTCTACCTCTCGCACTAGACGGTTCTCATTAAGTCCTGCAATTGATCTCCTGTCTTTAAAGGAAACAAGAAAGAAGGAACAAACCAAAAGGGATCCTCCTTCCTTCAGCCCAGGGGAACAAATCTGGCTTTAATTTATTTTCCTTTTGTCATTCCAGTCGGGGATTTCACTTTAACGATGTTGCCTTCCCCATTCCTTTTCTGCTCTTCGAGAAACAGGAAAGTACCCCCTCTGCTTTCTATGTTTCCTCCCTTTGTTCTCCATGCTGCTTCTCTGATTTATGAAAAGAGTTTTCTCTCCCTGTATCTGTCTTCTTGGGAGTTGAGGACCCCAAAAAAGTGGTGATCTCCACCCCAGAGTTCAGAAGAGCTTCTCTGCGGCTTGCTCTGATGTTTCTGACTGGCACTAAATATTTCATCTCTGCTGGGAAGATGCTGGAGGACCACACCTTTGGAGCTATCCTTCAGGAGGGGACTTCAAATTTATGCTACAGTGTGGCTTTGATTTCCAGTAATGGGAGAAAATACACTCCAGCACCCAGTATAATTCATACCCAAACAGGTAGGAGGAGGCTGCTGACAGACCGATCCACCCAGATTAACCCTCCAGGAGATTAAATCCTTCACAGTAGTCCTGTAGAAGACCCAGGAGAAAAAGTAAAATCACCTAATTTCCCTTGACCTGTGGGCAGACCTTTTCTGGCACAAACCACAGTGGTGCACATGGAGGGTGTGAGAACGAACCTGTGCTGCTCCGAGGGTAGGAAGTAGCATGGAGCATAATGGTCTCTTAACCAGAAAATGAGACTAAAATAATGGCCTTTTAAGCAGAAAATGAGGCCAAAATATGTTTTTTCATTTGGCATATGCATCAAAAAGTTATTAAAAGGAACTGGTTAAATATCTCATTAATGAAGATGAATGATGCCTCAGATTTGTTTTTAAACAGTTCAAAGCAGGTTTTTTTTCTGACCTCCCAAAGTGTGTGTGTGAAGGGGGATCTCAACGGCTTAAAATGTTCCTTTTTTTTTTTTTTTTTTTTTTTAAAGCAGCTTAAACTGATTTCAGTGCTGGAGCTGCTGCTGCACACCCAGGGAGGGAGAGATCAGTCTGGGACATGAGAAAATCAGTTTGTTGAGTGCAGAAACATCCCAGGGATCTCAGGGGTTGCTCTGCAATCCCACACTCTCCATCACACTACGAGATATTCATAGCCAGGACTGAACAAGCTCCCTCCTGCTAAAAAGCACACACGAGAGAACTGGAAGAAACAACTCCAGGGGATGAGACATCTCAACCCCCTAAAATCACAGCTGGACCTTCCTCAGACAGCAAGCTCCAAAGGATGCAGAGTGTCTCACCACTATGTTCATGATCACCATCCTGTGGTCCAAGCATCCCATCTTGGGACACCAAGCCTTGTCCCGGGGACCAGGTCAGATGGGGGTGTCTGCCTGAGCTGTCATTCACACAGTCAAACCCACAGGCTGCTCTTTGAATCTCAAATCTGAAATAAAAAGTATCCCAGCGCCTGCAAAGGCCAGAGATGGGAGGGAGCGGAGGGCAGGGGAGGAGCGTGTTTTCAGATTGGTTTTTGATACACAGCCTAAAATGAGGCACAGAGGAGCTTCTTTCAAGAATGATTGCATTAAAATAGCCCTCTCCATTACACAGACACTAATAGAGGCTCAGTGCATTATTTCTATCAAAGTGCAATTTGCATTTACAAAGGGCTCCTGGGAAGTGATGGATGGGGAAGGAATGGAGAAAGGCTTGTAAAGCTGAGCGTGCTCATCTTGGAGTAACTTTCAAGCACAAGGCGGTTTTTTTTACACCTTCCCCTGCAAAGAAACTCATGATGTCTGCTTAAATGAACATTCAAGCTCTCGCCTTTCACCCCGCAGCCCATCAATAAAAGCTGGAGGAGCGGAGGAGAGGGGATATTCATTTATCTTCATTAGGACTCTGGCCAGCTCCTCTGATCACCACGTCGGTGTCGCCGGGAAGAGAAAAAGCTACTGTTCCTTTCCCCAGCCTCCCCTCCCGCACACACACACCCCACCACTGGGCTCACAAGCATCTTGGGGTGGTGGGACCCCACTCAGCACCTGCCCTCAGCTGAGGGAAAAATGAGACTTTGGGAGTATTGTCCTTTTCTCTGCTCCTTCACAGAAGCCAAGCTCCGAGAGAAGAGTGGGCAGCAAGGGGAGAGTGAAGGAAAAAGCAGATTAATGTCATGATATACCCATTGGTTGAGGCAGATTAAAGAGGAGGGGAACCCTATTAGACAGGCAGAAGATGAAATGAGTGATATCTGGCTTGAGCATCTTAAAGGAATGATATCTGGTTTGAGAGCTCAGTGCCAGTCACCAGTCTTCAAGTTACCTTCTTGTATTAGCTATTTAGAGGCCCACTCACGCTTTGGAGAAGGGAGATTATTTTGGGGGAGGCACTTCCCCCTCCCTGCTCTGCTCAAGGTTTCTTCCCATGGACACGCTGAAAGACCCCTTCCTTCAAAGCCTGCTACAAACCTTGCTGGGGTGAACAGAGCCACCTCCTGCTGTGCTCAGGGATGTCAGACAATCACCACTGGACACTCTCCCACTTCTTCCCGTGAAGGATATTTCTGGGAGCCAAGCACTGACAGTGAAGTACTTATGGAGTGAGCAGAGACCCCAGGTTTGGGCTCCATATCCTTCCCGAAACCCATCAGCAGCTCTCTGAAATTCGTTCCTGAAATGTACCATCAGTTCTCCCAGCTCTCTTTCTGATCACTCTGAGAGACATCCAGTTCTTTGACTCTTAATAAATTTTTGAGCTTTGGTGACTTCCAGAGGCAACAAGGTCTGCAGTTCAATAACACTTGGAAGAACAAAGGGGAACCAGATACTTAAGAGATGTCAGATGTCAAATTTACCTTTTTGCACAACCACAGTAAAAGATTAGACTTTTAAAAACACTCCACACATCTTTGTGCTGCCTGGTGTTCAGTGTTTCTGTGTTCTCATGGCATCCTTGGGGATAAAGGTCCAGGGCAAGAATATCACATGTAAAAAGAAATTTCTTCTTTCAGCAGGTTTTTCCCACCTTTCTAAGTTTTATTCCAATGTCTATCAGAGCAGTCCTCTTGGCATCTAGGAGACATCATGTGAAATAGGAAGGAGCCCACAGAACAACATGTTTCATGAGCTGGAGGAGTCACTTTATAATGGAAAGGTCACATTGGGAACCCGCTGCTGACAATGAGTGTGATGCATCCCACCTATGTGGAGCTGTCAACAAAAAAGGCATCTGCTTCAAACTTGCTCTCTGAGGTCTCCTGGTACTTTCAGAGATGGAGCCATCTCCTCCCAGGAATGGTGTTTCAGAGGGGAAGGGTCTGTTCTCCTATGGAAGTGACTGTGTTTTAGGATGGGATGAATCTCTCCCTGGAAGTGCTTCATGGCCTGGCATAGTGGTACTTCAGCAAGAGGAAACAAGGCAATAAAAAGATGATTAGGAGGAAGGAACATGGCTGATACACCTCCCCCGCCCCCACCCCGGCCCCGGGTGTAAGTGTGATAGGGGACTGCAATACTTTCTGGTCTAGCATGGACATTCATTGGGAAGACATTAAGATTCACATCCCATGAGTTTCTTCTGGTTCAACATAAACATTTCACCCAAGAACACCTGTTCAGGCTTCCTCTGTACTTAGAGTGGGATAAGTCATCTCATCCTGACTTAGTCAGGTAAAATCAGTTAGATGAATCCCAGGTGGGAAGATCTACTCTTTTCCTTCAGCTCTAGAAAGACCCCAGGGATCTAAAGTTGGGTGAGATTAATTCCTCTCTCATGTTTAGATGAGAAAGCAGGATTTAGGGTCCCCATAGCAAAGGCACCAACTTCCCAAGAGCAGTGGGGGAATTGGGTATTATTTCTTCTCATCAGTTTTGGGATCATTTTTCTCAGATTTTTTTCTCCCTTCCTTTTGCCTGGGAGGTCCTAAGCCACACTCCAAGCTCTAGCCTCAGCAGAGAGGTGACACAAAGCACGGAACAATAAGTGATCCCTTTCTGTTCAGCCCTAGCTACAGCTGAGAGACCCAAGAAGGACCAGTCCCTGCTCTGCCCACCATGAGAATCACTTTAGCCCCCTCTGCTCACCATCCCAACTCACATCTCAGCCTTGCTTACCACCAGAAAAATGCCATGGAAAGGAAAAACAAGAACATGTCTTGTGACTGCTGGGCACTAAATATGATGGATTGAAGAGCAGTATTGTTCTCACAGCATTTTACAGGCTTCCCCAACTGCAGCTTCTCTGCTTTGCAGACAGTTATTGCCTCTATTTTCTCTCTTTTTTATGGGATTAACAACCACATCATCTCTGCCCTTTCTAAACTACTGTTCTGCCAGACAACCACCTTTTTTTGCCTAATTGCCCAGCTGGCATCATTAAGTCACACTCAATCATCCTCTAGTGCTCTACTCTGGACCAACAGAAAGGGTCACATGCCTGAAAATGTGTCCAACTCCACTCACAGAAAACACTGCTTCTACCTAAAGCCTCACCTCAGGGCTTCAGAAATGGGATAGAGCAAATAAACTCCTTTCTCTCTCAGCTCATCTCCCTTTGTGATCAGAGATGGCTCAAACATCCCTCTGCTTCACAAAGTCCTGCAGGAGAGATGAGCACATGCTCCTTTAACAGAAACAAGTTTTTTGCAATTGTGTGTGCTACAAGGAAGAAGGGGTGATGGACAGAGATACAAGGATACATAGCTACTTCCATGCTAGCCACCACTCAACACATCTGCACTGAAGGCTTACTTTTGTTTGCTGCCTTCCCTCCCACCTCAGAGCAGTTCAATCCCGTCAAGCCATGGCAGCTTTACACTCCCAGCCCCAAGCAGCATTATTTTGTTGCTTTTCTTTTTCTGTTTGCCCATTGAGGAGAGTGCTGGAACACAACATTTGCATTACAGACAATGCATAAAGAGCTGGGAGCAGCTATCTGACCAAAAGTGACCTTCAGCCCCACGTTCATGCTGGCAGGTCCAGCAACCTCCACAAGTGTGGTGCATCTCCATGCCAGCATGGCTGCATCTTACTCAGAAAACCAACATGCTCTGTGGTGACCCTCCAAGTGCTACATGCACATCTGGAAGGGCTCTACACATCCCATGCTCAGGTTGTGCTGCCTTGCGGGTAAGCATAGTCACGGGCATTGCAGCAGATAAGAGCAAATTCCTTCTTATTCCACTTCCTTGCATATTTCCTAACCTGTGGAAATAGGCTAGTCTTCAGCTCATACCAACCTACCCTTGGCCAGCTGATAGCTCTCCATTGCCTTGATTACACAGGCTTGATCTTTAAGGCAAGTCTCAGTTTCCCACACAGAGGTATGAAGTGGTGTTTGAAGTGCTCAGGGTATCCAAGTAGTCCATATGTTGTTGATGGTAAGAGCTCAGCACCTCTGGGAGAAGTGCATCCTCCTTGAAGAACAACTGGAAGCTAGGTAGGCTCCCCAGGTCTCTAAAACTAGCACTGTCTTCCAAGCTGTTTGCAACTGAATTTCACCTCTCCATTTAGGTGTGGGAGTCTGGGAGCTGAATCTTCCCAAGTGTCCAGCTGGAACCCATTTGCCAGAAACAGGTGAAACCCTCATTTATATTACTGCAGTAAGGCTGGAAGGACCTCAAAGCTAATCTCATTCAGGTGTCCCCAGATGTCATGAGGGATCCACTGAACTTGTGAGTTTCTAATTTTGTGAAAGAAAAGTATGTGTTGGGGGAGACTCAAAGGAAGAGGGCTTGATGATGCTACTTTGTAGCAGTGGAACTGCTTTAAGAAACCCTACTCCCAGCTGATTTAGCCACACTGTCACTGAAAAGACCTGGGTTTGAACAAACAAGGAAAAAAACCCTGAAAGCAGTGTTTAAAAACACTGTTACCAGATTGTTTCAAGAGTCTAACCTGCAACCTTACTACCAACAAGGCAGCAGTACTCATCACCTCCCAAACTCACAGCCAACAGTACCTGTGCTGCCTCCTCCCCGCGCTGCTCCGCAGTGCTGAGCGTGATTCAAAATCTCTCCAGATGCACTTTTCTGGTGTGTCATGGCACAGTGCCCCTGCTGACCCCGGATCTGTGCGGAGGTCCACATTCAGCATCTGCTCCAGCACAAACTGCTCCCAACACATGTTGGTCCTCCCTCTTCTCAAACTGCCATGGATGGGGATGCTGCCTTGCTACAGCCCCCAACACAAATGCCTGTCCTCACCATAGAAAAATGTTCCTCCTAACGTCAAGCTCTCTGGATGTAATTTAGCCAATTACATCCTGTCCCATTCCCGGTGAACAAGGAGAACATTTCATTCCCTTCCTTTTTGCAGAAGCCTGTTACACATTTGTAGGCTGTTATAAAGTTGTTTGCCTAAACTAAACAACTGCAAGCCTTTTGATCTTCCTTCCTTGGCCATGATTTCTAGTCCTTTCATTTCTTTTGCAGCCCAACTTCGGACTGTCTCAAACCAGCCTGTGTCCTTCCAGCACTGCAGCCTACAAATCTGGGCTAAGAGGTCTCAGCAGCACAAAGCCAGAGAGGGAGACTGGATCCTTGGGCATGCCCAGCAGAACCGAGCTCACACCTTCCATCTTCCAGCATTTATTTTTTCAAGAAAAATGGTTCTCTTAAGCATCAGTTCTCCCCGGCCTTATCTGGGCATAGCATTAACCAAATGCAAATGCATTCAGTTTTCCTTGGGTGCAATTTTCTTAGTGGGGTGGGGAGAGCAGCTGTAAAAAAAATATTTAGAAGGGAGCCAAGCAAGTAGGTGTGTCTCCGAAAGCCCAGGATGTACTTTAGTCATCAGTTTATCTATATGGGAATAGGGTCAAGTTGATTGGGGCTTAGGATGTCCCATGTTCCATTCACCTGCTTTCTGGTAGTCCTTGGGGGAAAAAAATAATAAAAAATTGTCCACTGGATGACTAGAAAAACAAATAAAAATATAATAGGCTAAAAAGCAAGGAAGTAGTCAGTCCCCTCTGCATCAGGGAACTTCCCTGTCGAAATTCCAGCATGCAAATCTCGCCTGCCCATCCCACCTCCCCAGCAGACAGGCAGATCAAAAGTGCCAGGGAAGCATAAGTGTTTTATGAGGTGCACGGCGTGGGGAGAGGAGGAGCAGGCAGCTCGAGCTGCCTCGGATGGCAACAGATTTCTCCAGTGCCAGTTGATACATGCACTGCTGGGTCCCAGTTTCAGGGGGAAGCGTCTTTCCCAGGAGGCTGGGAGATGCAGCAGGAGCTGACTGTGTCTCACCAGCTGGTAGGAATGCAAGGGCTTCTTCTTGTCTCTGCTGCCAGGAATTAGGCCTTTCCTGGTTACAAGACCAGCTGCTGCAAACATGGTCTTAATCAGCAAAAGTAAGCACCCTGGCAAAAAAAAAAAATAATTAAGAATGATGGTATGGTAAATTAATATGAATGTTTGCAATTATAATTAATTAATACACTTAGGTATTCATGGCTACATGTTTGGTAACTATCCAAGCTGTAAAGACTTGGGCTATAGGCTTGTTAAATGAAAGCCTGGTTGACCATGTCTGTGCTGCAGAAGGACAGAGGTTACATCTGCACCGGTGTGATGGACGTGTCTGGGACCATCGTCTGGCCCCCAGGCCATCTGGCAGTGACAAGCCTTTGCTCATTGAATTAACCTCCTCTACCTGCCAAAACAGGGTGGCCACATCCAACCTGCTTATTGGGAAGGGTCTGGGGCCATGCACACTCCCAAACCATGCTTGAGAATTACCTGGGAGAGTGCTAATAATTTAACGGTGAGGATAATTGGTGTCTGAACCCTGGAACTGTTTAATTTGCTGGTATAGACACAGCCTCAGGGCTTTCACTGCAGCCCTATCCCGGGAAAGCGTCCCAGAGGCTTGAAAGCATTTGAGCAGGTGTGAAATGTTTTCCTGGGTTAGGACTAAAGGCTTGGTCTTAAGCTGAAGTCAGTGGTGGGGAAATCTTGCCCTGGTAACCCCAAAAGGCCAGTCCTGACATATACGGAGCTCAGTGTCCAATACCGAGCTGGGTTTTCAATGAAGCCAGCACCCTCATGCTGGCTTCCAGCACCTTGGGGCCAAGCCCCAGAGAGATGCTATCTGCCTCTGCATGCCACCACATGTGTGCATGAGCCCTTGGATGGTCTGCCTGCAGACAAAGCTCACAAATGTCTCCTGAAGTAGGAGAACACTGGAGCCAGGCAGGAAAATTGTGACTTCACCATTCCTGGGGTCTGGATGTGTGGGATCATCCCCAGGACTGCTTGTTCATAAGGATCTTCTGTCTATGTAGGTCACCACAGTGAAGCTTTTGATGCCGGGATGCCCAGGACATGATCTTGAAGGCTATGTCTAGCCCAGTCTGCCCTTGGGAATGAGCTGGCTTTGCATCCTTCCCACCAAGTTGACAGTGGAGTTGTCTTCTCCCAAGCAATTCTGGAGAAAGGTGATTTTTGGCTGAAGCAGAAACTAGTGAGTGTAGTATGTGGCTGTGCTGATGAGCTGCTTGATTTCTCCTGGGTCCACTGGTGAGATAAAACAGCTCGGGATGGTGGGAAGTCAAACCTCGAGCCATGGAGGTCCTGAGCTAAGCATTCACTGTCCTGCTGAGAGATATCCTGCTCCAAGGATATCTCTCAGGTCCAATACTTCCTAGCTATGGAGATAATATTGCTTAAGACATACAAAACTTGGCTGTAGAATTAACTTCCTTGGTGGGACTGGTTGGGAGTTGGGACGTTGTTGCTTGAGGGGCAAAACATGCCCAGCATGGGGCTGGTGAGATGATCAAAGCATCTTTGTACCTGGCATATAGGTTCAGATCCCTTTGGAGACTTCATGGCTAAAGTGGCTGAGAATATTTTATTCATCTCAAAGCAGGTGGTGGAGGGAGGGATTCAACAGCATTTACAGCTAGGAGGTTGCACAGTTGGGATTTAGGGTGCATGTGCTGTCAGAAGCATGAGAGTGTTACCAGGTTAAAGAGTGAGAGTGTCACCCCACAGCCAGGGGTGACACAGACCTGCAACCTCTATTTTGTTACTGAGGACCTGATCAAAAGTCCTCCAGAGCTGTGATGCAGTGTGGAGCAAGGCCTTGGTGTGCTGAAGTGGGAGCAGCTTCACAGGAACTACCAGCTTCCCAGGAAGCGATGAGTCAGTGGAGCTGAGGTCAGGAAAGGACCCAGACGAGATAAAGTTATGCTCATATCTCAACCTGTGGGGAACGTCAGCCAGAGTCTTCCTTCTTTAAAGACCATTGGTAAGTGTCTACTTACCAAAAGCAAATTTGGACAATAAATATTAGATTCCCAGTGATCTCTCCTTTATAAAGCAAATCTTACTGCCTCAAAAAGCCCCAAAGCTGTGCTGCAGTGAGCAGGAGAAGCTGCAGCTTCAGGTGGGACTGGGGTTGCTGAGGGAGGAGCACCCATTGCCAGAGCTGCTGCCAGCTGTCCTTGCAGAAGGTCCACCCCTCAGCAGAGGCAGTATAAAGAATATTCATCCAAATGACACTTTCCACCTCTTCTTTGGGTTTCTTCTAATCTGGATCATGATACTGTGGAGAAGTGGAAGGTCATAAGGCAGGAAGATAGGGAAGACCTGCTTAGAGGTCAAACATGACAGCATAGAGGCTGCTGCCCATCCTTTCTTGGACAGATGGGAATTGAAACATACTTAGAGATCCAGTCACACACCAGGCCCTGCCTTGGAAAACCCATGGCTTTGGCTTGTTAAGAGGCTGGTAGGGCAGAGTGAAAGCTTCAGTGCCAAAGATTTGGGGAGAAGAGCCAAATGCTGCCTTCAGACAGGGCTTTTGTACCTCATGGAGGAGAAACATTACCAGAGCAGCAAATGATAGTGGTGAGATGGGGCTATAGAGCAGCCCCTACATTGTGCAGAGCCCTAGGGGCATTCACAGCATGAGCCTAAAAAGGTGACAGTAGTGAAAAAGACTGAAGTTCAGGCTCTTTCTAGGTCTCCACACAACCTGTTCCCCGCAGGCAGCGGCTGCCTGGCCTCGCTGGGGTTGTTTTGTTACTAGGTCTGTGCATGGAGGAGAAACAAGATTGCCTTCCTCAGAAAAGAGTCTCCTGCACGATGGAGCAACAAGTGCCCGGGGCCACCAAGGGAGAAGAAATCAGGTCCCGCCACTTCTCCGAGGATGGTATGTGAGGACCTGGGCAATAGGCGTGTGTCTCTGCGCCTCCTCAAAGAGTGAGCGGACATCTGCAGCGGGCTGGCTAATGAATACAAACGACTGCCCCGTGCCCTGCCAGGGGGTCTTTAACACTTCACACGTCTCAGCGACGTTGAGTAATCATCTCCCAAAGCCTGCTCGGGCAGCCCCTCCATCCCACGGCATGCAGCATAGAGATGAATGACTGCTGAGAAGCCACGGCATCACAACAATTTTTCATCCACAGAGTTGCTTAACCTTTCGTGAGCAAATCAGATTTCCCTGACACCAGCCTGGGTGCCGTACCTGCATTAAGTATTGCTGGGTCAGGGAGGGGCAGCCATGATTTATGCCTTCTCCCTGCTAATCGGATTCTGGGGCAGGCAGATATTGATGGCTGCCTGCCTTTGATCCATGGCTCTCGTGAGCCTTCATTCAATTACTGCCCCACAGAATGCAATTAGCAGGGCTGCGAAGCCACGTGGGCCTCATAATCATGGCACAGAGCGAAGATGAAGGGGCTGTCACCAGGAGGAATTCCGCCCGATCCCACCTGGGGATCGGATGCACTGCCGTGCATTTGGACAAAACACTAAGGAAGCATCAAGGAGGAAAAGTCCTGTTTACCCCAAGCGGTCCCATCTTCCTTCTTCCCCATCACAGAGCACCACCGCATGATACTGCCGCTACCCTCACCTTGTTGCCATCTGGCTTGACCATCCTTGCCTTCTCTTGGCATTGTGACTGCTCTGCTGTGCTACTTCCTGCATGACCCAGTTTCACATCCCAAATCCAGTTGCTCTACCTCCTGTGTCTCCCTGCCCACATTTCTTCCCCTGTACGTAATTCCCTGTGCTCATTTCTCTTGGATTTCATCCAGTCTTCTTGCCAGGGAAGGTGCAATTCATTCCCTAGCTGCTTCATCTCCCTCACCCATCCTTATTACAGGCCGTGCTATCTCTGGGCTATCAGTTCCTCTCCCTTCTCATAGTTGTTTACCTGCTCTAACAACCTCCTTTGCCTGTGCTCTTCAGGCATGTGATGACAGCTGTCTCTATCAGCTTTCTTCCTCCACTTTTGCTTTAAACTCTTCAGTCCTGAAAACTTTGGTGATCCTCCTGTGTCCATCTGCCCACTCATTCCTTACTCTTAGGGGTGAGATGAAGTTCAATGAATTCCATATGTTCAATGAAGTTCAATGAAATCCATAGTGTCTCACCCATCTCACACAATCTTCCCTATCCTGCCAGAACTGGTGGTGACCCATGGCAGAAGAAATCTGGCAAACCCTCCACACTGCAACACCACCACCACTGTCAGGGATCATGGGGATGTCAACTGGGAAGAACTGAACAACCACGATGAGCAGAGTGAAGGCAGGAGGGTGAGAGCCATTAGATCAAAGTGCAGGGTCATGTGTAAAGCAAAGAGCCCTTCACCTCAAAACAGTCAATGAGAAGGAACACCCAGATGTGATCGTCACTGCCTACAACTAAGCAATTCTGTCACAGCACTGAAACGGGGTGTTTAGTATCTGGTGAGATGTTTCCAGTTGAGACAGTGAAGCATTAATGCCAATGGACATGTCAGTTCTGGCAGCTCCTTGCAGCACGCACATTTTTGGACCACCATGTTGAAAGAGCGGCTCAGATGGGAACATGTATGGGAATTGGCAAGCAGAAAATGGAGAGGGACAGAGAGCCTAAATCCCCTGGGCTTTGCTGGGCAGGGAAAACCCCAGCTGAGAACACAGGGTGATCTCTCTCTCTACACATATCAAGAAAGACAACATCAAGGAGGGGAAAGAGTTAATAAAGTTGAAGAACAAGAGCTGACACAAAAGCAAGCAAGCACAAACTGGTCTCAGATAAACATTGGCGAGACATGGGACAGAGACTTCTAAGTATCTCAGAAGTGAGATGCTGGAAAGACTTCCAAATAGGCTTCCTCATTTGTTCAAAGAGGGGATTTAAACATGACTGATAACAATTTAACAGCACAGGACCTAATGAGATTGGCCCAGCACCTCCAAGAAGCAGACTCCCAGACAGAGGCTTTGAGGTCTGATGCGAGCCCAGGTGTTTTGGACAGTACTCCCCTGCCCCTGCAAGGACCTGCATCTTTGGAGTCAATCTTTGGAGCCAATGAAGAGAAGGGGATGTCTGGGCCATCATTATCTAGTGCTCAACCAATTTGGGAGTTGGTTGGGAAGGTTTTGGCTCCCCTGTAGTCTCCTGCCTACAGCCACCACCCTGACTCAGAGTTCAGTGATCACCCAACAAGGCTTTCTTTCTTGTTGCATTTGCTGTAGATGTTTTCTAAAGAGTTGAATCCCAAACCCACAAGCAACCACAAGCAGAGAGGTTTTTTCCTCCTTATTTTCTTTGAGGCAGGCAAGACAAATACTTTTCAACAGATATTCCTGAGCATTTATTTCCTCCTGTCTCTGTCCCTTCTTGCCTTCACCTTGATTTACCTCTTAACCTCCTCCCTTGATGAGATTGGCTGAGGTTGCAGTAAAGAGAAGTTGTCAGATGAGCCTGTCTCCAGCCCCTGCGATTTTCCTCCTTACGGGAGCCAGCTTCAGCAGCCCCTGGAATGAAGCTGCCTTGGGACAGAATACGGGATTGGGAATGAAAGATGCTTGCATGAAACTGTGGGCTTGCTACCTTGTCATGTCACAAGTACAGGACAGTCAGCAGCCTGCATGCTCAGTCCTCCCGGTACAATGGCCTGCCAGGTGTCACACCAGGAAGCAGACACAGAATGGGAACTGAGTGGCTGATTATCAGCCGTGTTGGATCAGACTTAGCGGTGACAGTGACAACCAGGTTGAACATAAGCTCACGGTTACTGTCCTTGCCAGCACAACAAAGCACACTCTGGGAATTCTGTTCAGGTTGGACAGTAAAGAAGTCTTCACTGAGAGGGTGTTATGGCCCTTGGAGAGGCCACCAGAGAGGCGGGAGATGTCCATCCTTGGAGATTTTTCAAGACTGGGTCACATAAAGCCACAGCCATCCTGATCTAGTGTTAGCAATAGTCCTGCTTTAAGCAGAAGACTGGCCTAGAGACCTCTAGAGGTCCTGTCCCACTGGAGAGGGCAGAAGCATCTCTGGTCCAAGAATGCTAAGGCTGCACTGGATCTTCTTCCTTGTGGTGTGCTGCAGACCCCACAGAGCAATACTGCTGGCGATAGCCCAGCCAGACTTGCCACTTGGCTGCCATCCCATCTGTGCGGGAAACACAAGGCAGCGAGCCACTGCACGGAGACGTTAAATCCCAGCACAGAAACTCAGTGGCTCACAGAAAATGTCAAAATGAGAAACACTTATTTTAAAGATGAGAAAATAAAGGCATGGACAATGAAAAGGAGCAATCCGAGGTGTCAGGGTATGCTCCCTGCATCTACCTAGGGACACAGCATCAGGCCAGGGTATGAGTAGAGGTGTCGGGGCCGAGTCTCGTACCATCAACTGCACTGTCCCAACTTTCTCTTTTCTAGAGATGTCTGGGCATGTTCCTGAGGAGGGTTTGCTCCAGGGACTGCTCCTTGGATGAATGGGGCTACACCTGGCACCATCCTCCAACATGTCCCCAGGGCTGGGACAACAGGCTCGCTGTTCTGGCAGCCCCCTTCATGGGCTGAGGTGTCACAAGAAGTCCTGAGGACACCCAGGGTGAAAGGTTCAGTGGCATGAACCATGAGCCAAGAGGCTCTGGGGTGTCACTCAGCTGTAGCGAGGTCTGGCACTACCCTGTGCACTGATTTAGGTGCAGGCAGAACCTGGCCATACCATAGCACTCCGTCTCTGGTATAACATCACTGTGCACTGCAGCATCCCATACCCATGCCCCAAAACATACCTGCAGCTGCAGCCTGCTGATCCACCGGCAATGATGGTCAAGGAGATCTCTGTCCACCATCTCCCATTGGAGCTCTGCAGTGCTGGACCACTTCTCAGCCCCATGGATGCTGCAGAGTGTCTCTGGCTCTCCTCTCTGGGGCTGCATATCTCCTGTAGCACCGTCCTGAGCCTGGACATCCAGTCTGCTCTTAGCACTGCTCAGCACTCAAAGCACACCAGGCCCAGGGCAGAGGGCCTCTGCATGGAGCTGCCAATATGAGCTGGCTGGGCCTGGAGTGCTTTGTGCATTTTTGGGGTCCCACCTGGACCTGCTGTCAGAGATGGCATTTTCCCTTTTGATTATAATTGCCATTACCCAATTGCCAGCAACCAAGAATATTCTGAGGTGGACAGATTAAATTTTGGAGGTTCCCATCCTCCTTTTGCCCTCTTCTGCCCTGTGTGCACATGCAAAAGCCCCTTGCAGAGGTCTAGTTAGAAAAAAGCACCAGGCAGAAGTTTTCCTCCCCATTGCACCAAATTCATATGTGGGACTCCCTGCCCCAGGATGTGATGGAAACTCTAACAAAAGGGTTTAGAGGAATCCATGGAATGCAATCCATCCAGGATCCTTTTACACAGCTGCTGCTTTCCAGGAGGGAGTCCCCCAACCCATGAACATTCCCTAAATCCTTTAGTCCTACACACTGAACCACATCATCTGCCCAAGTCCTTCCACCAAACTTCCCCATTGCCCCTACTGAAGGGGCAGGACCCCCAAGCCCCCCTGGCCTGGCATGCTCAGCATCACCCGGCTCTATGGATATGTCCCAGTGCTGCGCCTCTGTTTAGGATTACATGCTGAGACATCCCAGTTAGCCAGTTTTCAATTAGCATGTGTCATGTTGATTTTATATCGTTTTAATTTCCTAATCAACATGCCAAGTGGTACCAAGTCAAGCATCTTACAGAAACCAAAGTCTACCACACATTCATTGCCAGGGCTGGGAGGTATTTGGGGAATCCAATATCCTAATGCAGTTAGGGCCAGAAAAAAAAAAGGCTAATATAATCATCAAATTGCAAAGGACGATAAATACCGTGAAAGAAAACATGCAATGTAAGTGGGCAAAAAGACTTCCCATAGAAAGCTAATGCAACCCCCCCTCTCTGCCTCGAACTGCCTATTATCTCTGCTCTGCCCTCCAAAACCTTCATTCCTATTTGGGATTACTTTCCCCATCTGCAAACCTAGATGTAATCAATGAGGGTGAGGCAGCTACTTCTTCAGCTTCAGGCTTGGGTTTAATCATGCTTGTTTATGGTAGAAACCAATTAAAATTGCCTCCAAATTAGGCAAAATTTGGCTTTAGCTCACAGCATGGCAACACAACCCGGGGTGTGGGAGCCAGTGCTCGTTAAGGGGTTGTCCCCCCATGGGACAATCCGTAAATCCAGGGGTTTCAGCAGCAAATCTTTTCTGTTTGTACCAAAGGGATGTTGAATTTTGTATTTTATGGGATTTAGGACTTTTTTCCTGGTGAGGTGAAGGCAAAGTCAGTGCCTTTGCAGCAATGCACACAGCCACAGCGAGAACAGGCACTTATTTAAACGGTTATATGCTGTATTGTTTAATAGAAGTTACAATAGGATAAATGTACAGTTGAAATCAACATGCTAATTTCTAACGCAATTTAACCTGTAAACCATGCAGTCCATTTTTTAATTAGTCCATCTCTTTTTTTTTCATTTTATCAGTAGCTCTGCTAGTGAGTTTTAAGGAAAAAAAAAAAGTTCCCTTTAAAGTTAAACCTAATTTACTAAATTTTCCCCTTATTGTGCAACGACTTGTGCAAAAAAAGCTGTTTTCACCACATTAGTTTACAAAATCATGTCCTTCTGACCCCCCAGAAAAATGAGAAAAGGCAACACAAGCAGCCAGTGGACAGGGAGGGATGAGGGCACGGGTGTGTTTTCATGTCAAAATAAAATCAGAGGGATGAGCCAAGGCAGAAAGCAACTTGGTGCAGACTGGATCCCAGAAGCACAATGCTGAGTTGCCTGTGGAGGTTTTGGGGTGCTGCCCCCAAGCAGGAGGAGCTGCAGGCAGGATGGATGCTCACTCCAGCCAAAGCTCCCCCAGCCCAGCCCTGAGCACCCAGCGTGGCACTGGGTCCAAAAGAGGGGTTTCAAAAAGACCAGAGCAGCAGCATCTTTGGAGGTGAAGCAATTCAACCAGTCCTCAGGTCACAGCCTGAGCACCCCTTCTCCACCCACTGTTTTTGAGATGAATCCTCCCCAGACCGCGATATATTTGGGTTGCTTCCCTCAAACTCACAAGTTTCCCCGTTGACAGCAGAGAAGGGCCCGTCTTGAAGTTATTTGTGATGAGATTTATTTGCATTTGTGTTCCCTTCAAGCTCCCCATCTGTGTGATCAACCCACGAGTCACACTGAGGGTGGGACGGACATAGGGTCTCTGGGCACCACAAAGCCGTAGGAGATGACGCACAGAGACCCCAGCAGCCCTGCAGCATTCCGGGATGGGACATGCATACAGCCAGGGCGTGGGAGGGTGGTTTAATGCTCCAAACTACTTGCTGCTTCAAAAAAGCAGCAAACCTAACCCAGAATTAAAGAGAAAAGCCAAACGGAGGTGTGGTAGAGAGGCAGGAAACAACCGAGACCGAAGATGTCTCTCCCTGGGGTTTGAACGGTTGCTGGAGAGACACCTACTGCAAACCTCCCTCACCTGCCACTTCCCATCATTGCTAGCGTGGCGGGGGGGAAAGATTTTGCCCTAAAACCAACTTGAGTGCAGGAAATGCCAACAGCAGCCAATGCCACCAGAGTAGCCCTGGCTCCATCTCAACCTCTGCTTTCCACACTGCCTCCCAGCATCTTGCAAGCAGTTTGGAGCCAGTGTGCGAACACCCACGCCTTCTGCCCAAACATACATTTTCATAGTGGCACAAAAGCAGTCAATTTTTAAGAAAACAAAACCAAATCAGGCCCTCGAATAAAGCACCGGCCAGCTTCTCCCCCCATGTTGGAGCCTGGAGTTGCAGTTGGATGTAGAACAAAGTGCAAAATCGCTAAGAGCATCTGACTTGAACTCCAGCCCTAGGAATAAAATAATAATAATAAAAAAAATCCAAAACTCCATAAAAAATTCTCCTCCTCTCTCTCACAGACATGCACACGTGCTGATGTCTAACAGAGGCAATCCCCCTCCCAGATAAGTATGGTTTGGGCTGCAAGTTAGCACTTTAAAGATCTTACATAAAATTATTCCCAACCTCTGTCTGCACAACCCCTGAAGATTATAAAGAAGATAAGATGTGCAAATGGTTCTCAGAAGTAATGGTTCTCAGAAAGAAAATAGAAACTTGTCTTTTCTGTTAATATTTTTTTTCCCCACTGGTGCTGAAATATGTTTGCTGGGTGGGCGAAGAGGCAGGGGGAAACCCAGTCTTTTCTATAGTCACTGCTTAAAAAAAAATAAGGAAGGTTCAATGTATGTACAAGGAGGAGTTAATAGCATTATTTGTTTTGGGGGTTGCAAATCTTTGATTACAGCACTGGGTTCTGCCCCTGTTTCCCACCCCTTATAAATTTATAGCAACAACCTTCCCCTCCTAAGCAATACCATCCGTATCAGAGGATACCAATCATTAGTTAGAGATTTAGAGGGGATTTTAAATGTCTTCCAGGGCTTTTTAAGCAATCTGTTTAAAAGATTAATTTTATTTTGAAGGGATGGAACTGCATCTCTTGGAACAAAAAGTTAATTAAGACCAGAGCACCAAAATGCCATTTTTCATCCTGGTCTGTGACTTGCGGTTAGGCGCTTGACCTCCTGAAATCAGAAACGCGCTGAATCTCTCCCTTGGCCAAGCTTGACTTTCCCAGCAGCAAGTCGTGAGTGCCAGAAGCCAGTTTGCAGGATCCCGCTCTCCCAGCAGAGCTTAAAGGAGCGAGGAAATCCATCCCAGGAACGCATGGCGATGCCGTGTCACTCCTCTGTTTACTAAAGCTCAGCAGAGAAGGGAAAGAGAGCCCAGATGTGGGATGGGGAAGGCTGGCAGCAGTCTGGAGCATCTGAAAAAAGGTCTTGCCCAGCAGCTTTGGGAATTTTTTGAAGGTATATCTCATGCAATGCAATATAGGTGTCACCCCTTGGGGAAAAAAAAAAATATGGAGTTTCAAGGTGGTGGCAGCAGCTGGATGCTTCTTTCCACTCTCATCAACAGCCGCTCAAAGCCTCTTCCCCATTTCTTGGGGAGCGGAGGTGATGTTGCCCTGCAGTGCTTGCTCCTTCTCCCTTCATCCCTCACCTAGCACGGAGGAGCTGCAAAGCAGCTGCAAAGTCCTGGCTGCAAAGCGCCACCTCGCCAGGCAGCAAAGCCAGAGGCTGACAAAAGCGATTAAAATTCTGTTGGACAGACTATGCTCCCACTAATAAAAACTGGAAATGCCGGCGTGCCTTATTTGTCATGCTTGCTGATGCTCAGTGATGCTGTTGCCAGCATCTGTAGCAGCTTGATTCTGAAGGATTTTAAAGTGCTTGTTGCTATTTAATGGCCCTTAACTGAAGTGCCCTGTTACTGCTACCATGGGGTAGCTGGGCTTTTTGTTTCACTCTCCATCCTCTGGGTAGAAGTTCAGGTCTGATGCTTGAACTAGATGATCCCACCTGCTTTTGCGACCCCCTTCGCACTTTGTCCACACATCACTCCCATGGTGGCACTGCTGAGGAATGGGGAGGAGGAATAAAGTGCCCCATGTCTGGCCACTCATGGGACATGTCTTGGTGGGAGGGCTGAAGGCTCTCCCATTGCTGCCAGGACAATAAGGACCAGTTTGCTTCCTTTCCCCAGCAATTCAGTGAGCAAGAGTTTTCTATGGGAGTCCAGCAAGCCAGGAAATTTTTCCTTCTTGGTTGTGCAGGATTTGGGATACCAAGATCGAGATGGGAATCCCCTGGGGCTCACAGAGGACAAACCCCTCAGGCTGGCTGACGCTCGGGTCCAGCATTTCGGAGAGCAGGAAAGAGGCTGCCAGCAAGGACTGGATCAAGTTCACTTTCATTTGTCCCTCTGAAAGCCTTTGCTGGGTTGTATGTAGATGTATCTGCAAAGATGATCCCTTTCTGGCCATGCTAACACCAACGTTCATTCAGCTGCTTCTTTTTTCCTCCATCCTTCTTACATGTACTTCAAAGAGTCATTAAGACAAAAAGTATCCTCTGATCCCCCCACCAAAAACAATGAATCATAAAGCCAAGTTTGTCTCTTCCCTCCTAATAATGAATATAGTCCACTGGTCCTTTTGGCTGGAGACTGCTGGGACAAGATGACAGCCCCAGAAAGTCATCGCTGACTTTGAGCCTATTTACTTTCAGGGTTAATTAACACGTAGCCTTATCAAAAAGAAAACAAAACAAGATAGTATTGCCAAAGAACAAGGAGGGAAGATAAAGCACCATCCTCTTCATGCATCCAGAGCCTGAGTGTCAGAAGAGCTCCTCAGGCAAGAAATACAAAGCAAAAACTGCATGTGGTCAGAGAGCAGAGGGACTGAACGCATCAAGAAAGTGCTGCTGCCCTTCTGCAAATGCCATGTTTGAATAAGTACTGCCCCTCCATACCTCTGGGAGTCTGAGCTGAGGGAGGGGAAGAAGGAACCTTGCTCTGCAGGTCAGCAAAACACCCCTCTGCTTCCAGAAGTGGTTGCAGGGCTGAACACCCACTGCCTTCAAACAAGGGTAGGAAATGGGCACAACTCGTGCCCCTGCTGAAGCAGCACTGCCAGGGCCATGACACAGACCACGAAGATTTAAATTCCCTTTAACATCAGTGCTGGGAGGTTGGAGGAACTGGCTGGATAAGCTTTCAACTGCAGTAATTAGAGTCAAAAGGGTAATGAGAAGATAAGGGTGAAAGTCCCCTCTCTCTGTAACCTGAACGCTGGGGTTAAAGTCCTGTTGGTAGAGTTACTGTCCTCCTCAAAGGCTGTCTTGATTTGAGCAGAGGATGTTTGGGCACATCCAGAACAGAGAGGGCAATTTTGTCCGTAGGCACTTCTGAGCTGGGGGCTGCTGAGCGATGCTGCTCTATGGGGCATCTCCCACTGCCTCTAGTTTGGGGACTTCCAGGAGGTTCCCACTCAGCATCCTGGCCAGCGGTGAGTTTGCATGGCTCCTCCTCGCACAGCTCAAGCCAGAATGCTCACAGGAAGCAGAGGGACTTTACCCTGTCACACTGTATCAGGAGGAGAGGGAAGATGGGACACCAGCAGGGAAAAGACGTGCAAGGAGAGAAAAAAAACCTGAACGGAGTGCCCTGGACACTGGGAGAGCCCAGGGCTGCCCTTGCACCATCCCTGCTGAGCATCCCTCCTCCCCTGCTACCCAACCAGGCTGGATGCAAGCAGCAGCGTCCCAGCACCAGACGGACACCACAGGACACCCTGCCAGGTTACCTTCTGGTTCTCCCTTTCCAAATCTAATCAACGAGGCAGCTCTTGAAGCCCTTCTACATTCAGTGCAGGTTCCAAAAGACACCAGCAGGTCCTAGAGGTGGAGCTCAGCTGGTGGAAACGCTGATTACAGATGCACGGGAAAGAACTGCAGCTTCAGTGATCTGCAGCCTAAGGTGGAAATCAGCCCTTACAGGAAAAAGAGGAGAAAAGTTGGGAAATCAGTTTGCCTCTTTTGCTACCTAAATCCAATATGCAAGTTGGTAAGACAAGCTAATGGGTGACCCTCTTTCTAAACATGTGCTCCTTTTACTGGAGCCCAGGAGAAGAACCTGAAACCATGACTCCTTCCTGTATTTTTTGTTTTCATTTGTTCTGCAACTGAATAAGTTAACAAAAGGGAGTCAGACCAATTCTTTCAATTTGGCTTATAAAAAAAAAAAAGTCTGGGTGTGAACTTCTCTCTCCGGCTTCAGGATTTACCATCACTTCATAAACTCCTGAAAATAGGAGTTTATAATAGGAGACTCCTGACACCACCCTCACAAGGAGTGCCGCCTATCTTCCCGGGATTGTTTAACAAGGAACGGTTTGTTATCAGGGTAGGTTTCATGAATACTATACAGGTGAATAAAAAAATACATATATTCTCTTTGAACAAGAATCCCAAGTCCAGGCATGTGGAAGGCTGTGGTGCAGGGACCGGCACAAGCAGGAGGTCCTCGAGTCCCTCACGAGTGATGGCTGTTGATCAGGCTGCGGAGCTGCTTGGCCACGGTGTCGATCAGCTTCTGTTTGTCCCTCTCGTTTTTTCGAAACTGGGCAAAAACGTTGTTTTTTCTGCTTGTGTCTCTCATCCTGTGCAGAGCAGAAACAGGTTATGGCACAGGTATTGATAGCTGCTCTATGTTAAAACCAAGCCCCACAAAGGAATTGCATGTAAAATGCCAATACTGAGGCTCTGATAGAGAGAGGAGGTGACTGCACCTAAAGGCTCTGTCCCAATTTTTATCACATATTTGTGTCAAGACAGGCATACCAAACCACGTGCAGGCTTCACACATTTTTGCTTTAAACTCCACAAATCCTGATCAACAAAACTGCAGGCCCTTATCTCTAATGCTGAAATGCCTGAAACGCTAAAGCCTCTCGTTCTCCCCTTCCAAACAGCTTTTACTACGGCCCCATGTTATCTCATGAAGTGGTAAATGACAACACTGTAATACTAGGAGGAAATTAAAAAATTAGCATCAAATCCACAGTATTAAGGCTTCTTATTGAAATGGTGCATTGCATGTGGTCAAGAGATACAGCTTTTGTGATGATCATAAAGCTTTGGAGTTGTGAACTTAAAATATTACACAGCATTATATAATATAATTTATACTAAAGGAAGGAACCCAGCATCGGTTTCCTCATTTTACAACTTCCTGAGATTTGGAATTTTTTAAAATTATATTTAATAGATAAATGAGTGCACTAGTCTCCACGAGGTGTCCAAAAAGGCAGAGACAGGAAGAGCGGGTGGTGGGACAGGACCTGAAGGAGAAGCTGGTGCAGCTCCATCTCTCTCTGCCATGCAAAGCTGGGGGGGTTCATGCATGCTTGCATTCGCAGATGCATTTGCTGGGGGGGTTGGGGGGGGGGGGGGGCAGGTCGCATTTCACACACCAAGCATTAGCTTTACGCAGGC
>JAOQGH010000032.1:40703149-40905848 GCA_025769975.1 Gallinago jamesoni
CCCCCCCCCCCCCCCCCCCCCCCCCCCCCCCCCCCCCCCCCCCCCCCCCCCCCCCCCCCCCCCCCCCCCCCCAGGTCTCATTGCACACTCCAAGCATTAGCTTTACGCAGGCAGGACATGTGCTGGGAAGTGAAACCATCCCACAAGGGTCAACCCTTCAGCAGCTCTTCAGCAATATCCAACCTCTGGTTCTCACCTGGCACTGTTTTTTTATATTACTACAATTTGCAAATGATTTTCTTGGTGACTCTGATCTGGCAGAGGCAGATTGCTTTGGACGAGTCACATAAGCCTATGTTTTCAGCTTTGGGGACCTAAATGAAACATTAAAGTGCCTGGGACACAGAGCGGATAGTCCCTGGGAAGTTGGCACTTTACCAAACCAGGGTTTTTGAGTTAACTGAGCACAAATCAAATCTCTTGAAACTTATTTAACCGATTAAAACCCCATAAAATTCTAAGGTTTTTCATGCTTCAGTCTTCCTAAAAAGAGCCAAAGGGAATCTGAAATGTTCCCAAAAACATTCAGCTTGGAACTGGAAATAAGGATAACAACTTTATCCCAAAGGCTAATTTGCTAAAGTTATAAGTGCCCAAAGACACAGGATTACAATTGAGCTGCTTTCCCAACAGTAACAAGATAGCTTGGAGCACTTCTATTCAGCAAAATAAGTATTTTTTTTTTCTTTCTCTATTTTTTTTTAACTAAAGCAGGTTACCAGCTGCTCCACCGCAAGAGCTAGGGAGTGATCGCACTGACGGTGTTTTTGAGTCGCACAAGTCAGAGGTGTCCCAGTATCATGAATTTTGAAAATAACCATCCTCCCGCGGGACACCTCCAGCAGCGCTGTATGGCTCCAGCAGGTCTCAAAGCACTTTACCAAGAGGGCTGAGAGCTCTGTTTCTATTTTACAGGCTATGTAGGGACATCAGAGGCGCTGAAAGGAAACCTGTACCGTCAGAAACCCCCAGCCAGCACTGTACCTGTCACAATCTATCATTGCCTGCTGCAGTTACCTCCAGGGAACGCATGGGGAATTTACAGCAGAGCATCCTCTGCCCTAAGAGCCCGCCCATCCTGGGCATCTTCAGAGCCATCTCCAATCCCATGGGACCTCCTTCAGGTCCATTAACAGTTTTTAAAGTAAGGCATGTTGCATGCAAGAAAACCTTTGCATGTGTTTGAACAATTAGAAAGGAGTTGCATGGATAAAGCTACTGGATTGGGATGAGAAAGCATTACAGTCATAGTAATGATCCCACAACATGGGATCCACCTACATATCATGCAGGTGGATCTGTTTAACTGAGGATGAGTGTCTGGGAGGGGCAGGAGCTGCTGGTATCTCCAGACACCATGTAAAGGCAGAGGCACTAAGCCATCAAGTATTATTACTGAATTAAGTTGCCTACAGGACACATAATGCTGCAGAATTTGGGTTGTGCTATACCAGGGACCAGGCAGCATTGGGAACAGCTGCACCCTTGGGAGAGGCTGAGCTTGCAGATCTGTTCGAGGAGACCACGCTGGCTCTGGTCCTGCCATCAGAGCCCTGCAGATGGACACTGAGCTGATGCAATGTGGTCAAAGGCACTCAGGTGATGCTGAATGCTGTCCTGTTCCTTTTCTACCATTTGGCTATAGGAAACACATAGTCCCTGGTCAAGTGGTGCATCTATACACCAAGAATATCAACTTTGGAAGAAGGAAGCAATGCTTTTGAGTGGCTCAGAAACTCTCTGGAGGATCGATACTTTTATTCCTTGAAGCATGTGCCTGCAGAGTCCTGGGACAACATATCCCGGTTTTGTAACATGGTCCCTGTGTGTTAGTGCAAGAATTAAAAGTAAGAGGAAGGGAAAAAGAGAGCTCAGCACTGTCCCCACCCCTGTCAACAAACACCACCTTCAACAGAGCCAAGCTTTGTTTAAATTAATCTATAAGAAAAAAAAGCAACAGAGTAAAAGCTCCTCTTTTAGCTCTAATTAGTGCATTTGAGACGATAAAGTTACCGTAGGGAACCATTTCAAAGACAGCTTGCATTTAGATCATTTAGTGCTCCATTTAAATTAAACAATAAAGTCACTGCAAGGTGAGGGTAAAAGCCCAAGCAAGCAGCATACTTACACTCGTGATATCCTACGAGAGATGTGTGATTAGGAAAAGAGATAATGATGAAAACAGGTTACAAAACGAACCAGAGGATCAGAATTTCACGTCGCTTTGTCGGCAAAGCTTGGCTGCCTATGGAGAGGGATGGGGAGGTGGGCTTGGAGTGCAGAGGGAGTGGATATGCCTGAAGCTATGGCCGGGTCAGTGCAGAGCCTCAGGGGAGCTGGAGCACAGAGACTCCCCAAAGGGCCTGAAGCCTGCGTGGGGACAGGGCAGAGCCCACTGGAGCATGCAGGCTCATGATGACATGCAGGCAATGCCACGCAGGCAATGCCATGACATGAGGATGCGGAAGATGCAAGTGCCGACCTGATGACTCCACCTGGGCTGCCTCTGGAAAGCAAACTGGATACTTGAAGATTGCCCTTCAAATGAGATCCTTTTAAGGGAGAAGGCTGGCAGGCCAAGCTGGGACTTGTGGCTTTTTAATACCACCACTGAGCACGGATGCTGTGCACTCAAGTAAGTACCAGCTGGGGAAAATGGAGCTGCCCTCCTGCTATCAGATCCCAGATCACTGCCTGCTCCCAGTTCCCTGGTTCCTCCAGCTGCT
The DNA here is from genome assembly GCA_025769975.1 of Gallinago jamesoni. Lineage (NCBI taxonomy): Eukaryota > Metazoa > Chordata > Aves > Charadriiformes > Scolopacidae > Gallinago > Gallinago jamesoni. Next base: position 40,705,876 of record JAOQGH010000032.1, read on the forward strand.
TCATGTCCAAACTCTCAGATTTTTGATAGCTCTTTATTTTACCATTTTATTGATAGCTCTGAACTTACACTTTTGCATCATGGATGTTTGGTTGTAAATACTTTGTGAATAGCATAAGCTATTACAAAGTACATATAAATATGTATATAAAAACAATGCTATAATGTATAAAAGTGCTTTACACACAGAAACTACCTAAGTTTAGTCCCTGTGTACAGTATTGATAACATTTGGATGTCATGAGTTGCTGTGAAATTAGCTATTCTCCTCTGCACTTAAGTGGACCACAGATAATACAGTTGCAACTCCAAAGCTCAGCAGTACCCCAAGGTTGGTCTTCTAAATGTTTACCCCCCAACTCTAAACTAGTTAGCTCCTCCTCTGATGGTAGTAAAGGCAAAGGAATGGGGCTGATCCTCAAGGGGGGAGCCTGGAGGTCTACCAGAGAAAGGGTCACCTGGGCCACCTCCTACCACGGGCAGAATGGGTGACTAGTAGCACTTCTCTCCCACATGCTAGAGGGGTTACAAGCAAAGCAAACCCCACTCTTAGGGTCTGCAGCAAACTTATGGGCTTCCCCTCCTTACTTGCTTGCTTGTAGGACTGGAACAAACTTCCTCACTGTGCTTCATGTTGGATCCCAAAGCCCTGCAGAGTCCACATGGCGCTTGCCTGGCTTGTCCCAGCACTGCCACTTGGCACAGCTCCAGGGCTTGGACTGAAGCTGTGCAAAGCATATAAACTACAGGCTTTGGAGAGGCTCAGATTCAACATTATCAAAGAGCATGTCCTCACTAAGACCAAACCTTGGAGCACACAGCCACCTAAAGACACTGTCCCTGTCCCATAGCTGGGCTTTTAGCACTTAATCCCCTCCATGGATCCAACAGAAGGGAGATACAAGTGCCTGCAGGCTAGCAGATTTTAAATATTTTTGTGGGCTTATGATACACCTTTATAGGGGAAGTCTGTTGTAAGACAATGAAAACTCTGCTTAGGAGTGAAGCAAAAAGACAGACCCTCAGCCAAGTCAATGCATTTTGATACAAAACCTGGGATCCAGTTAATGGGATACAATAGTATTTTTCTATCCAAGCTACCACTATCCACCTGAGGGTGAAATCTTTGCTCACTGGACCATAAGCAGCCTCCTGCTCCCCGGGCTGCTCTGTCTGGGCACTGTATGTAATGGAATGAGCTACCAAAACACGTGCTTGCCCAAAGTGAAACGTGGGTGAAATCCACACTGGGTGTCTGGACCCGCACTCACTTTTCCAGAAGGATCAGGGCTGTCGTTGGGTTCACGCGAAGATACTTGCACGTGGGTTGCCCGTAATCAGCCAAATACGTTGACCAGTCCCACTGGATGAACAGATCTAAGAGCTGCAGCAGCCACCGGAGAGAAAAAAAAAACAGAAATAGATTTGAAAAAGCTGTCAAGAGAGCAGGTGGTTTATCTGAGAGCTGGCAAAGATCCTGGGCAGGTTGCATTAACCACAAAAAACGGTTTGTGGTCTTTATTAATTTATTTAATATTATTCTGCTCATAGTGAATTATTAATGTATTCATATTAAATTATTAATTCATTAATATTTAACGTTATTTCATGCATGGCTATATTCATTTATCCATGGTACAATCCTGCTATGTTATCTCTATTTTTGAGGTGAAGTAGCAGTACAGGGGATATGAAGATAGAGACAGCCTGAGGAGGTAGGTAGAAAAGAACCTCAGTGCCTTGATGCTCTCAGCTACAGCAGGAGGGCGCTTTCAGGGTCAAAGTCACCACAAATATTTTCTGTTCCCAAATAACTCCCCAGCTTTGTCTGAACCATGCCACAAGTTCTTCTTATTATGCTCACTTCATCTCAACATCTTCCAAGGGCTTTGTAAGTGTCTCTAACAGCAAGAGCTCCCCAGGGAGGCGTGTGACCCCTGCAGGAGCTCAGGGGTTTTTCTTAGGTGAATAAAGCTACCGGAGGAGACTGGGAGTCCCAGGTGCTTTCCAGTTGTTTGTCAGAGAAACCACTGCTGACCCCAGCAGCGGGGGAGGGAAAAAGCAGATTAATTCAGGTGTCTGTGACAGTCCCTGCTCCTGACCCCCAAAATTCACACCTGAAGCCCTTCACTTCTGCAAAAGACCCTCTCAGTGCCTCATTGCTCCCAGTTGATATGGGTGCGGAAGGAGCAAACTACAGCCCGGGTTTCCTAAATGCCCTCACCCACCCCACCTTTTGCATCCTTATTTTCCTTAAAACCCAAACAGGAGCTCCCATGTCTTTCCCACACAAGGACCTCCTCGCTCCTAAGAGGACTTGCCTCTCCACCCAGCAAGGATGTAGGACGTGCAGCCTTCATATCCATCATCTAAAACAGATTAATTAAGAGCTGCTGTGTTTTCCCCTCCAATCTTCTGCCTTGGAGAGCTGCTGTGACCGCTCTATTGCAGGACAGGCTGCCAAGTGCACGGACGTCTTCATCGCCTGTGTCTGCACGTCCCAGCGGCCACCACTGAAGCGCAGAGAAGAAGGACCATCCCGTGGCCAAGTGAGGACCATAGAGGGCTCTTTGTCCCCACGTCTCCATGGTTTTGCTGGGGACTCCAGCACTGTTTAACAACACATCCCGCCCCGCCAAGAAGGGGATTTGGCTCCTCTGAGACCTCAAGGTACAAAACAAAAATGTGCAACAAGATTCTTTTTGACTATGTAGGTCAGGGCAAAGAAAACAAGCTGTTGGGAACAATCCCCCGGGCTGGCGGGGGGGACGGATTAGCTGGGACCTAAGAGGGCTTTTCCAGCCCGCAGTCCCTCGCGCTTTTGTACGGCAGGCCCATTGTGTTAACTACAAACCCGAGTTGAACATCATCGGCAGGAGTTTTTTCCAAAGGGCACCTTCAAGAGACAACCTTAAATATGATTTCACAGGCTCTTTTCATACAGCCCAGCGGGGCCAAATCTCTTCTACCGGGTTTGCTGGCTGCTGTGGGAAGCTGCACGGTTGTACAGGCTAAATCAGATCCACCCCCAACACACCAAAGTCCTCTTGCCAGTGGCCCCAGGGGAGCTGAACGTGCCTCTGGCAAACAACGAACAAAGCAGCACGAGTTATTGCCATAGAAAGTGCATGGCTGGACCATCCAGGGGTCAGGTAGCCGTTCACAGGGAGTGGAAATAAGGCCCCAGAAGAAAGGAACAAAAAGGGAGCCAAAATAAAAATGTGATAATTAGAAGTGGGTTAGGAGAACATAAAATAAAAAGCATCAGGAGGTGTTATAAACAGGAGGCTTAGGGAGAAAGCAGAGACTCAGGGAGCTATGCATGAGCTCAGAAGACAGGTAAGGAAAGGGCTTGGAGAAACCTCCCCTGCATGTCTCTGAAAGAACATGGCTAATCCAGCATGGAGTGATTTTTAAGCAAAAGTCAGATGAATGGCCATCGAGGGCAAGTCATCCCTAGGGGCAATAGTTTTAAACTGAAAGCAGGTCAACTTAGACTGGACATAAGGAAGACATGTTTTACTATGCGGGTGGTGAGACACTGCACCAGGTTGCCCAGAGAAGTTGTGGATGTCCCATCACAGGAATATTCAAGATCAGGCTGGATGGGGCTTTGAGCGACAATGATCAAGTGATGGCTGTCCTTAACTAAGGCAGGGAATGTTGAACTAGAGGATCTTTGAGGGTGCCTTCCAACCCAAACCATTTTGTGATTTTTACTCTCATCCAGCATACCATTAAGGTAGCTCCAGCTGCATGCATTGCTACATGAGTGCAACAGGGACATCTGAGAGAAACCCCAATGCCCTGGGGGTGTTGGTCGACAGCCAGCCGAATATGAGCTGGCAGTGTGCCCAGGTGGCCAAGAAGGCCAATAGCATCCTGGCTTGTATGAGAAATGGTGTGGCCAGCAGGACAAGGGAAGTGATTATCCTCCTGTATTTGGCAGTGGTGAGGTCACACCCTGAATACTGTGTTCAGTTTTGGGCCCCTCACTACAAGAAAGACATGGAGGTGCTGGAGTGTGTCCAAAGAAGAGCAATGAAGCTGGTCAATGGTCTAGAGCACAAGTCTTACGAGGAACTGCTGAGGAAACTGGGGCTGTTTAGCCTGGAGAAAGGGAGGCTGAGAAGAGACTTTATCGCTCTCTCCAATCACCTGAAAAAAGGCTGTAGCAAGGTGGGGGTTAGTCTCTTTTCCCAAGTGAAAAATGATAGGACAAAGGGAAATGGCCTCAAGTTGTGTCAGGGGAGGTTTAGATTGGGCATTAGGAAAAAATTTGTCACCAAAAGGCTTATCAAGCATTGGAACAGACTGCCCAGGGAAGTGGTTGAGTCCCCATCCCTGGAAGTATTTAAAAGATGTGGCATTCAAGGATATAATGCAGTAGTGGACTTGGCAGTGTTAGGTTTAAGGAGTCGGTGATCTTAAGGGTCTTTTCCAACCTAAATGATGCTGTGACTCTAAATAAGCCCCATCCTAAATGCGCTCCCACCCTGGGCTGGACCTTCCCCGAAGGCTGGGAGAGCCAGACTCCCCTCCGGCCGGCTCAGACAGTGACAGATGGCCTGTGTATTTTACAACTGTTTGCCCACATCCATCTTGCTGGCGAGGCAGGTCCGAGGATAGCCGGGGCCAGCACCTTTGGCCCCCGGCTGCCGTGTGGCGCGGGGCATTGCTAGCACTTGCAGGGCTCTGCCGCGGGTCGAGCTCCGTAGCAGAGAGGTCTTGCAGGAGGAAGCCTGATGGCTCAGGGCAAGCTGTCTCGAAACGATTTATCTGTCACATAAATGTGGTTTTATTGGTTTTACTGTTTAAACTTTTCACCTCTGCTGCTAAATCTGAACGACTGAAAAAAAAAGAAAAAAAAAGGAAAGGAAAAACCCGCCTGCACATCGGAGCTAGGCTGCGGCAGGCCTGCCAGGGGAGATTCCAAATAAAATATGCAAATACCATTAATTCTTCAAACTAGAGTCTCCTTTTCAAGGCTATAAATCAAACCCGACAGCACATACACTGGGGGGAAAGGAAAAGAGGCGGGGGGGGGGGGGAGGCAGGAAGAAAAGAGGAGCTTTTACTGTGATGATATGAAAGTGGAATAAGCTGAGAGAGCTGCAGACGTGCTGCGTGTGCGGAGCGGGGCTGTGAACTTGCAGCTTCCTGGGGCACGAAAAGCATCTTTCCTGCAAGAGCGGGGAGAGGTTCACGTATATATTTATAAAAATGAAGAAATGGAGAATGGTTTGAGCATGCCTCCAAAAGAAAAGTACTGAAAAATACAAATAGTTTTTATACACATATATAAGCTCTTACTCAAATGGTGATTCAAGAGAGGGCAACCCTGGAAAGAAAGAATGAAACTGGCAACCAGTTCCCAGGCTCCTGTTGGCAGGGGACAAGAAGCACTTTCTCCATATTTCCTTGAGTCCCACCTCAAAAAACACTTTCTTTTCATTCCTCTTCTACCATCACCATCTCAAACTCTTAATAAATGGTGTTTTTTTTTCAAAGCAAAGGCATGTTTTTACAGCCCTCACATCAAGTACAGGGAAAGGATGGTTGCAACTTAACTGCATGCTGGTGGCAAAGGAATAGGGACATCACAGTGACTTTGCAAGCTTCTCCCTCCAGATGCAAAGCAAAGTGGGACAGTGTGTTCTGTCTGACATGAGCTGATATAAATCTGGATAAAATTCTTTTAGCCAAGCCAGAAATAATGTAATGTGAATCCAAACTGATTCAAAACACAGTTTGCAAGCTCTTCCAGTGCCCCTGGAACAAGACTGAAGAAAGTACCAGCGTTTGCACACTTGCAACATCACGGTGAGCTCTGTACGAACCTGTGAGGCGATGCAGGGTGGCCAGAGATAAAGGAGATGACAGGAAAGAGACACCCATGTTTTCTAAGATGAAAATAAACCCCCACAAAAACCCCTTGTCCTGTGCCAGAGAAGTCAGATGGTGTTGCAGGGATAACTCCAGATAAGGGATCCTCTTGGCCCCAAGGACCTCTCCTCCCCTCCTCAAGTCTAAGAGATGAAGGTCAAATGTTACTGCAGGACAGATGAAAATTCCTTGATTTCCCAACTTCATGCAAAGTTTGGCTCTTCTTTTTTTCTCTTTTCCATCTTCTGAACTGATGCAGTGCCACTCTGACCACCCACAGAGAGGGATTTGCACCCAAACTCTTTGACCTGAAGGAAACTTGAGACACACCAAACGCTCTAGGCTCACAGACAAGTCTACTAGAGGAGTGTGATGATCCTGTGTTAGCAAAAGGAAGAGCTTCCCAGGACAGAACTGCCATGACACCAGACACTATGTTATGTCCACTGGAACAGGAAGCAGAACTTGTTCAAATTAGAAGTCAAGAGCAATCGTCCAAAACCCAAGCTGCTCCCAAGACACGAGAACAGCCTGCGGTCCAGCCAGAAATGGAAACCACATCTTTCTGCTCCCCAACAAGCTCCCCTGCTTTTTTCAGTTCCTGGTGAACGGATTCGGTTGCATAAGAAGCATGTGTCTTGGTTCTTTTAAAGTCAAAAGAGCCATTACCACCTACACTTGTGTCAGTGTCATCCCTTTTGCCCCAACCCTCTTGCTTTTTAATACCCCAACTTTGCGGAACTGAAATCGCACATTTCACATTTTGCACAATACATTATCAGTATTTATAAAAGAGCCCTCATCAAATGCAATCTGGCACAAGGCCTCATGGCTATGCAGTAACTGGATGGTGAAAGCAGAAACAACCCCACTCTGAAGACTAACTCACTTTATTTCAAGGTCTAGGTCATTTCCTGGAGAGGTGAATGCTCAGGGGAACTCTCATCAGGACAGGGTGCCAGACCATCTCATTTAGGCTTCCTTTCCCACAAAAGGCCGGACGAGATGATCTTTCAAGGTCCCTTCTAACATGGACTGTTCTATAGTTCTATGATTCTATCCCAGAAACAAATATTCCTTCCCCTCTCACCCACCATGCAGGTATGCAGTGACAAAAGAGAGCATCAAGATGGCTTGAAAAGGACTTTGCCAACACCATCATAGTATCAGCAGATCCACTAGGAATGAGATGGTGCAAGGGCTGGTGAGAAACATCCCATAAAGAACTAAGCCTTCCCTTTGCTAAAAGGCCAAATTAAGGAATTCTTGTGTCCCTGCAGCTGTTAAATTACCCTTTTAGTCCTTTTTTCCTTAAAGCACAGCAGCAGACAGACTCTTCTCTGCTAGGAGTTGTTGTCTTTCCAGGATGCTCAGGGACCACACGTCGGAGCTGACCATAGCTGGGCTGTGAGGTGTTACTGCCTGACATGCCTTCTGCAAAGCACCAACTGCTATTAAATAACCCAAAAGAAACACCGTCAGCACACTCACACAGAAGGATGAAAAGGGAAAGATGACTCAGGACCATTAACTAGCAAATCTTGTAACCTGTTTCAGCAAATTTAAATGCAATTATCCCAGATTTCTCACATCCAACCGAACTAAGGGAATTAGCGTTAACCTGCTGCTTCTTAAAGCAGGAGACAGCCAGGTGTCCAGAGGAGCCTGGCCTGGGTCTAGGTGATGCCAACAGCAGGTGCATGAGATCGTCCTTGTGGTTTGTTTTTGGTGGAGGTTCAGATCAACACTGAAGGGACAGCTGTGCCACAGGGTTACAGTCGGGCTTTCATGATGAGTCTTACGTGCCCTGGATGCCAGGGTGCAGAAAAGTGTTAATTAAGTTGGGTCTGGGGGTTTCCCAGATGGAGGCAGCACTCCTGCCCTGAAATCTGTTATGGTCATGTTCACGAGCAATTGCTCTTGCTTTCTGAGGGCAGGAGGAAGGAATATTTTCAGAAGCAAACTAAACCCAACTCTACAAAGCTCTAATATCCCTCCTTATCCTTATAACCTCTAAGTTAGATGCTCCTCTTCCTCAGTTTTTCTTGCAGGCAGCACACAGAATGAACAGCCAGCCTTTGACTTGACACCTACAAACCAACCGTGCTTCAGTTTGCAAGAGATCACATCATTAGTTTACAAACCTACCAATATCTTGTCTTTAAAAAGCTCATTTCACTGATTTAACTTCACAGCTCCTTTGATAAAGGTGACAAGTGGCTCAGAGGAAGGTAGCACTATGATCTTACCATTATCCCACCCAAACGCACCTGTACAAAGGGATAAGACAATTCCAGTGGGACCAGACACCCAGGTAAGACCTGGCCCTGCTCCGTACCTCCATAAAAGCACAAGAAACTACTGAATCCCAACCAGTGCCAACTCCCAGCTTGACCATGCCTAAGCTTGCCCAAAACCCATCCCCACCACGGGTTGAGCAGCCCTTACCGCCCTTCAGTGGGTAACTGTTACGAAGCACAAAAGCCCGAAGAGTTTCCAACATCAGCAGCCACAGACAAGTACACTCAAAATAATTTATTTTGGTGAGGTTTCAATTGTGCCTCGTGGGAAAGTAATACTGAAAGAGAAAGAAATACTCTAACCCATGGGGAGATGTGGGTTTGGACAATAGTATTACTAAGAAGAAAAGGCACCAGGAATTGGAACATAATGTTCGTTCGTTTACTTGTGCAAGATACAGAGGGTAAAATCATGGTCTAAATGGAAACAGGAGCAGATTTGTCACCCATTTCACTGGAAACTAAGATTTTCTTTATGTATTGAGTGTACCTTGCGTGAGGGGGTGGATAGCACCTGCAGCAACCTGATGTTGCACAAGCCAAAGCGATGCACAAGCCAAGGGATCAATGCACATGGAGCTCAGGGAAGGTGAGCTTACCAGACCTGCCTGCAAGAGAGAGATGGACTTCTGGGAGTTACTGTAGATCAGAGTACTATCTAGCCTGCTTTGACTTCTCTGTAATGCACAATAACTCTATGCTCAAGTGACCCCTCCACGTCTCCTGGGCAAATGTCCCACCTGGGGCTGTCCTTCCTCATAAGCGCTCATACTGGAGGGAGGAGAATCAATTCCAAGTTCCTCATCTCACATTTTTAACTGGATTGATTTTGAACATTAAAGAAGCAATTTTATCCTCCTTCCCTCTCCCCCCTCCTGTTTACTTATATCTGCAAAAGTGAAACAGTTCCTGGAAAAAACATGAGAAGAATCTAGAAAGATTTATGGCCGATGGAACAGTATGTAACAAAGAAAGGTTTGAGACCAACAAAGCCCTAATCTGTCCAGTCTGGATTATTGTCAGATTCATATTATTACCTGTTTATAGGTTTTTGTATTTCTTATATTGCATTTCCAGGGGAATGTCTCCAGAAAGTTTTCTGCCTGCACTGTATGCACAGCAAATTATTCTGGTTTTCCATCTGCAAATGTTCTTCATTTATTAGGAGGAAAACCTCTGGCTTTCCACCTTCTTTGAAGTAATGCTGTAATTACACAGGTTGACTTTTCTACCAATTCAGAAGATATTTATTCCCAGGGTCTCATTAAAATCTTATCAGTTCTATCCAAAAAAATGTTGGTTTCTGATTGTAGGTCACTTCTGCACTTATGGCAAAAAAACTCCCTTTTGGGTTAAATATGGCTTGGAGGAATCCACCTTCTCCTCCCAGCCTGCGACATGAAACCACATGAAGGAGCCGCAAAAGGTTGTCGGGCTTCAAGAGAAGTGATGCAAAGTAACCCAAGAGCAAAGGGTGGGGATGCTGAGGATTAGCATGTAGTGTTACAGTGACAGTCTTGAAGATGGTTGGAAAGTCCCTACCAGCTTTGTTCATGCTCCTACTGACTTTGATGGTGCAAGATCATGGCTTTAGTCATTCACTGGAGACTTGCCCGCAGGGAAGGCTAAACTGAATTCTAGGGAAATCCCAAGTTTATCCTACCATTGCAAAGCAGTGTGCAATGCTACTTAAAAAAAACCACCATGGCATGAAAATTAATTGGTACAAAAACACTGGGATTTCAATGTTTCAGAATAAAATCAGTTTGTTCTAGCGATAACCACCCAGATGGGGGACTTTATGAATGGCAAAAAGAATGAAAGGAAACTCTGTCTTGCTGGATTTAGTAGCCAATTTGCAATCATCAAAAATAATTATTTAGACTCATCAAATTCTCCACTCAGGTTCACAAGTTTGCATGGTGCTTTCCGCCCAGAGAAGACGACAGTATTTCTACCCTCCAGATCCTACAATCTGCTTAAGACAAAGAGACAATACTGGGCAGCGGCCAAAAGAAATGAAAGAACCTTGGAAGACCATTCTCCAGGGACTGCTATTGAGTAACACTTTGCGTTTCCATTTAACCATCACAAAGGGGGATTCATTCCTGAAGCAAAGATGTCTCCTTTAGAAGCATCCCCCTGGTAGCCTCTCCAGTTCAGACCTTCAGCTGGGAAGGCTGGGAGATGGTTCCATTGCTCTACCTGGCAACGATGGAGCCTGGCTAAATGCTAGGGATCAGCATCTGAAGTTACAGGGGCCAAATTTGGGATGTAATGCTTGGAAAGCACACAGCTTGTAGATAGTTGATCCTAGAAGCATTTTTGAAGCTATTATGGGGAGGAGAAGCTGAGTTTGCTAATGGTAAAAGACCCTTTACTCCATGGTTGGGATATGATGGCACCATGAGTGCAGGTACCCCTTGATTACAGAATACCTTCTCCGCTGCTATAGTCCAAGTGCACATAGCCTCGTGCGTTTATCTGACTTGCCCTGCCTGACCCACACTTCAAAATCAGCAGCTCTGAAGCAAACATTAAGAAATAACATGGAAAATCCTAATATCTCAGCTGCAGGCCAGGATGCTTTAGTAAGGAAGGAGGAGAGTTAACAAAAGCAGAAAAAAAACCACCAAAACTCCCTAAACACAGGAAAGTGGATTGAGAGGGAAGAAAAGCAACGATTTTCCAAATAAGCCCAGACACAAACCTCCTCCATCATCAATCCTACAGTATTAGAGGGGAAAAAAATCACTTTAAATTACACCTTTGTGGAGAAAAATGTTCCTGATTAATCAACAGAGCAGGTATTCACAGACAGAAAGGTTTTGGGCCAGGAGAGGTTAACACTCCCCATCCACTGGCAGTTCAGCAGCAAATCTAGGTACCCACAGGGTGATCAGAATCTGCCCAGAAGAGAACTGAGCCATGTTTTCAGATAAATACAGCCCCGCTTGGTGCCACCCTCTTGGTGCAGCCAGGACTTGATGCCCCAGTGAGGGGCATGGAGAGGTGTTTTCCCTATCAGGGGGAAGCAGGGGGGAATCAGGGGGAAGCAGGGATAGGTGAGCGAGCCTTGTCTTTCTGAGCTCAGCGATTAGGGTCCCTCTTTTCCACGGTACAAGAAAGCCATCATATTTGAATTAAATCACTCTCATTATCCCTAAAGGCACCGGCATCACCATCCCTGAGCCCTGCAGCCGGGCACTCGCTGGGTACCAAACCGCACCACGGGGCCAGCATGCTATGATTATTTTTCCTGTTGCTCAGCTGACGCCAAGTCCTCTGCAAAGTTGTATTTTTCTTCTGTTTACACATTAAAAAGGGGGATTAAAAAAAATAAAAAGAGGTGACCTTTCGCTAACCCCAGCCAGTCTATGAGAAGCTGCCGCTGCCTTCACCTCTGAATGAACTTTCAGATTATCTCAGACAAGATTCACCTTGCATTGAACTTGTACCCTGCGCGGCAGCACACAGTCACGTAACCTTGATTAAACATTACAGCGCAACGCGGCTATAAATTTAATGAGCATTATCAGCGCGCTTCCTCCTGTCGTCCTCGGGCTGGGGGAGCGATGGAAACGCTGGGAGCCGCCAGGAACCAGCCTGGCGTGCACTGGCACAGACAGAACACGGAGAAGCAACTATTTGAGGGAATAGGAGGGAAACAGAGCAGCTTGTGTGCTGTCCTCTCCTCCCGTGCATGCAACGAGCTGTGTATGGGCTCCGTGACACCTCCCACAAGAGTGAGCAGAGACAACCTGTAGAGGATTTGCATGGCTTTGTGCTCAAAAGCCCCAAGAAAAAGCAGAAAGAAAGGAGCATCAAGGCGCAATAACAGGTCCAGTGATCCCTTCACCCAGCAGGAAACCTTTCTCAGGCTGTGGCCTCCTAAACTCTGGCTGCCCTCATCACGCAAAGCATTGCAGCCCATCGCTGTCCTCCCATTTATTTTCAAGACACACGCGTGACGGGAGGCAGAAGCAGCCGCCTCTTCATCTCCCAGCTGACACGTAAGGAAAGGGAGAGCTCAGCATCCACGCTAGCGGCGGTGATTCCTGCCACAGAGGTCACTCGGCTGTTCAAGAGGAGAGCGTCTGGGTGGCGAAATAGATATGCTCAAGTTCAAGTGCTTGAAATACCTTCCTCTTTTTTTTTCTTTTTTAAACACTCAAAACTAAATTAATATATCCCCTGCTTTTCATGATAACTTCCTCCTTATCCTCGGTGGTTTTGTTTAGCAGATCTATTGTTCTCAGCGAGCCTTGCCCTGGGGTCCAATTTGACTGTGTTCTCATTTTTCCCCCTATGTAACTGATGCTTATTTCTTTAAGCTCTACTGTAAACAGAAAACACACTGCAGTGCCCTTGCCTGGCTTTGCAGGAGGCAGGCTCAGACCTGGAACTACTTCTTTTCGGTTTGGTTTTGTTGGTTTTTTAACATAGGAAACAAAAAGATTGGGCTTACTTGCTTCAAGGATTGAAACACCTGTGGGATGCGGGAGGATGGCTGCTGTACCCGCAGGTGGTCCAGCTTGGAGTGGGGACCACACTACTCCAGCGCTGCCTCTGCTACTGCTTTGCTGGATAAATGGCCTTTTTCTGCTTGCAAGGCTTGAAACATGCTGCTTTCCTAATTATGGACCTCTTTAATCTTCATTAGGTGCAGGGGCTGAGGAGGTAAGCAGCATTGTTTGGAGGTGGCATGAAGTTCTTAGAGGTACTCAGGGTAAACAAGAAAGCCACCAGACAGCATCCCCCTCAATGGGGTGGTACATGGAGAACAAATATAGAATAAAAATAAAACCTTTGCAGAGGGGAATGCAACTTAGATGGTTCAAGGAACACAACAGGATATGAAGATTGGGGAAGGCTGGGTACACCAAGATGTGGTTTTGTTCTTCCCATCATTTACTTGTCATGGGTCTTCACCCAGAGCAACATCCTTGCCCCAGCAGACAGCAAAGGGAAAGCTTAAGGGTTGCCAGAACTGCTCATGCTGCAGCACTAAGGAAACATTTTGAGCAAAACGGACATTTTCCCCTCATTTGCTGTCCTCATGGCTCCACTCTGCCCTGATTCATACACCCACCTCCCAGGAGAATCACAGCATCATTTAGGTTGGAAAAGACCCTTAAGATCACTGACTCCAACCTTAAATCTAACACTTCCAAGTCCACCACTAAACCATGCCCCTAAGTACCATGTCTGCACATCTTTTAAATACTTCCAGGAATGGGGACTCAACCACTTCCCTGGCTAAACCTGCTCCAGTGCTTGATAAGACTTTTGGTAAAGAAATTTTTTCTAACACCCAATCTAAACCTCCCCTGACACAACCTGAGGCCACCTCCCCTTGTCCTATCATTTTTTAGTTAGGAAAAGAGACTAACCCCCACCTCACTACAGCCTTTTTTCAGGTGGTTGGAGAGAACGATAAGGTCTCCCCTCAGCCTCCTTTTCTCCAGGCTAAACAGCCCCAGTTTCCTCAGCAGTTCCTCATAAGACTTGTACTCTAGACCCTTCACCAGCTTCATTGCTCTTCTTTGGACACACTCCAGCACCTCCATGTCTTTCTTGTAGTGAGGGGCCCAAAACTGAACACAGTATTTGAGGTGTGGAGAAGATTTACTCCAGCACAGCTCCCAGGAGCCTACCCAAAAAAACCCAGATCCAGCACCACTGCAGCAGAAACTGTTGACATTGGGGTCTCTGCCGAAGGCAAAGGACACAAAGGGCAGGGATGAGTGGATAGAGGAGGTGACCTCAGACGCTGCCAGCTCCCACCAAGAAGGTTTCCTCCGCTTTGCAAACACATCGACTTCCAGAGATGTCCCCCCCAGAGGCACCGTCATCCCCCCTAACTAGTGGTGTCACCTGCAAAACTAATTTGGCCCATGAAATAACCCAGCAATTTGGGTGGTTGATTAGAACTATTTTTGTAAGGCCGCAGGATATATATTTCCAGAGCCTGAAACAGTGTTTGGAAAACAGCAAGAGCCATTTAGAGTATTCTACAGAGAGGCAGACACACAAGCAAATGGATATTTAAAACAGCTGTGAAGACAAGACTGGTAGGAAACATTTGTCCAAAAGCAAATACAGAAATAAAATAACTTTGCAGAAGGCTAGAAATCAGTGGTAATGCCTGACTTCGGGAAGAAAATAATTGTGTTTCTTCAGCTTCTAGAAACTAATAAATTACCATGGAAAATGAGAAGATTAAAGCCCATTATTTCACCTTATATTTTCTGTCCACATTGTAAAAAGTCTCTTTTTTTGGTCGAGTAGACATCACCAAACTTTCCCTTGTGGCAGCTCATCACTCCTCTTAGCATCTACAGGATAAAGCAAAATTTAGATGCGAAGGCCATGAAATGGCTGGGCTCCAGCTAATGGCAATGGGTGAACTGATGGTTTTTCGGGGGGTTACATGCTCTAGGCTCCAGACTTTCAGGTAAGCCCCCAAAAAGTGCTTCCAGGAAGGGTTAAAAGGGGAGGATTTAAAATTCACACTCACATCAGGTTTGTTTGGGACCCTGGTCAGAATTATGGCAACTTTAAATTTGCAGGAAATTAATGTTTAGGAGAAAAAAAACAGCATTCTTGTGGAGAAAGCATGCAACACTTGCTTTTGGCATCGTGAAAAACCTCCTGAAAATACCCAGGGCGAGTGAAGTCCAGCTCCCAATTAATTAAACTCTCCAAACCTTGCAGGGCATGCTTTCCTGTAACTAAATATGATATGATGAAGAGTCTGAGCATCAGCTGAAGCAGCATTTCATCTTGCTATTGCATCCACCAGGCTTGCGCTGCAGCCAGGCAGCCCTGGGCACGGGGAGAACCAGCAGGATTTATGGCTATTTGTTGTAGATAAAAAAAACCCCAACCTTCAGAGGAATTTGAAAACAAAAGCAAAGGCTTTTCCTTACGCGGTGTCACACTAACCTCTGGATGGCCTCGTGCTTATTGTCACAGCCTTGGAAAGGTATAAACAAAGGCAGTTTTCAGATGCCAAGAGCTGGGTTAGGAGAGAAAGGAGATGCACTGCTGCTGTGAAATCACCTTTGCGCTGACATCTAGGGTATAAATCCCAGGAAGAGATGTTTTATGATGTGCACGCAGAGTTATCGTCCTATTATAAAGCAATTCATGGGGAAAAAAAGTGATAGTGGATGATGGTAAGGTCCCGGCAGAACAGGGAATTCAACATTCGTGGCTGAGGCAGTGATGGGGAGGTGGCATGAGGCTTTGTGAAGGGCTTGAGGAAATAGCAGAAAGTGTCTTTTGGGGTTAAATACGCTCCTTAAGCATACTGGTAGGACTGCAAAGGGGGCTTTTGGGGTGAGAGTGGTTCCCGATGGCTGAGATGGGATCTCAAAAGTTGCTGTTCTGTTTAAGGACATGGTGTGTGGTGTGTTGCCCAAACCTGATGTTCCCCCCATCCCACTGCGGCCAGTCCCAATGATCAACAGCATCTCAAGGGCTGTTTTCAAAACTTTGGGGAATTTCAAATGCACCGGGAGAAAACTGCTCTGGTGCATTTAAAGTAAATATGGAGGGAAAAAGGGAGAAAAAATGAAAAGAAAGGTAAAAAAAATTTAAAAAAAAGGGAAAAAGAAATAAAAAGAAAAAACTAAAAAAGAAAAAAAAATAAAAAATGAAAAAGAGAAGACAGAAAATTAAATTTAAAAAAAAGTAAAAAAAAAAAAGCCAGAGAAATGTCATGGATAAGTAATCTCAGAGGGCAATAACTTTAATTTATCTGCCAGAGCAGATAAAACCTCAAATATTGAACCTGCCTGGGGAACTACCATCCAGATTTTGGCACCAGACTTTCGGTTCCAGGTCTGACTGTTCCATTAACTCCTGTCTATTTCAGCATGGCCATAGGTGGTGGAAACCCTCCAAAACCAGCAAGACTGAAAAATTTGCCAAGCTCACACAATATCGGTGCACTCAAGCCTAAACTAAACACGGCTCAACTTTAAGTCCAGCCTTAGCAGCTACGCTTGGAAGCCAAGCAACCCTTTTTCTGGGCAACTTCAGCCCAAAACGAGGGGGCTGCTTCAGCTGGGCGCTGGCACTTACAATACTGCGCTGCGCAATTTCCTTCTATTCAAAGCATTTCTTTTTCTCAAGGTTTCTCAGAGTTCACCCGTAGGTATGCGCATTTCCTTCACCGTTTTGCTGCCTCATTCATTTCTTTCCGCAGCGTTATCCTGCTGCCCGCCCAGCCCGGCAGGCAGGAGCAGGCAGCCCGGCCAAGCCGTCTGCTCACCCTTTCCTGTGCTCCAACGGCAGTGTTTGAGGAACGATAAAGCGACATGGATTTGTCTTTATTTACACCAAACTGTTTACTTTCTTCTTTCTCTCTTATTTTATTTTTGTTTGATAGGAACATAAAGCAGAAGCCCAGTAGATCAATGCCAGAGGCTCTCAACCAAAGGGCTTCTTGCAAACTTCCTTTTGGTTGCTGTAAAATTTTTGCAGGGTTATGAACTCCTTAAACAAACAGCTGAGGTCATTGTTAGCTAAAAAAAAAAAAAAAAAAAAAAAATTTGAAGTAATAAAAAACCAAGACCAATGTTACAGCCAGAGTGGAAGCTGCTCTGCAGAAAAGGGAGCTGAAATAGTGGACAGTAAAATCCATGGCAAAAATATCAGGAGTCTTACACACGCTTTCCATCTGCCAGTCCAAGCCACTCTCTCAAGTTAAGATAACAAAACCGGGACTCAGAAACTCCACCGTATTTTGAGATCTCAATCGCAATTCTGAGGGTCACAGCCCAGACGAGAGGAACTTTTTGTGGCAATAATACTGCCCTTTCCAATCTCTTGATAGGGTATCACAACATAAGAGCAAACCCAGCCCTTGCAGTGTCCAGGAGACGATGCTGGAAAGGCAGAAGATGGTTCTTGAGATACTTTTTCCTCCATTCAGGCTTGCCCAAAAAAAACATTAGCAAAGCAGCATCAGTGTGATAGTCATTTATCACAGTCATGTATCTCATAATCACTTACATCAGTGATTCAAAAGACTTTCTGTTCCCAAAAATTGATACTGAAACCCTCTACTTCTTCCTCAATAGGAGGAACTTTGCAAGAGCTGTATGGCGTCCCAAGGACACATCCAAGCCACCAATCAGAGTGTGATGGCATCGAAGCAACTCATTTCCTGAACAAAATACCTGCACAAGGTTTCCCACTGGCAAATACAGACATTTGCAAGTGAAGGCTTGCGTTGTGGGTGGATGGGGTATTTTAATACTTCCCAAGAACTGCAAAGCTTTGGGTCCAGAAGGAAAGAAATTCTGCAACCGAGCACTTATGAAAAGAAGGTCTGATCAATATGACAATAGTTTAACTGGGTTTGTGTGCTGCTCCCAGCAGACAAAGCTGATGTCCTGAGCCGTATTTCACCCAACTCCTTCAGGAGATGGTTATTTCCAGCAAAAACTTCCACCTGCAACCACACCAGTTGCACCCACAGCAGAAGGCAGCCTTCAGTTAAAGCACTGAGTGTTAGTAAGAAAAGGGGTTTGGGAAAAGAAAGGGAAGGAATGCCGATAGTGTTATTGTGGGAAGGAAATAAATCACTAGCAGGGTGTACACCAAAGCCAGAGGATGCCTGAGTGACCCTATCGAAGGGAATATATGAATATCAATAAATTTAGACAAAAGGAAAGAATGGGATATAAGCACACCGCAACAGAAAAGGCAGAGAGGCCTCTTGACCTGAAAATTTACAGTCAGAAAGAAGAGTCTGCCTGGCTGTCTCTACACCCAACCTCTTCCCATCTCTTGATCCATATGGGATAGAATTACTCATACATCCCCAGAGGCAATTGCATGCAGGGTTTCATTTCCAATTGCCAGTGATACTACAATTTCCACTCAGCAGGATTGCTCTCACCCTTTGGTGAACTTCGTAGTTTTGGAGAACCGTCCCAGAGTCTGCAGTTGCTGTCTCCCCAGACATTTGCTGTAAATCATACATGAAGAGCAGGATCCACCTCTAACACAATTCCCACTCACCTACAGCAGATCCAGCAGAGACAACCCTGATGTACAACCCCTGAAGAAGAGAAGTTGGGTACACAGTGCTTCTTGCACCCCTGAAACCTTCATGCAACGTCTAAACTCTGCAAAGAAATTCCTGTTTATATGCTGCTGCTCATCTCTCTTTGCTGCTAACAAGCCTCCCTCTAAGCCTCATTTTTCATTCCTGCCTTAATGCTTTCTCCCACATTTTTCCCTCTTGCTTTGAGATTTTCCTCTCTGAACCACTGGCTGTGTCTGATACTCTTTTCTCTTTAAAACGGCTTGTTTTCTGAACGGCCCAGAAAACCCCCAGTCTCCTGAGACAGAAGCATGAATAAATTAGACAGTGAATTCAAAAAGAAAGAAAAAAATTAAAAATAAATAAAAGCCAAGCAAGCTCATGGCATGTGCTGAACCTTCCTTGTGCTCAAATACAAATTTTTCATGACATCTCATCACTTATTTAGTCTGTGGGTCCGTGACCTTCTGCATATCGCTGTACTCCACTGATAGATGAGTAACACCTCTGCCCACCTACACCCTCACCCAGCCCTAGAAAGAAAAGCAAAATCTCCAGAAAACCCCAGCTCTGCTTGAAAGAAAGCACATTTAAAGAGCTGTTTGTACAACTGATCTACAGGACTACTGAGTTTAGTAAAAATTGAAAGAAAAAATATCCTTGTAGATTGAGAAGATTTAGAAAGAAACACCAGTGGAGATGGAAATCATATGGGTTATTAATCATCTGCCTGCTCGAAGGCTTGATCTAATGCCTAAAGCAGAAAAGAAGACGATGTGATGAACAAGAGGGAAAATGCCACTGCTTTTAGCAGACCAGAGAACCTCAAGCTTTTGATATTCTCCTACTCTTGCACCACAGACGTGTGCAACGTTAAATATTGTGGTAAATGTCCAACCTGCCCCTGGAAGGAAGCCATCAGAAGGGCTCTAGCAGTAGTTCTCCTCCTCCTCCTCCTCACCTGATGCGACCTTGTGGTCACGGCTGCTCTGCACAGGGCAGCACAACATTATCTCCCCGGAGGGACACAGAAAATAACTAAAGGGGAAAAAAAATAAATCAGTTTTCTGCAGACTTTGAGGAGGTGTCTGTGCTCCCACTGCAACATCCTTTACTGATGAAGAGACTGCACAGAAGAAGCAGCTGCGATGGAGTTGTGAAGAGTATAAAGAAGCAATAGGGAAATACTGTGGCACAGTCACTATCATACACAGGGATGATGCTATTGTGGATGAGCTAAGCTCTAAAATGCTCCAGAAAATAAAGATGAGCAAATAAAGCCCAGAAATGGTTTCCGAGATGCTGAAAATTGGCAGTTCCTTTCAAAAACCAAAAATTAGACCACACAGGACTTAAAGCTCAAGTCATTTAGAGAGTCAGCCAGGGGCCCATAAAAAGGACCATCCTAGGTCCTCAACAAGAGTTTCAGCAAGCACCAAATGAAGCAAGCATGGCTTTATATAAATTTATGTCTTGTGATTGATCGACTTTCATACCAGGATGGGCCAACCCTGCTTGAATTTTATCCCATCTATAAAACCCCCTTCCCGCTGGATTCCCTAGGTGTAACGAAGCGTGAGCTTTTGGCATAGCCCCTCTGAAGGGATAATGTGCTTGCTGGACTTCCCCTCTTATCCTATTTCCATGAAACTTGTAGTAATTTAATAACCCTCCACCCTTTGTGAAATTTCAGCTAACTCAAGTTCAAAAAGTGTTAGGAGGGGTGGAGGTGGAAACACATGGGTAAAACTCACAGGGAGCACAACTGCCTGGATCTTCATTTCCTTTGGAAAGGATTAGACTAGATATAGGATTATATTACATTATATTATATTATGTTATATTATATTTATTCTATACAAAATTATATATAATTATACATAATATTATGGAATAATGTGTTATCTATTATATGGTATACACTACAAACAATATACTACATACTGTATTACATAGAATCATAAAAGACTTTGGGTTGGAAGGGACCTTTAAAGGTCATCTAGTCTAACCCTCCTGCAATAAGCAGGGACATTTTCAACTAGAACAGGTTGCTCAGAGCCCCACGCAACCTGACCTTGAATGTTTCCAGGGATGGGGTATCTACCACTTCTCTGGGCAACCTGTTCCAGTGTTTCACCACCCTCACTGTAAAAATGTTCTTTATATTTGGTCTCAATCCTGTTCCTGAGGCATGCCAACTGCACCACTCACCTTAGTGTCATCTACAAACTTACTGAGGGTGCACGCAATACCACTATGACACTTATGAAGATATTAAACAGTTATATATAATATAATACACTCCAGAGAACCTTAGGGTAATGCAGCATCGTTCTTGCCAAGGGGAATCACAAAAGAGGTAAAGAAAAGGTTCAGGACAGAGAGACAGTGTAAAAAGCTACAAGTGCAGAAGAACACAAGAAATGAAGGGCACAGAGTGTTTTCAGTTCAGAATTTAAAAAAAAAAAAGGGGGGGACAAAGGAGGATTACAGAGTGTGTGCTGGGAGAACGGGTGCATACTGCATGTAATGGGAGAGGAACCACATGCAGTTCCCTCGGGGCTTACGGAAGCAGCAAACAGTTTATTAAGAGAATCAAGAAGGATGCTGCTGTACCTGGATCTGTTGCCACAGCCGCAGTCATGGACTTCAGCCACTGAAGGGATTCAACTGAGACAGATTTATTGCAGTAATTAATAGTAATTAAGATCTAGGATCAGAAATGAGATGAATCTGATTTATTATTTTTCTTAGTAATAACTTACTTGGAAACAGCAGCAAAAAAAAAAAAAAAGCAAGATCCCTAATTCATCTCAAATCCATGCACAAAAGTCATTTAACTCTGGGAAACTGAGCAAGCCTGAAGTTATGAGTATAATTTAAAGACGATAAGGATCTGACCCATCCTTTGTGGTTTATGAAGTTTGAAGGGAGGTAAGTCTTCCCCAGCCTGCCTCCATCCAAGGCATCCTTGTGGAGGCTGAGGAAAGGGGAGGGCTCACGTCTCTCATTACTCTCCCCCCCAAGGCCTCACTGTAGAGTTTACAATTTAATTTTCTGCATTTGTAATCTGTAGCCCTTGTGTATATAATGTCTAATGAAAAAGGCCTTTTTTAAATTAACATGGTATTTGGAAAAAAAACCATGTGTTTCTATTTCATTATTGAACTACATTTATAAAGAAAAAAAAATACTCCAGCAGAGGGTGATCAGATTTAGTTGGCAGGGACAAAGGACAGTCAGAAAACATATATATCCTTATGTAAATGTCTGCACAACATCAAAACGCCTTTGGGAACAACTTCATTCTTGCTTAAGTTAATAAACCGCCTCTGGGGCTCAGGGTTTGAAGCATCGGCTGCTTGTGCATCCACCAGCCTCTTCGCAGCCTCTTCCTCTCATCCCTTGACTCTGCCTGATGATGAACTCATGATATACTTTCCTGATGACAACACATGAAATGTGGATCTGTTGAATAAGTCACTCTGCTTTTCTCTCCTACCTTTCCAAATCCTTCCTTTATGGATGTTTTCTTCAAGAAAATGAGGCTTACATGGTTATTCTTCACTCATTTTAATACTTATAAGGGTTGATCCTTAAGCCATCCTTAATCTTCCTAGAACACAAAAACTGGCAAGTGGAGACCTCACAGTTGTGAATAGAATAGAGCAGAATAGAACAGAATAGAATAGAACAGAACTCAACTGTTTCAGTTGGAAGGGCCCTACAACAATCATCTGGTCCTACTGCCTGACCACTTCAGGGCTGACCAAAAGTTAAAGCATTTTGTTCCAGACATTGTCCAAATGTCTCTAAAATACTAACAGGCTTGGGGCATTGATGGCCTCTTCAAGAGGCCCGTTCCTGTGTTTGACCACTGTCTCAGTGAAGAAATGCTTCCTAATGTCCAGTCTAGACCTCCTATGGTGCAGCTCTGAACCATTCCCCTGGAGAACCACAGAGTATCTGAAGCTGGAGGGATCCCTGAAGATCACTTGGCTCAACGCATGGGAGTTGGAGAGGCTTGCTCAGGACACCATTAGTTGGGTTTTTAGTATCTCTACAGGTGGATACTCCACAACTCCTTGGGGCAACTGCTTTCCCTGTTTACTCAGAGCAGATGGCCAGCCAAACAAGACAAGATCATATAAGAGAAAAGCTCAGCTCTGTTAGACACTACAGAGTCCAAACAAGGGCAAGGTGACAAAATCAGACTACCTAATGATGCCACTCCCAGGACAACAGTGTTTCAGATATTTATCAAGGTTGGAAAAGATGTTCAGCAAATCAGCTACACCTGTTCAAGAGGGCATTGAACCAACTTATTTTCCAAGAAGGCTCCCACTGCCTGTTTGAAACCACTTCCCTCCCTACTATTTTTTTGGAATATGCAGTTCTTATTGTTATTCTCCTTTCTTTTGCTACCACTGGCTCTGTCCTCTGGCTCCAGGCTTTTCCTCAGCCTTATTGCTTAATTTTTTTAATCCCAGCACCTCAGAGGGAGGAAGCCATCCTGTTTTCCTTATTAATCAGAAATCTCTGGCACTGACCACAAGAAAAGTCTCTAAGAACGCTGAACTTTTTGGTTCAATGCATTTCATCATAACAGAGCTACCAGCATGCAGAGTTGATTTAGTTTTGCAATTTTCTGTGGAAATACCTTCCAAGTGCTTGCCTTGGCCTCCAGAAATCCTTTTCTACACTCAGAGACATGGCAGGAAAGTCCCAGAAAAGCAGTTGTGTTTTTAGTAGCTACCAAATTCCTCAAAAGCCATTGTACTGAGTCTGAAGTATTTAAAGCTGGAGAGAAAAATGGTATTCCCACCTGAATCTTGAAACCCTATTATTAAAATGTCATTGTGAAGGAAGTGCATCACCAGCAACAAAAGCCCACCACATGGATCTGGAAAGCACCTACCATAACCTCAGCTGGTGTCCTGAGCTAGGGACAAGTTGTTCCTTCAAGCATCCTCTTCTGCGCTGACATCTCATCTGCTTATTATTGCAAGGCTGATCCAGGAATCATCTATGACACCTGCATTTCTTTAGAAAAGTCTAGATATGGACAGATCCAGCTCTTCTGGTCTGACCACATTAAATAATTGGGCTTTCATTTTCCCTGAGGGCTTATCCCATCTGTTCATACATTCTAAGCATTACAACTTCAACCATCATCCCTCCATCACCTCCTCTAGGACTGTGACTATATTCCATGTTTTTTCTCAGCTGATTCAATACCTTCCCAACACTGGAGAAGAGCAAACTGGTGCAACTGGGCTCTCCACTGCTAAGCAATACCAAATTCAAAGATGAATTCCTGATAGAAGAGGACAGAAACAAGAGACAGAGATGGAGGAGGGCAAATATTTAGCTACCAACCCTGCACTGTCACTAAGACAACAGCCATAACCACCTCAGCCTGTGCATAGCCACCGTGACGTTCATCTATAGGCCCCTAGATCCACCCTGCACCCATCCAAAATTTAAGAGCTTAATAAAGGAGGCTAGATAAAAAAATCAGCATCCATGTAAAGATAGACAACTGAGGCACAGTGACGTTCCTGGCTAATGATTCAACACATTTCCCAAGGTATAGGGCCTGAATCCGTCCTTGATCTTCCTAAAAAAAACCCACAAACATCTCATTTAACCTGATTGTTCTCAGGCTTCTCAAGGTGAACACCTCAGGAGACACAGTCCCCTGGCACACACTGACACAGGCTGCACTGGTACAGTTTCAGGCAGGGAGAGGTCTGATTTTCCTTGATTTTTATCAGGGTTCATTCAGACTAACATTATTTCAAGACTGCCTTTGGTACTTAATCCTATTTCAACACTGGATCTGACCTCGTCGTGGCATGAACTGTAAAGTGAGTGTTCCTCCGAGGTTACGGCCACTCAGAGAGGGACTGGGGAGGGCGGCTGGTAGGGCCGTAAGTAATCCATTTTTCTGTTGTAGGGCTCATGTAATTCTATTCAGCGCAATTTATTAATTGTTCTCCCAGCATCTTGGAAATATTGTGTATCGCTTTTGATGGGAGTTATGCAGAGGGCACAAGGCAAGGATGAGGTTTCTTCCTCATTGTGATGCTGTGCCTTGTGCCCTACATAGAGACCCCCGAAAATTAAAGGTATTTTTATTCAGCATAAAGCACATGTGTAAAGCTGAGAGATAATTATGATTTTCAAAGTTCTGACACAAATCCTGCAAACCTTAGATTCTTTAAAAAGAAAGAAACAGAAAACCACAACAGCTGTGAGGAAAGCACATTTTGCTTTACCATTGAAGCCTCCTTCTTCCTTGTATGCTCCTTTCTGAACTTGCTTTTGGAAGCATTAGGCAGTCTGTGTTTTAAATTCAGTCACATCAGCTTTGATTTACTGTGGCAGAGAATTGCTATTTATTAAGAAAAAAAGCAAACTTTGGATTCAAGTTCCCATCCCTTTCAGTTTAAGAGTCTTTAACTTCATTACCTTGTTCTCACTTGATTGGACAAAATAAAAAACAGGACTGAATGGATTTTTCTACCCTATTTTTTCTTCTACTGGTTTTCAGCTCGTTCATCCTCTCACCACCAAAGAAAGCGTCACGATTCTTTCAGGTTTTGCAGGGCCTCAGCTACTAATCTCTGCCTATGACACTTTCCCCTTCTGCTCTGCATTACAATTCAAAGCTCCCTCTCTGAATCGACAACTTGTTTGTGGCGATTCCACATGCCGTTAAGTAAATGGAGTTGATAACTTGGTTAGAGACAACGTTAAGTAAATGGAGTTGATAACTTGGTTAGAGACAACGTTAAGATAGGGCTTTTTGCTCTCAAAGAAAAACTCTTTGAGTCTAAGAAGGCTGGCAAGAAACACAGAGATGGAAAACTGGAGCAGTGTCCTCCACTCCACCCTGCTGGTGATGCTGCTTTGCCTGATGCCCTCGTCCCAGGACATAAATCCTGCCTTTGATTGCTGGGCTTTTGGAGAAGGAGGTTTGAACCTCAAATGCTACGTTGCATCTGGTGGCATGATCTCAGTTCCTGGTTTGTATGGCTGCTTTGCCATGAATTTGAACTTGTGCCAGCCTAAGGCACCCTGATGTGTCCTGAGATGCTTTGCTGCAGCTCTATTCAACGGTTACCTCCTTGGCCGCTTTCCTTCTGCGCAGCTTAACCAAGCATTACAAAACACGCAGTGGTGTTGTTTATGAAAACTCATCTTGCTTTAACAGCCTCTTTCGTTGAGCAGATTTTGCTATGATTTCATACCCAGTATTTTGGTCCATACAGATGTCTTAAATATTCTTCTGAGTTTATTTATTGATCATATAACATTGATAGGATGTTCCAGAGATAACTACAGACCAAAAGCAATTAACCCAGTGTTGAACTTCAGTTCTGAAAAGCAGCAGCATATAATCGTGTGTCCGACTGAATGTGAGATTTTTTTGCAGTCATTCATGATATCGTTTTACCCGGTCATTAATAATGAATTGAGATTGTTCCTAGGCAAGCTGAGTCCTTCAGGTTGATATGCTTTGAAGAGCCTCCCCAATGGAAGTGCCACCATCTGACATCATCACATCTATCTGAGCACATCGCTTGCATTGAGAGCCAATGGGAGGGATGAACCCAGATTGCTGCCTCCACGAAATAGCTCCACAACGTGTTTCCACTCAGACAGGGAAGTCAAGGAGAAATTAAAGTATAACCAGCACCATGCTGGCAGAGCTTCTCATCAATGTTGGGGAGTTTGTAGGGGGCCTACACTGCAAATGAGCCTAGTGACTCAAGCTCATGTGGATGCACTCCGTGGTGATCCAGATCACCTGGGTGTTAAAACACTGGTGATATCCCCAGCCCCCCAAAAAATCAGGACCTGAATTTATTTTCTAGCCACCTCATGTCAGGGACAGATCCAGGTTGACTGAAGGTTGCTCAGCCTTTCCCTCACATCTCTGGGTGTTCACATATTCCCCCTTTCCTCTCCCTCTCCAAAGCCTCTGAAATATAAATTACTTTCACAGAAGAAACGGAAACTTGATCATTAAAATTAGATAACTGAACAAACATGCAGCCGGGGCCGCGGCCCACTAAATCCAAAGCCAAGATCAATTTTGTGAAGAGGGAAAACTGTCATTTAATCGATAGCCATGTGCAACCTATTATTCTGATGCTTGACATAAGCTCTCGCGCGGTGCTTTAACACGGCTGAACCCAGAGACTTTGCCCAGCACAGGCTTGGCTGCTACTGGGAATACTTAGACGATACCATCTGCTAAGCCTTTAAAGCTGGGGTGACATTTTAGGTGACCGGTGAAGGGTGGAAGTGTTTAATTTAGGACACTTTCCGGTACAATCATAGCAATAGGAGATCTCATAGATAAGTTACACTTGCCAGCATCCTTCTGGGAGATTTTTTTCCCCTCTTTTGCTATCTGACAGGACAAAGGGGCCTTTATGGTGTTTTTAGCAAGTCTGTTTATTTAGTACATATTGTGGCTGATCTGCTGTTGAAATATCATCCATTTCCCTCCCCTGAGAGATACTCAAAGGAGCAGCAAGTAATCAACTTTAAACAAAAAGGCCATCTAAATATACAAAAAGAGGAGAACAATAGCAGCATTAATTATAAACCAGGCAGGCAGGTTTCCAAGGGGATCTCATATGCAGGGAATTTGTTTCTGCACAATTTATTTCTCTCTCTGGGGACTCAGAAGAGAGGCAGCAGCTCCGAGAGGCTCGAGCAGAGCGTTATCATAGGGGGAGGATCAGGAAGATGAGAATGGAAGGATAAGGGAAAAGAGAAACGTCAAACAAACGGGAACCAACATGGGCCAGAACCAGCAGAAGAGTCAAAGCCACATAATTTTGAACTTGGAAAAGAGAAGTACACACTTGGTCCTGCTTGCTTGTTGTAAACAATAAATAGTAAAGGTAGATATGTGTCCCACAGACTGGCTACAGTCTTTTTTTATCACTTTAATGGGACGTAAAAATCTTCCCTGTGTGGAGGGAACATGCTGTTCTTGGACACCCTGTAATACATTCAACCCTTCTCCCACTGCTGGTCCAGCAACTTCGGAAAAAATCCCCCAGGATTATACGGCAGCTGGATGCTCAAACGGGAGCCGAGGGATGAAGTCCAGCCAGCCCTGCATTATGCACATCTATCTCAGTGTTTAAAAGGTCCCTAAGAAAGCCAGTAAAGTGTTTTGGCTTTTAATCCAGCTCAAGAGGAGCAAGTTCAAGGCTGGATTTGTGCTTTAACAAGGTGTCAGCCCTGCTTTAACAAGGCCCAGGAGCATCAGTCCCTACAGTGAGCACGGGGCGCAAGTTCAGGAAAACCCTTGCCTGAATGAGATTCTGCTTTGTGCTGCTTTAACTCAGCTAAATAAGGAGAAAAGTACATTTGTGAGATACTGGAGAGGAACAGGCAAAAAACTCCATGGGGGAGATTGCACAAGTATCCAGGAAGGCTTGTGTGCAACCTGCAACACATCTCTTGCACGGGGGAAATAAATATTCAGTGGCATTTGAAGGACTTGACGGAGAGGGATGTGTGAGGAGCGGAGCTCTGCATCCCATCGACAGGCACCTCCCACCCATGCAAAACCTCACGTGGTTCCAGCAGCACAGGAAGAGTCTCTCTAATGATTATAACGACCCACAAATTAAAAGGGAGTTGTCAACACTGAGTAAAAGGCCTGTGAGACACACGGGAGTCATTCGTGCATCTTCCTTGTCTCATGCCATGCATCCCGTTTTGGAGGCAGTGATGGGAAAGGGATGGGGATGGACTGGGGAGCAGTCTGGGGACAGCACCGGGGATAAGCAGAGGCAGAAAAAACCCAGTTATACAGATGAAAAGGATAAACACATCCGCTCCAAGGAGGACCAGGGAACAACACACTTAAAATAAAATAAATTAACATTGATGTCAACAGTAGAAAAGCTTTGCTAGCAGCGAGGAGCAGTGAGTACTACAACAGACAGTGCAGGGGAGCCCAGGACTCCCCATCATTGCGGTGTTTTTAAAGAACAGGGTGACAAGAGATTGTTGCAAGTGCCTTGGGCATAGTGATGACCACCTCTTGTCAGATATCTCCACATACTTTCTATACTGAATCAACTACAGAAAGCAGGTTAGTCAGCCATTCACCCAGTACCTTAAATACAAGGGGAAAAAACAAAAAGTGACGTGGTGAAGCAGTATTCTGTTATCTGCCACTTGTGAGCACCTCAGAAAGGTTGTTCATGCAGCACAAAACAGGCTCAACGCATCAAAACTATAAAACCTTGCAAGTGGTCTCCAAAAGATACCAAGCTCTACTTTTTTCCTTTTTCAAGAGACCTGAAAACACAATCAAAACATCCTCTTTCTGTACAAAACAAGGTCTCCACCAGCTATCTCATGCAGCACAAAAGGTGACTATTGAAGGAAAACCCAAGTATTTTGCCCTATCAGCAACCCTGAACAGAGCAAGGCAGGCAGAGATGTTGGGTAACACCAAGGGTGTGGAAACTTCTTTACATGTAGCCAAGCAAATCTAACAGAAAAGCAATAAATATTTGCACCGTGTGTCACAGGCATATAAAGACATAGAGACTTTTTGTCCCATCTCCTGCTGAAAAAGCTCTACAAGGTGGACCTGAGGCTCAAGGGGTGCATGCAGGAGCATGGAGAAGAAGCACCCCTAGTTTGCACCAACTGTTCCCATCACTCTATACCCAGCCAGTGGTACAAGGTGGTTTCACAAGGTGTTGATGGCCAGGTAACTGCAGGAGGTATGGACCCTTATAGGAAACCACCATTAACCTGAGCGTTGCAGCCTGACCACAGAGATCTCACCACTCACCTGCTTCAGCAACAAGCTCACACCCAGCACTCAAAATAATGGGGGAAAATTCTTCTTTAAAAATCAGTTCCCAGGAAAACTCCACCCTAAACCTCAGCACTCTCCAATGACACAGATAAGGATTTGAAATACATCATGAAATCACATTTTCATCTATGGAATTTAATGACAAACCGCAAAATCCTGTACTCCTCAGTAGTTTATCATTACAGCCTCGACTGAAGTTTATAGGGTTTGGACCAAATCGCTTAAACCCTGCTTTAGTTTTACAGAATATTTTACAATATATAAAAAGCGGTGACTTTTCAGTACAAAACTTTTATAACTTTATTTCATATAAATATATCTTCCCATTCTCACTAGCTCTATGGATATAATGCACCCATGTGACTGTACAAACCACACCTGGGTGTGATGTATCACAGAGATGCAAAATAGATTATTTTTAAAGAACTACCAAACTATCTGCTTCAGGGCATAAATCATGCTCCCAGAACTGAGGGTGAGAGAGATGTTTCTTCCCTGGCAGGTTTGTTGCACCTTCTTGGAAGCAATATCAGAGAGTACCAGGTCTGCTCTGAGACAGCAAACACCGAGACAACAAGATATAGCCATTAAGCAGCAAATGCCAGCTCAGTTTTCTAGCTCCTTCCCTTGCCTGCCGACAAATTGATGCCCCTTGATGGTGCATCACAAAGGGGCATCACGAAGCTGCTTGACGGTGCATGAAGCACCATCCTGCATCCAACCAACAGCCCCCACCGCAGTGCAAGTCCCCGAGGTGACACCCTGAGCCTTGTTGGTGCTAGAGCACCCAAGTTGGGGTGGATTTTGCTCCAGTTCCTGGTACAACCCCAGCAAAATCCCAGCCTGCAGCCACCAGCACCCAGGGACCTACATTTAAGACTCGATGGCAGCAAGGTGAGGAGCTGGCGCAGCACTGGAAGGTCCCTCCCAGTGCTGGTCTGTTGCCAAGGTCACACCAGGGTTTGGGTTTGGCCTTTTGTGTTCTTCCCTTCCCGGCGGCCGTGCACACACCGAGAGTGTTTGCAACCAAACCTTGGCCGCATCACCCTGGAGGGAAGGCAGGCAGAGGGTCAGGCGCGGGGCAGGGTGCGGTGAGCCCTGATAGCTTAGCAGGGTGCAGGCAGCAAAGGCACCCAGCTGGCGAGCAGGGGGGTCGGCCAGCGGCCACCCAGCTCGCCCCGAGTTCACCCTTGCACATGGGGGGGCCCTGCTGTCACCTAACGGGTAGCAGTGCCACCTCACAGCACCCTGCTCGCTGCCCACAGACCAAGGGGACTGTCCACAATGACACAGCACGATGGGGACAACACCATCAGGAACGGCAAGGTGGACTTTCACCAGCCAAGATGAGCCAGGGTGACACAGACAGACCCTGGAGCATCCCAACTGCATGCACTTAGTTTTATTCTTATTTTCCCTTCTCTAAATATTCTTTTTTTTTTCCTTCAAGCAAAAAGGGCTTGGTCCTGCTCCTCTGCTGACATCTCGGCCATCGCTGGGCTCATCACAGCTTCGTTCCCAACACAGGCGTGCTTCAGGTTCCCTTCAACTCCAAATGACCTCACCTGCTTAATTTTTTAAAAATTTTTTTCTCTCCCTTTTGTCTATATGGACCGAATTTCTGTCAACAAAGCTGAAAGGCCAAGTAAAGTTCACAGTAACAATTCACATTTCTTAGCAGGTTGCCCAGAACTAAACCTTAACCTTAAACATGAATATACAGTAGCTCTAAGAAACTGAGAAATATAAATCCTAGCATAGAAAATACTAGTATATCAATGCCTGCTGGACTGATTTCTACAAGCCATGGCCATAACTCAGTGAGCCTGGAGCACCTCATGTCGGATATTTATGTGGTGCTTTAATTGCAAGAACAAAAACAACTTTCCAAGCCTAACATATGCTGTATTTTGAAATCCTGACAATGGTGGGTCTCAGCATCATAAATTACACTTGTCCCCTTTGCAGAGCCAAAGCAACACGTGGATCTGAAGTTTCTTTCTGGCAGCTCGCTCACAGGCAGGGTTACCCCAGCTGCAGGCAGCACGGTACGAGATACCACCTTCGGCTGCAGGTCTGGGTTCAGCTTTGAACAGGATCCAGGGGTTTATAGGAAAGAACATAGGGATTGGGTTTGACGCATTGCCTTGGGTATCACTGGCAAAATGATGCCAAGCATCTCCTGCCCTGCTTCCTGACTGCTAGAAAATGGGCACTAGATGATGCTCCCTCAATCACAGCATCGAGGACCAAATTTGCATGAGCTGGAAAGGGGTTAGCCCCTCCCAAAGGAAAGCCCAGCTGGCCAGAGTCGCGGCAAGGCTGAAGTTAAGTTTGCTGTCCCGCTGTCCGCATTCACGCCTTCCAGGGAAGATTTTGGGCTTTAGTGATGCCAGTAAGAGGAGGTTAAATTGATTTTAGAAAGCATGGTAAAGCCAAATGTTATCCTCTGCAAACAGCTCGGCAGCCCTGATCCTGTTACCTGTAACCGTAAATCACAAAACCCTATTTAAATAGGAAATTATTAATCTGTAGTTGCACAATGGCATTAAGGTAGGCTCAAAGCTCCTTTTCAAGAATGGTAATAAATGGCCAACAGAACGGGACTCGCGCCCTCAGGGCCACACACTGCCAGCGCCGCCCGTCGCCTGTGACAGCCCGGCGTGACAGGCTCCACAATATCCGTGTGCCCCCTTTCAAGAGATTTCTTTTGACAAGCCATAGTGATTAGCGAGCAACATGAGGGTTTGAACGTTTAAGGCAGGCTCCAGCCTGGGGCTACTGCAGGACACTGCCACATTATGCTGCATTTCTCCCCCCCCCCCCTTTTTTTTTCTTTTTTTACTTTTTTCCCTTTTTTAATTTTTCTTTTTTTTTTTTTTTTTCCTGCCACATTATGCTGCATTTTTTTCCTTTTTTTTTTTTTTCCTCTCTTTTATTTTTTCCCAGGGAAGAGAGATGTAACAGCATTGGGCAATCTCTACAGCCAGAGGTATTAACATTGACCAGGAGTGATTCCCTCAGAGAAGGGCTGCATGATGCCAAACTTGTCGCAGCAGCTTAATGACCTTCGCAGCTCATTGAAGTTAATAGGTCTGAGCCAGCCTAACGCTGCACATTCTCCTTTGCCATTAGTTTTTTGGGCTTTACTTCACCCCTTCGCAAATCTGCGGTGGGCATACAACGCTCTGGGACACCTGACAGATTTTTTGCGTGGCTTGTCGTCTGCAGAGCATTGCTTTTTTTTGGAAAAAAAAATGATTTGCACTTAGTAACACAGAGGGTTATTAATATTGTAACATATGGTAGGTGAGCACACATGAAGCCAAACTTTTCTATAGTCTAAACAGCTGTAATGCTCCAAAGTTATAAATCATCCAAAAATGGAATAAAAACAATACATATCCATAGTAAAAAAAAAAAGAAAATCACCTGTACTCAATTACACCATCAAACTCATCAAGGAATTTCACTGACATGGCAGAGCAGGAGCACACCAAATTAACCCTTTCACAGCTGGTCAGATCAGCCACCGTCATGCCTTGTGCTAGCCATATACATTACCATCATCATCTATTTTGCAGATTTCATTTGTCTTCTGACTTTTCAAGGCACTAGAAAGCAATGGAAAAGTGGGAAATACTATTCTTTAGCAGAAACAGTAGGAGTTTAAGTGTTGACTCAAAGCTCCACCATAAGCTACAAATCTAAATGAGCAGTGGATGATAAATACTCCGATGAGTCTTCAAACCGGTACCTCACAGCAGTAAACACGCTGTCATCCATCCTTCCTAAAATGAAACACATCATAAGGTTGGGTTTTCCACCAGGTTTCCCGGCCTTTCACATCCTCTGTCTAAGCCACGGCGTCTCAACCTCTTTTTGATCTGCTGAGCTCTACAAATTCAACAGAAAGAGACGTAGACTCCTGAATAATTAATTGAAGCTTACTGGCAAGAGGTTTGTTTGTCTCAGTTACCTTTTCTGGCCCCCTCAGAAGTTGTCCAGAGACTCAAACCCACCATTTTCACCTACAAAATAAAATCTCTGGGACAAGCCTTCAAGCAAACCAAACTCCATGACCCAGCTTGCTTGCTCGCTCGTGCTGGTGAGAAATCAGCTTGTGAGCAAGAAAAAGCTCGTCGGGAGCATCACTAGGTACTGAGATGGTGCTGTTCAATATAATAAATTAAAAGCATTTCCAAGTGGGGCAATATTGAGGTTTGCAGGATTTCTTTGCTTATTTTCAGGTGGAAATGGAGATGGGGGTGTGGCTGAATATCTCTGCATGAAGTGCTGTTCGAGATGTGCCATTCAAGAGCACACTTGCACAGGGAAAGGGTTGCCTTGTTTTCCGAATGGATGACTAAGAAAATTGCATTAACATCCCTTCGCCCACCTCTAGAAATCACCAGAAATCCTATAGCGAGCTCCTGCCTCGGGTTTCCACTACCATCAACAGCAGGAAAGGAAAAAAACACCCACCATTTTTATTCTACAGTCTCTTTCCACTCATTGATACCAAAATGCTTTACAAACGCTGAGCCATTAGGTCGGTCCAGACATTCCCACTAGGTCCTGGGTGTTGCGGTTATTACTGGGAGTACTTTGCCTTGCAGCATGGGATAGGGACCCTGGACAGAAGCTGCACCCCACACTGGTTGGACTGCCCCTCTCCTCTCCTCCCCTCCCCTTGCTGGACATCTCTCAGCCCCCATCCTTACAAAGGTGCCGGTGCCAAGGGCGGCGCAGCTGTAATTGACATCATGTGTGCATCAGATTAGCTATGTTTGAGAGCACACATGGCACAAAATGTATCTGGAAAAATGAAATAATAATAAAAATAATAAAAAATAGTGCATTTTCCTTCCCTGCTCAGGAGTGGGGCCTGCGTAGCAGCATAACCCAGTGTACATACGTTGTTAGACACAGTTTAAATATAGCATCTAACTATGAAAACATGAATAATTGCGGTGCTTAAAACGTCTGGCTAATCTTTAGCAGAACTGCAATCAATCACCGGTGTCAGACTGGGAAGCATTTCTCAGTTTCATACACAAAACCTTCCTTCAAATGCAAACTATATCCACTTTCAGTGTTTGGACTGACTTTCCCATCTGATATTAATGGAAGCACTCTCGGCATGAAGAGGCACTGGTCGGAATTGATTTTCTGATTTTTTTATTATTTTTTTTTAAATAATACATCCAGTTGCGAATGACAGTCATAGGAAAAAAAACAAAACCTTCCATTCCCTGGACAGATGAAGGGGAAATTTGGATGGGTTTTGTAGTTTTATTAAAGAAAACACAGGGAACACGTTCAGCTGACCTTGCTCTTTTCTCACTGACTTACAAGCCCACGAAGTATGGCTTGAAAAAAGCAGCAAGGAAAAGCCAAGTCTACAAAAACCCTGGAGCACTTTGTGCCCACCATCCATATCACCTCTCCTCTGAAAGCTCGGCTGTACTTCACCTTGGGATGGTGAAATATACAGAAAAAATATTGTATTGTCAATAAATTGTTTTGGTTTTTTTTCTTAATAGCTAATCACTTGTTTGAAGGGCAGCTGCACTTTTCAATAGCACACTCTATTCCAGGTCCCTGCTATGTCAGAGCTTTGCCTACCCTCAGTATAGGGTAACACAACTCTAGCTGATCTAGGAGAGTATTTATCATGCTTTCCTCAGTTTCCTAGAGGGCAGTTACATTTTCAGCACATGGCTGGCTCAAGTGCCTCTGTGAACAGAAGTAACAACAAACTAACCCAAGTTAAATTAATCTGGCTCCGTGCAGTTACTTACACACTGAGCACAATAACGCACATTAGATCAGGGCATGTCTTCAAGAAGAGTACTCTCTGTTCCACCAGAAGATGCAGGAGCGAGATCAGGAGAACCAAGTCAAGTCTTCTCCCCACCAAGACCTTGCTGGAGATCAGCTTGTAGACCCACTTGAGGGTCTACCTGCTGTTACAGAGTTAAGCTCACCAGTTAATGCAGTTTTACAGCCAGGATTATTATTCCCACTTTATTATAGCAAAGATAGAAGGGCCCTGTCACCATTTACCACATTAAATAAGAAAAGCTCGGAGCTGGCAGCAGTAGAAACACTAATTCTGGTTGCTGGCATCAGACCACTGTGGAGCCCAGACTTCATCTGAAAACCTCTGGCTGATAAAGTTCATTGAGTGTTTTTAAGCTGTCAAAAACCTCTAGGTTAGCTTGAGGTATGAAGGAACCTGACCTGATCTGATCCTAAAGCAATTCAGAGCAGACATGGGCAAGCACAATCCGCTTCATTATGCATCTCTTACTACTTCTTTCTCTCCATCTTTTATGATATTTTTTTAAATTTATTTGCAGGGTGGGGAGGGTGTGTGTTTCTGGGCAGACTCCAAAATGCAAGCTATCAACAAGCAAGCTGATGGCTGAGGCACGTGCCCAAGAACTAACATCTCAAAACAAGAAAATAGGGTTCATCAGAACTGAACAGTGCTAAGGCTGAATATGCAGCCACAGTTCAGGTGATTGTATCCGGAGCTAGCTCAAGGCCCTCTAGGATATGGAAAGTCTCGATAAAATCTGTTGACTAATACCAATATTTTTAATCAGTCACAATCAGAGCATGAGTGCGTATGTAAGGCTGGTTGTTTTATTGGTTTTTTTTACACTGGAAGATGCAGTTTGTTTAGCGGTATAAAAAAAATACACCAAATCCCTGCCAGAACTGCAGACAGTGGGCAGCATGAACACCCCTAGGTGATACTGCCCACTCCAAAAGCGCCCCTGCCTGCACTGCCTGCAGTTGCTCTCCCCTTCGATAAGCGATTTGCTCCTGTAAACATGATGCTTTACACACAACCACTACCTTCTTTCCCAGTTCAGCAATCTGGCTCTTATCATCTCAGCGTTGATGCACATCTTCACCGCTGAGGACAGAACCTCCTGTCTCGAGATGCTCGCTGTCACTTCCAGCCCACGGTTCACCCTGTACCCATAACCCTGCAGGGGCCTTGTGCACGTGAGCTGTAACCCAGAGCCATGTTGACTTGAGTCATCTCAGGAAATACAGTGAAATAAAAGAAATATACTAAGCTTTTTGTTTGCTTGTTGCTGCAGCTTGGGGCTTTTGGGGCAGCTGGGGTGTGTTTTTGCAGATCCTCGGTCAACTTGGAGACTTCTTTCCCAACCCGATTTCTCTACATTCTCACATCTTCCTTGTTCATATTCCCACCAGCAAACTAAGGAAATAATTGCACTGCCACAAACGATGCTAATTCTCCCTTAGCTTTGCTCATTTTCAGGACACACTATCTGACAGGGACACTGAGGTACCAGTGAGACCTGGAAGAAATACGGCATTCAGAGCCTGCTACTGCCTTTGTAGATCACCATATGCTACCTCAGGCTATCATATTCTCTTTCAGTCTGATCTGAGCAATTTTAGTAATGCTTTCACTGCCAAATACTGAAAGGAGGTTTACAAAGCTGCAAGGAGGAGCCCACCATACAGAAATAACCCCAGTGGGACCCTTGGATGCTCCAGGAATTACCATCACAAAGATGTTTCTGTGCTGATGTTTGATATTCCCAAATTCAAACCCCTAAGCCAACCTCAAAAATATCAGCTGGTGAGCAGTACCAGACACCTTGTACACCAGCTGACAGCAGAGCCTCAGATGCAGCCATTCCACAGAGGCAGGAATTCGCATTTCACCTTGGCCAAAAGATGTTGGCACCTATTTTCAGTTTCTCCTCCTCTTCAGGCAGGTGTGAGCCCAGCCTTCCCTCGGAGACACCCCACTGCACTGGGAGGACTGGGGGCTGCTCCATTTCCTCACTCATCAGGTAAGTCCTCGCGAGAGTTGTGGCAGCAAAGCACCAAAGACAAGTTTGGCTCCACTCCTAACAGTTGGAAGCACCTTTGAGGCAATTTGTTTCGATAAGGAATCTCTAGCTTTCTCCTTTGTTTCGCCTCAATACGTCCATGGGCTTTCTGATCCTGTTAAGGTCTTGCTCCAGAAGGACAGCACCAAAGACGTGTCATTGGTGTTGCCTTTGACTTCACATCCTTGCATAGCTGCTAAACCTTGTGGGCCCAAGTTTTGCCAATACTTTACACTAAACACCCAAGGACCCTTGCTAACTTCTCTCTTATTGATTCAGTCCCACAAAACCTACAACAACAACAAAACAATCAGCTGCTTCTCTGGAGGGAAAGATCCCTTCTAACATGGAGGAAAACAGTTATGGCTTTATACCCTTCATTTGACCAGGATAAAACTCATTTGGTCTACTCTAGCTTTTATGAGGACTTTGCTACACATCATTAAGGTTTCTCATCATCCTTCAAGGTGGGTAGATTAAGGAGGTTTACATGACATTACCAAGGCAAGGGCAGCAGAGAAAGTCAGTGGTTCAGTCCAAAGCCATGGAAACAGCCCTCTTTGCTTGCATTCGTAAGAAACTGGATGGCCAAAATACTCAGAAACCATATAGACCATCATTCAGAGTCCTGGTATCAAAATGTCTTACACAATGGACGTTTTTGAGCCCATATGGACTCATTCCCACACACCACTTTATGGCAGGGACTTGGACGTTCTCTCTTGAAATGTCAGATGAAGGGGCAAAGAGTGGATTTAAATATATAGAAGGTTTTACCACCCAAACTTTCTGATTCGGGGCTGTTAAGATATTTGGCTTCTGGAAGCCAAACTCTTGTTGGAAGAGTCTAGCCTTATTTAACCAAAAGATTACTAAAAGCTGCTGAAGTATGGTAGAAGCATTTACTCTCCCATGCAAGAAAGGACACTGGGATATTAATCACTAATTCCTGTAGCATTGATTACTGTGGTTGTAATGACATTAAGTAAAAATAAGGCAAAACCTGGCAGTCAAAACACTAAAGTACTTAAATTCTTCCTGTATCTTGTCCTCCACGATGATCCTGAGCTACGTCAAGTTGACAAACTGATTCCTCCAGGTTTTAATTCAGCAATTCGCTGTGCACCAAGAGAGAATTGCTTTGGAAAAATATAATTTATTAGCAAGTCTCCAAGCCATCCACTCTTTGCCAATATCCAAACCAAGAGCAGATTCTGCAGAAAAAGATCTGAAATTTTCTCTCTGCTGGGGGAAGCCAACTTGGTCATATGAAAACTTGCTATTTGCAACCTTCAGATAGGTGGGTCATGGGAAATCTGCTTTGTTGGGACATTTTCTACAGCAGCTACTATGCAACACTCTCCCTGGAGAGATTTTGCTGGGCATATGAATCACAGCTGCAGAAGAACAGGCTCTGGAAGTTCACAAAGAGGTAGCTAGCGGGGTCTAAGGGGGTCAAATTCCCATTTAGCATCCAGTGTGGGAGCAACACAAGGCACCCAAAGTTTTGAGAGCAAATGATTCCTATGCTGTTGCTCCGAGCTGCCTGCTAGAGAAGACAATATGCTTGAACTTAGACTTAGAGAAATCTTTGCACATAGTAAATACAAGGAAATTAAGGCAGGATGGTAGCAAATACACTGTAAATTCCAATTCTGGTTTGCTCCCCGCTCATAGCTCCGCAGAAATAACCCCTTTCATTGACATTAAAATAATTTGCCCAATTGTAAGGATCAGCAGGCATCTCGCTGGTGCAGAGCTGCTCACTCCGAATTAGTAAAAAGCCAGCAACAAAAAAACTTTGACAGTAAACGGCATTTGGAAAACTGCATTTCTGGGTAAGTTTCCACCCCGTAAACACTGCGGGAGTTCGATCACGGCTCTGAATTCTTCTGCTTTCTGTTATAACTTAGTTCCTGTTCACGTGCCAGCTTACATAAGCAAGGGAGCACAGCTCCACCATTAAAGCATGGAATGAAGGATGGGGATGTGTAGGTGCAACCAAGGAGCCACTTTGCTCCACTGCAATCACCGCTTCCTCTCCCAGTACCAACTGGGCAAGGAGATGGTTTCTCCAAGGCGCAGAGGCTCTTGCTCAACATATCCTCCACCACCCGCAGAGAGCCTTGACATCTTCCCGTAAAGGCGCTAAAAGTATCTTTTGTTATTCACTGAGCCCCGAGTCAAACAGAGGTTACGATAAATTAAAGACATGAGCATTTGAAATCGTGCTGAAATGAACATTTAAAACCCTGCCTTCTTGAAATGTGTTTTGGTCACTCCGGATGGATAAAACCACGACTGTTCCTTGGAGCAGCAGGACTGGGGCTCTTTGCACATGTGAAGGGATGGGGATCCCCACTGGCGCCAAGCAGAAGCTGTCAGAAAGCCGACCAGATGTCTGCTCTGCCACAGCCACCCTTCCAAGGGAGGATCCGTGGTGTGGACAGCAGCCAGGTGGAGGAACAAAAGGGTGCTTGCTTGGTTTTTCCTCCCGTTATTCAACACCGGGGCTTAGCGGTCACACCACATTTGCCTTCTCTCTGCTGATGGGTGCCCGTCCCAGCTCCAACACATGCAACAGGGTCTCACCTTCCTCAGTCTGCGCCGCTGCACACTATCGCCTCTTGATTCCTGCAAGGCATCCCAGGCCAAAATATAATGTTCCTTAAATTTGCCGGATGAGAGCATGTTAACAGGCTGATCTTTCGAAACTTTCCCATTCTTCTCATAATTTATTGATGAAAGGATTCCTCGCTGGTTAGGCAATATCCCTCTGGATGAAAGCCTGGCTAAGTTTCTCTTCTTTCTACCACCCTCGGTAACATACACCTCCTCTCTAAGGGCCCCCTGATGAAAAATTCACTACTCGCAGGGCTGTGCTGCCAGTTGTGCTGCTGATGGATCGCGTTACTTTTTACCTGTTCAGATTAATCAGGTTACAGCTCCAGCCTGCCAACGAAGCATGGCCTCACACCTCAACTTCAGGACCTAAATCCACATCCAACTTCAGAGCTGGGCAAACACTGCAGATGTATGCCCAAGCTTGTAACCAAGCCTGGGACTCAGGAGTGGCTGTAGCCATCATTTCACTTGAAGAGAAACCTTAATTTGCACCACATCTAGTGTGAAAAATCCATTTATACTTGCAAACCGTGGTTGCAAAGAGCAGCATGCCAGCCTGGACCAAGAGCTGGGTTGTGGGAACAGAGATTGAGGAGCTCTGCTGCCCTACAACAGTATCTCCACATGAGCTTCTAGACTGTAAAACCAGCACAATGCTTCCTCTCCCTCTTAGGTATGGCTGTCTGGAAGTTTAATTTGTGCTTTTAAGGATCTGAGACACTTCTGAATGAAAGCTGGCATAGAAACACTCCTAATTACTTCACAAATTCAGTACCCTACGAGGCAAAGTTTATCACTGGGAATAACTCTCACCTCACCAGAGGACAAGGCTCATACATCTTTTCAGTACTTAAAATCAGCTTAGTCGTCCTTAGGATTTCACTGCATGGGAGTAAAACCTGACTCTGTACTTGCTTGATGGAGCACTTCCACTACTGACTCAGCCTACAACTAACCAAGCAGCTGCAATCTTGACCGAGCATAACAAACCCACCCGAGAAAGATGTTTAAAAATGCTGGGAACGCATTTTTTTTCGTGCAAAAATATATCTTGACCATTTTAAAAGATGAACTGACACAACTGTTTCTACCACGGACACATGCAACATAGGCTAGGGTTATGGACCATGTGGCTGGTACTGTAGGGCTCCACTTATTTAGAAAAGCTGATTCAAAACAGGGACATCCTGGCGCTCAGCTGGACCGTGTGGAGGAAATAACCAACCTGCTGCAAACTCCAGCCTTTGCTTCATCCAACTGTTTGCTCAAGCCAGAACTTTGGCTCAATTATTTCTTCTTGGCTTAACCTTAACCAGATGACCAAATACTGGTTAAATGAGGTAAGGTTTCAGCTGTGGGAAACACAGGTAACTTCTGCAGCCAAATTCCTTAGTGATGCAGTTCCACTGCTCTAATTGTATTGTCACTCATCACAAACATTATGGAGATTATTAAACAATTAAACCTAACTTCTGAGAATTGCAGCCCTAAGACAAACTAAAGGCATATGAAAATGCAGCAATTTTTAACTCATTACATTTCCAGCAAAATTCAGAGGTCAAGAAGGCAGTATCTCAGGCAATAGGTTTTCTTCTCAGAGACAGTTCAAACTGCAATATAAGATAATAATAATAATAATAATAATAATAATAATAGGGATAGTAAGAACCAATGAACACACTTCATGCTTTGGATTTTCAAGGTCAAAAGCATAGCTCCTATGAAAGAAAACTATGAGCTTCTTAAGCAATTATTGCAGTTTTGGAGCACCACTGAAGCTCGCAGTTTGCTCACGGGAGAAAAAACCTCATTTTTCTATCTATCATGAAATAAAAATCTATTGTTTGGCAACTACTGGCCTCATTATGGTATTTTACTATCATTGTATGTAGCTCTGGAGTTCTCTCTTGCCTTTTTTCTACGAACTAGAAATCAATTTATGAATGTGAATAAAGCTTCAAGTCCAGCATTAGGTAAAATACACCCATTGGACAGCTGTGGTAAAGTCAAGTTGCCCGATATAATCAAGAGCAACTGTCAAAGACAAACCTACAGCCTCCCAGCTCTCAAAACTATCTACGGAAATTCCCCTCCTTCCTTCTTCCAACTACCCCTGGAACAAACTCTTGGAAACAAGGTTGAAGAAGGTTCCTCCAACATTTCTTCTCCTCTTTGGATCTACTACATGTTCTGGGGTGGCTGTGGGTCACCTGGCTCTTTATCCACTGCGGGAATGAAGCCAGCATGTTGTTTGTTTTCTGTAAATGACATCTTTACTTAATTTTTCCTGAAATGCCCAGAAGTAATTTATTAACAATGACCAGGATTCTCTGCAGAAGGCGATATTCTCAGAAAAGCAAAGCGCTCCAGCAATGAAAGGAATGTGCGCGGACCGACTGGCGAAGAACTAATGACTTCAAATAAAGGCCGTAACATCTGGCTTAGTTTAGCCTAAAGCTATAACCAAACCACAGTCTCCTCAACTCTACTGGCACTGCGCTCGTGAAAAATCACACAACTATGAGATGACAGTTCAGAGTCGGAGCGGCAGCAAGTAAATATCATTTGATTAGGTGTCAAGTAAAACCGTCTTCGTGGAAACAAAATTGATGATACATAGCTTTGATCCCCTGGGAACGTCGTTCGATCGTATAACTGGATGGCTTAAGCAAAGGTGTACGTATTTAACCCCCTTAGAGACATGGTCAAGCTAAGAGGTGTTGGCAGAGCACCACTGAGACTCACAATCAGCAGGCAAGAACAAGAGCTTTCTCCACTGCCATGCAATGCAGCAAATTCACATTATCTCCTTCTGCTGCACTTCTTTTTTAAGACTTTTTTTCTGTGATTACCTGGGAAAGCCATGCATGAAGCACTTCCCACAGCTCACATTAGCATCCATGTCTTTGAAAACACATTCATGATTCAGGTTCTAGCTCCAGCATTGAAGCCGGGGAAAACAAGGGCATGAAGGCCACCAAAAGTATAAAAATGACACAAGCCTATTTTTATTCATTTACTTCTAAGGCAAAAGCTTGCAACTTTAAAGATCAGAGTAAATAAGCTTCTTTAAGACATCATCAAAGTAAATTCAAGCTTCAAGACCATTTCTACGAGAAGGAAATTGCTCTCAATGTCACCTCTTTGTAGAGATGCTGTCTGCACCTTCACAGGGTGAAAGGCAATGGGGAAAACATAATTTAATATGGTCTTGACAAATTTTATTATGTCACTATAACAACTGTAAAACTGACCAAAACATGTTGTTAAAGGCTCTAGCCCATGGGAGAATGAACGTGTGCATTATATAAATTTTGCAAGCACAGTAAAGCTCTTCATCGCTATAGCCACAGGAGAGCAAAACCAGAGTAAAGCAAGAGGATGCGGGGTGGGATACGTTGTCTTCAAAACAAATACTCTAACACATCAAGCATTTTTCATGTGTTTTTTTCAACATGTAATTTCTGAGGTAGTTCATTTATGTGGAAGGCAGCCCGGTTATGCTGCCCTTTACTTTTGAAAACAACGCTACTGTGAATTTGCTCCCTTTAAAGCCAAAAGGGTGGCAGGCAGCGAATGTGGAAACTCGACATCTCGTTTTTAAGTGAGCCTCATGTAGGAGCAGTGGAGGAAGGATGCTGGAAGCTTTGCTGACCTCCCAGACCTGGCCCTTCCACTTACACTGCTGGCTGGTGGGTGTTCAGTGTCTTCAGCTCCCCGTACAGCTCGTCCTGCTACACGGACTTGACTCCCAGAGATGACAGGCTGCAGAAGATCCACTGATCCTCGGGCAGAGCAGCACCCTGCAGCGTGGCTCAGGGCTCCGCACTCAACAGGAGCCTTTCTATGGGTAGTAGCTGCTCCTACAACATGGACAAACGTCTTCAAGAAACTAAATACCATCACACATACAGTGATTTCCAGCCCCACTGATGGAAGACAGATTTAAGCTCCTGTGCAAGAACCAGGTTGCTGTATCCAAATACTTCCCCACCCCACAAAAAGCTGATTTAATCAAAAGATCAAATTTCAACCCTGTCATTTACCAAGAAAAAAAAAAATCCTCTTAGCATAATCTACTTTAAAAACTAAATCTCATTTGTAGGTTATTAGAGCTGCTACAGTCTGTAACATATGTGCACAGAGCTCCCATGAATTTTGAGAAGAGGGAACCGGACTCGGTTATACTTGAGTGTTTTGACAAGTTTCTGTAATGCTGGATGCAGCCGGCTCATTAGTTACAGCACCAGCCACAAACAGTTTAAATAACTTGCACAAAATGCTGCTCAAAAGGACATTGGAAAATATATGAATAAAAATCTAAATAAAAGTGATGGCATTAACAAGATCTATGCTGAGTTTCAGGGTCGATCACTTGGCTCATTGTCAGCTC
Organism: Gallinago jamesoni; assembly: GCA_025769975.1. Lineage (NCBI taxonomy): Eukaryota > Metazoa > Chordata > Aves > Charadriiformes > Scolopacidae > Gallinago > Gallinago jamesoni. The sequence continues at coordinate 40,749,904 of JAOQGH010000032.1, forward strand.
CAGCCACCGTCTGTATGTTTTCCATTTAGACAAGGCTGATAGGAGCAATAATCCTGTCTTTGCAAACCACCTATCACACTTCTAGGGCAAGACTGACTGTTAGTTCTTTACCATAAATAGCTAAAATTACACTCTTCCACCCTAAATTTTGAAGTAAGTTTTAAAAGAGGAGTTTCGGGTCCCACAGGAGTTTGCAAGAAGACAGTTTCTCTGCAAGAAAAGGACTACTTGGCTTTTTCTCAATATCCACATATATCAAAGCTTTTCATGGAGGAGAGGAGGAAACTGAGGCTTGGGGACTATGGCCAAGATGATAGCCAGGACGGAGAACAGAGCTGTGGCCCCAGTGCGCCGCTCTGTGCTGGTCCCCATCAACTCCAACCCTGACCCAAGAAACCTGGATCCTATTAGTGGCTTTGGCAGAGCCTTTGGGCTAGTGCTTTGCTCATGTGAACAACTCCAGTGACTTGAACAGCGGGACTTTCCTGCGCCGTGATTCAGTTTCCATCCCAGCAGGGCTGCTACGGCTGAGTTCAGAGTTTTGAGAAGCTCTGAGGAAGAGGAGCAATGGGATGCCAGGAGATGGGCAGCGTCTGCTTTAAAGAATTATCAGAAACACTGATCATTTACTTTTCAAGGTTTTTGGACCTGTAAAACAGGTGGAGATTCATTCTGGAACACAGCAATGCTCAGCCCAAGAAAAAAAAGCTTGGCCAGTCAGCAGGGCTGCAATGTTTTCCCAAATCTTAAATCAAAGCCACCGCAAACCCTCAAAATGACCTAAAAAGCAAAGGGCAGATGAATCCCATTCTTCTGTGATATCTGGGCTGATGGTTTCCTCTCAGAAAGAATACTCTAATTCTTTCAACTTTCCACTAGTTTCATTTATGAGAAATATTAAAAAAAAATTTAAAAAGCATTTATATTTTCAGGACCCAAATTCAAAGCTGAGGGTTATGAGGTTAATAATTTTAGTGCCTATCAACCTATAAGTCAGCTACAGAGGAAAAACAACCAGAGCCTTCTTGAAGTGACCAGCAAAAGCCAATATTCTTCTACACTACATGGTCATGTTCTGGAATATTTTTTCCCCAAATAAATAAGAGTTATTTTAGATATCTTACCTTAAGACAGCCCACTGAATGTCTGATTCTGCTTTCTTACTGTTTTTCAGGACACGCCAATGGATTACAAATGGGGGTAACAAGATGAATATGAGAATGACAAAGTAAGGAAAAGAGATCTGTACGGGGAAGAAAGTGATTAAAAAAAAAACCAAACCAAAAGCAAATATGCATATACAGAGGTATATGTCTGCACACAGAAAGGTATCAGAGGCTGCCAGGAATGAGGACAATGTACCAGTGCTCCCAACTGCTACAACTTTCCCATTAAGTGTAGCTAAAAGTACCTGTGAGAAGTCACCAAAAATTTACACCATAAGGGCCAGATCCTGCCCAAAACTTCAGCAAATTTACCATTGGTTTCATTTGAAAAAATTCCAACTTGTTAATCTAGTCAAGCTCTTGATCTTTAAGGAAAGACTCAAAGTCTACCATCAATCTTGCCTGCTGTCACCATTTCCAGGCTTTCCCAGGACACTGATGGTGAGAAAACCTTCGGAAATGCATTTCTGAATAAGTTTCTGAAGAAACCTGCATTTCCATCTGTTCCACAGAAAACAGCTAAAAGGGAATGTCCCCTCTGGCTTGGAGCTGAGATGTTTTTTCTGGGGTTCTCGTGTACCTTCTGCTGCTGGAGAAGATCTTAGATTCTGATTTCATGTGCTTACCCAAGGGAAAACCACACCAAATTATGTAAACTTATGCAAACAAATCCAATATAAAAATAAAAATGACCTTTCCAATCTTGGCACTGTATCTAAACAGTTTTGCCTTGTAGAACAGTTGTGGAAACACTTTGCACATTTCCTTCAAATTGGCCTTTAATAGGATATCAGCAAGCCCAAAGCTTTAATTCGAGACTCAATTTCTGCATTAACTCACTGCACTGCTTGGCTGATATTCCCTGACTGAACTCTCATGTTCAAAACGAAACACAGCTCGTACAGTAAACTGGTAGGTACCGCATCTGTGTGATGCTGATTTAGAAAATAGAGCAAATCAATACAGTGTCTGTTGATAATTTGAGTCACACAAGTACATCTCAAATCCCAGCATAACGGCAGAGCACGAGGTTCCCCTTCAAGCAAACTACTGGGTACCTGAGTGCAGCTAAGTGGCGAGTGAAGCATTAGAGTTGAGACACAGACCTGCAAACAGACAGGTTGAGGAGAAGAAATGAGAAAATTAAATGAAAACATTCCTAGTTCACGTTGCTACGTCTACAGTCACTGTGGCAATACAGCCTACGAAGCCAGAGAAGTTGGTCTTTGAACTTACCAGAAGAGAAGAAATCCATTCAGACAATGCAAGCACCAAATAGAAATAAAAAGGTGATATTATCCAGAGTTGGACTTGTTTAAAAAGGGTTTAGTAACAAGGCAAGAAGATGAAGACAGAGCTTCAACTGCCTTAAAAACAATGTCCTGCATATGCTGCATGTAGCTGCTTGGCTAGGTGTACCCACTATCAAGACGATGTCCAACTTCCAACAGGGAATGAAAAGTAGTAAGGTAAACACCAGATCCTGCACATTGGCCAGAATAAGGATGCTGGAAGAAGCAAACCTGCTGTTCTGTAGGTGGCCAGGGATGGCTAAAAGCTCAGACTCAGAAATGCATTCTGCAAACATCTATAGAAGGTCTGTGAAAGAGAGCTGAATGCAGGTTCCCATGGAGCAGACCTGCCTTGAAGATGCACCAAAGCAGGTGTTTATTCCTTCAAGCCATCACACTGGTGAAGAATTTTGTTAGAACAGAACAAATCATTTAAAACTCAAACTCAGTTCTGAAAACACCGAACATCATTATCTGGCTCTCTCATTTGAACTTAATCCAAGCTGAGACGTGCCCACCAGGATGGTGGCACATCGATATGCCCCACGTGGTACTGGGGCATATCTGAGGGTGATTTTGGAGAAGAGAGGTGCCATCCATCAAAGCACTGGTGCTGCTATTGACCATACCTTAACCTGCTGAGGATAGCTCTAAATTCCCTTGCAGAGGTGGTAAATGAACTGCCTTGACCCCATGATGGGGTGCAATGGCAAATAACTTAGTAAATTACAGGATTGCACAGACTGTGCATCTTCCAGCTCTTCAGTCTCCCCTTCTCCTGTCTATATCCTGATTTTCTAGACTATTTTTTTCTTCTGGCCTTGCCTAATGAACTGCTGAATCAGTTTGACACCTCCAAGCCATGACAGATGGCTCCACACGTTGCTGCTAATGTGCTGGAAACCACCGATGGATGCCGCTTGCTGCCTGAACCAGCACACAGCGATGGGGGAGCTTTACCAGAGTGGTTTACATTTCAACAGGTTTGTGACTTTTTCCACTATTTATATCATAAGTGTGACTGGATGAGAGAAAGAATAAAAAAAAAATATTGTTTCTACAGTCCATTACATCATCTTTTCCTCTTGGAAAACTTTGTAATTTCATATATATTTATGCATACAGCCCCACACATGCTGTACTATCTCTTTACGAGAGCAGAATATTCTCATCATGCATATTAAAGGATAATCTATAGGAAAAATATGCTACTGAACAGAAATTTGTGCTGGAAGCTTCCTCTGCCTTCAGAGAAAGCTTCAAGTGGCCAAAGGCAAAGTTATATTTAATTGCCCTAGAGTTATAGAGTTTGCAGTTAAGTCCATGAGCAATGCTCCTCTTCAAGGCAACGAGTGTCTGGGATGCCAGGTGATGCTCACAGAAAACTTCCACCCATTTGAGGGAATAAAATGGAAACAGCATTTTTTCCACAAACTGGGAAATGACACGTGCACATTCATTTCCACACCCACATAGAATAATGTGCCCAAGAGGTTATATGGCAAGCTTGGACCCCAGTCATTTCAAATAATAATGCCTACCTTCATCAAGGCAGAAGAGAAAATTGTGTGAACTCAGGCTGACCTTAAAGAAATCCCTTAACCTAAAAATATAAAAGACAAACTGTTTCCACTGAGAGCTGCTATATAAAACCACCCTCAATAAAAGCGCCGGACTCCTTTCAAACTAACCTCAAACACGAAGCAAATTCCAGCCTGCTATTTTCCTCTGGCATCCTGGAATGTACATCTCAAGGACAGAACTGGCTGTTCAAATTAGCTCCTATTTCTGCAGAAGCGATTGTTTTCAAACACTTTTGAAATGCAATTCTGCATAGGGTGTGCATTCCAGGGAGGATTCCCTCCCCACTCCAGATTTTAAACTTTAAGAGGAGTAGAGCAATAATAGTCTTCACATGCTTTGGTTCCAAGTTGCCACAAAAAAGAAGAAAAGATGCATTATGTGTTTTGTTGCTTTTTTCTTTATAGTGTGCTCATAACAACTTAATACCACATAAAATCATAGAATCATTTAGGTTAGAAAAGACCTGTAAGATCATCGAGTCAAACCATAGATGCCTCTGACCTTGGACTGGATTTTCCAGAGGCCAATAACAGGTTTAGATGAGAACAAAGTCAAGCCATTTGCAGAAAGACTCAACTCTTACAAGTGGCTTTGTGCTCTGAGTCAGCATGTGAGGACTATTTCTGGTTACCGGGCACACCCGACAAGACTATCTACTCAGGTTCACTTAATCTTTGAAACAAAAGATTCCAATCTACCATCACTGTCATTCCTGATTACCACATCATTTCCCCATCAGCCCACATGTCAGCAACCAAATTAAGGTATTACACTCTGGAACATCTAATGTGATTAGATTGCAGGAGTATATTTACTCTTCCACTTGGGTAGATGTGACTGCTGTGAACAGGAGGATGGGGAGATGCCAAGTGAGTCTTGGCGTGGTACACACCTATGGCTCCTTCTCAAAAGCCAGACTTTTTTTTTTTTTTTTTAATGATATTCAGCATATCAGGGTGCTCCAGCCCATGCTCAAAACATAAACATTCTTTAAGTAAAATTCAAAGCCATATGCATCCACCCAGGACACCTAAATTTCCAATGCCAGGAACTCCCAGCTCCACCCAGCCCAGCACCCACCAGGTGAGAGAGAACTAGACAGTTCATGGGAAGCTACAAAAGGAAAAAAAAACAACACAGAAAATAAACAAATCTAATGCTCACATGAGGTCTCATCCCAAATGGCACAAAACTCCCAACTACGGACCAGAAATGAAAGCTCTGTAACCTTTATGTCTGATCAGACCAAGCCACGGCCCAAACTTTGACTGGCCAACCACCACAGCTGAGCAATTAATCAAAAAAGACAAGAACCAAGTCACAGAGCTAAATTACCTGATTTAATGAACTCAGAATTTGCTCAAGCAAGATGACTCTTGGTGACACACAGAGTACAGCTGTCGCCATCCCAGCAGATACCCAGTAAGCACAAGTTGCGTAAACAAAGTTGGGCCAGCTAGTATCTAGTATTACAGAGTTATTTTTTAAAAGCTGTGGACCAGCTCTTAAAATTCTTACAGCTGGATTCTCAAACTTCAGTCAAAACAACTCAATCATCTCCTGAAACCTTCTCCCCCAGAGCAAAGTTGTTTCTCAACTAATGTGAGGAGGTATCAGGGAACAAACACCAGGATTTCCCCATCCCTCCTCTGGCAGACCTTTCCAAATTCATGCCATGCACTGCTCTTCCCAGGGATTTCCCATCCAAGGTGCAGCATTTCTGGTACTTACTTGGCTCCACAGCATAAAAATTCTTAAAACAAGTAAAACATTCACCCCCGCTCTCTGGAAACAGTCAGAACTACTATGGAGAAGGAAAAAGATGGATGCTTCTCCTCTCTGATGCGATCAATAAGGGATTTCACGCCTGGAATAGGAAGATGTAAAACTATGCATTTTCTGCAGCATGCGGTTGCTCAATAGCTATGTAACCCCATATGTAAATGCAGTTACACCTAGGTAACTCCATTTAACCACAGCTCTCCAACAACACGAAGCACCAAAAAAGTGGGTCCCCAAGCAATCCAACATCCCAAATTGCACCCAGCAAGTGGCACAAGCAAAGAGTTAAGAATAAATTTGGTGCTTCACTCTTCTGCAGCAAGATCTTCCAGCCACAACAATTTTTTTTTCAGTCCTTTCTGTGCAGCGATCTAAAAGGACGATGCAGCTCCCTGAAGCCAACTTTAATGGATCCATTCAAGCAACAGCCTTGCTCTGCAATTATCATGCCTATCCAGTCCAAGTAATGTGCTTGTTTACTCTATCTGGCAAACTCCAGATCGAGTGTCATTTCATCACCGGGTTTCTTTCGCCTAAGCCAAGACCAACAGACCATGGTGGTAATTTAAACGCTGAAAGTATGCACAGTATCGATCGGCGAGACTTGACGCCAGCTAGCTGTTACACGAAAATACATCCCCCAGGGAACTGCCTTTGGCGGGGCCTGATAGAGAAGGAGAATTTAAATGAATGAAGCAGAAGCCGGCTGAAGAGATTAATATGCATGAGCACATGACCTGAATAAATGCTGCACTTTGTTAGATTTATTAGAAAGAGCAAGAGATTATCCAAGAGAACCATGTGAAAACACACCGTAAGCTGGTGATGGGTCTTTGCAGCGTAAACCTCTCTGGCATCTCAAAACAGCCCCACCAGGGCAGACACTGTGTCTAAGAATGCATTAAAGCATCCAGTAATAACAAGTGCTAAATGCACAGATTACAGTTAAATATAATAAATACTGCCTGGACTATATGCATCCCTTCCCCTCATGTCTCTTTCTTCACTTTTGGGGTTGACCTGTCTGCAAGCACAGGAAGATATATTCCACGGTGGAAACAACCCCATTCCTCACCGCTGTGGGAAGCAGCCGGACATTTCTGCTTTTTGGTGCAGAACAGTCAGAGGTTATTATAAAACAAGTGGTTTTTTTGATATCAGCCACCCTCTCTGTGTGTGTTGAAAAGGCCTCCTGCAGAAGGTTTTATAGATATGTGGTCTGAAAGGCATTCATATCTTGCCATTAGCAATTCAAAGCGGGTTGAAGGTGGAGGAGAAGCCTTCATGATTCTTCCATTGTTTAACCTCAACTGAGCCAAGCGACACGCACGTTTTCTGCTTGGACCTATCAGAAGCCATAGGGATGCCACAACCATTTCCAGAGGAAAGCTCATCTCAGCTGGAACCTCAATCGCCCTTGGAGATACGTGAACTCCTCTCATTAGAGAAAGGGTCAAGAATGAAAAATGGAGTTCAGCCACTCAGTTTCACCTCATCTCAGGCATTACTGCAAGCAACATGGGATGCACTGTGAACAGAACACCATCAACACACTCTCCTGCAAAGCAGAAACTCCTCGGTGCGCCGTTTCTATTGCCACACACACAGATGTAATGTTCCTCTTATCCCTGTTTACTCTCCTTTGCATTGTCTGGACAGTCCTGAAAGTTGTCCTCCTAGTTCAGAAGGAACCTGCCCTCACTTTTTTCAGTCTTGACACTTACTCTTAGGTCCAATTGCAAAACCTGTGTGTGTTAGACTTGTTTCAACTTCAGCCAGATCCTCCAATAAGCCCCACAGCAGAAAACTGCCACTCCTCTGCGCTGGTGGTCAGACCACTTCAATCTTTACCAATTAAAGACCATTAGCCTAATTGCTCTCTTCCTCCCTATGTAATGTAGCACATAGAGCCCTCTTAGCACTCTGCTGATCTCACAAACCACCTTGGAAGTCACACGTTGTTTTGGATAGGTATAAAAATAGGCAATAATAAGTGTGCTTATTCTACTATTTAGTCAAAACTGCACACTGGATTTCTAATGTTTGTTAAATCTCTAATGCTTTGGTGAAGTTTATTATGTTTCTAGGATCAAGTGTTCATTTTACTAATGGACAGGAATGCAAAGTCAACCTGAAAGCTAGAAAGTCAATCAAGGGTATTTCTGGTTTGTTCACTTGAGCACCAAGTGTGAAGAATCACAGAATTATTTAGGCTGGAAAAAACTATTAAGATCATCAAGTCCAATCCTTAGTTTAACACTACCAGGTCCACCACTAAACCATGTCCCTAAGCACCACATCTACGTGTCTTTTAAATACTTCCAGGAATAGTAACTCAACCACTTCCCTGGGCAGCCTGTCTCAGTGCTTGACAATCATTGTTATGAAGAAATTTTTCCTAATATCCAATCTAAACCTCACCTTGTGCAATCCAAGGCCTTTTCCTCTCATTCTCCAAAAGAGTTGCCTTTTGGAGACCATGTTCCCAATTCCTGGCTCCCTGAAAATACATAGATACATTTAAGGACAAAAACCGAAATTGTATTAGCACATACACCTGGAACACAACCAGCCACAAAGTAAAACAAAACCCACCTCACCTTCTATTACTTCTACTAGTAGCAGAGCTGTTACCTCAAAGCTCGATTTTGTCACTACAATAGGTGTTGACACATGTCTAATAAACATATGTCACAGTCACATAAAGCAATTCAGGTCCTAAACAGAGGCATCTGGTGCCATTTTAGGCACCTAAGGGCATGCATTACCTGCTACTGCAGTAAGGCACAAGTCTCTTGAATGTCTATGTCCTATCTACTTGTCTCTTGTGGACATCTGGGATACCTCTGGGCTTCTACAATAGCAACAGTCATCCACGTTGAAACATCTGTACCACTCCCCTCCTATTCTAGAGGGCAACTGCGCTGAAACACTCAAGCACTGATTTAGAGCAAGAGCACAAAACTTCTCACTATCATCAGATCAATCTGTAAACTCTCCTAATAGAACCAACCTAGAAAATAACCCATTTATACACTGAACAGCAAGAACTATTGTGTTGTGTTTAAAAACAAGCACATGTGCCCTGGAATCAACAAAATCTATAGGACTGCAAATTACTATTTTTATCATGAGATGGGGGGAACTAATAGAAAAGTTGAAATAAATCAGACTGTAATGTTCCTTGCTATATAGTGCCACCTTGCTGTCAATTCATCAATAAGAATGACAACTGAGAAGGACTAATGCTTCTGTGCAAGATAGGTGGCACATGACTCTCAAGGGACCAAGCTCCATGAAAGAATCATTGGCTGAAATATAATATTAAAGCAATCTTAAAACACAATTCTGAGATCCCAACTTTCAACTTATTTGGAGCACACATCTCCTCTCTGCTGGTTTCTTTCAAAGCTCCAGTACCGCTGTCATTCCTGCACCTGCTCTGCTCTGCTTCAGCTTATAGCACGAAGAGGTCAAGTTCCCTCTCCTCTATCTTCTCTCTTTCATGGGGCTCTTGCACATCACAGGCACTGCCTTTCCTCACAAACCTCATCTCATTTATTAACCTGTTAATCCACTACATAAATGCTAGTCAATATGTGTACTCTTTATATCAAAAGGGAAAAAAAAAATCAATGGGAGAGTCTGACAACAGACTGCTCTGGGACCAGTTGTCTAAGAGGCAATTAATAGCTCATTCCTGCAGAATATGAGGTACCGAAGGCTTCTCAAACAATCACCTTGCAACTGAAGTCACCTTGATGGACAAAAGTGGTCCTGTCTTGCATACTTTCCCCAGACATTCATCACACCACTTGTGACTTTTTGATTTGTACATGTTATTTTAGAAAGTTGACTGCTTGACTGGGAAAACAATTACAACAGACTTTCCAAGAGCTAACATTTCCTTGCTCTGAAATGACAACCCGGCAATCCAGCCGCACTTGAGAGATGCCAAGGAGAAGAATTACACGGATGCATTGCAATACGGTTTCTCTATGGCTTCAAAGACAAGACTGTTCTGCAAAACCGACTTTACCACCCACCGAGGTCCAGCTGACACGTTCCAGGGAGGCCCAGGAGCTGAGCAAAGCAACTCTTCACTTTCACAGGAGCAACACGAGCTCTTGGGGGAAAAGAAAAACCCCATGTTGCACAAGGTGAAGCTAAGATGTCATAAAAGGCAGCTCCATAAAGGCTTCTTTATGAATGACTCTTCCTCACAAGCTCAAGAGTGACAGCTCCCAAGCATGCATAGATCGCCGGAGAGGATTTGGTTTCACAGGCAGGGATGTTGAGGTGAAGGGCAACCACCTCTGCCCCTCTCTATTCCCTGTCAATCCTGCCTCAATCAGCAGGTTAAAGGTGAAAGTGGGCCTTATAACTCCAGCGGTGTCTGTATCCCCGGTTGGATGACTGTCTCACAGCCTCCTGCAATTAGATGGCACAGCGGGGTGGAGATCTCCCCTCCCACCAGCATGGGCTAGCTCCTGCTGTTCATGCCCTGCGGCAGATGCCTGAAGTAACAGCAACCTGTTCCAGGGTGGACAGAGCATTAACAGCCAGAGCTGAGGGTGTTCAGGAGGATGCAGGGTCTATAGTTGAGCCTTAGAGGAATAAAATCCAACTAAAAGGTGTTCCCATTCTGGTGTAAGGTCCCCTTCTGCTGAGGTTCTTCATGGAATCCTCTCTGAGTGGCTGCTCTGTTTGTTTAACCATAAAATATACACAAAAACAAGAGAAAGTAATAATGAGTGATCGCATAATGTTTTACTGAATCGCTCTCAGCACACAACCTTGGAAAGGAAAATGTAATTTCTGTGTTAACTTCAGCAGATGGACTCAGCAACATGGGGCACATGGAACTAAACCCCAGACCTACAGGTGACCACAGCCCAAAAAGCCCAGCCATTCCCGAGCAAACCTCGGGAGCTTTAAAAAAAAAACACTTTAGGTCAGCCTAAAGCATAGATTAAGGTGAGAACAAGAATCTCTTGCCCCACCATCTTCTGACTTCAACACCTAAAGGAGCCCAGTGCCCTGTTTACATGACATCTTGAGGAATTTAACACCCAAACATGAGGTAGAAAAGTCTATTTCTTGCTTTCAAATTCCTCGTTTCCTCCCTTTATTTCCTTTGTCTAGCCTGAAAATCTCCCAATGAAAGAGAATTCGTTTGTTTGTTTGTTTTTATTGCTCCAGTCTGTAAAGTGTCGACAGGCTCCACAATTTCAACTGCCATGCCCTAACGAAAGAAACCCAGGCAGTGCTCTCTGCGTAAGAGAAGTGCTAACAGAATATGTTTGCACTCTTGATTTTTTTTTTTTTTGTTTGAAGGGTCTGGGGAGCATCCAGGCACTTTTAATTCCATGCCAAAACATCCTTCCTGGATCAAGAGTGATGGATTCTGACTGACAGCAAGCAGCAGAATGAACTAGGGATCTGTGTGATTTTAATATAATTGAACTACAAAATGCTATGTTTAAAGTAATAGTAAGACTAGCTTAAACCCACCAAAGCAAGAGAAATCAGAGTTCAGGCTCTAAATTTGCCCTGAGCTCACGCCTTTGTGTGTTCTTCCCTCTCCCCATCCCCTTTCTGCAAAGCACAGCAAGCAGCAGCTTGGATTTTCAGCACAAACTTTGAAGCATCTTTCCTTTGTGAGTCAGACAGTTAACACTGATTTAAAAATAAATAAACTACTTAATGTGCCCTTTTCAAATATTGTTGGGTTTGGGGCACTAAAAAAACCATACCCTGGGCCTAACAAGCAAGAAACACAGTGGTTTGGCCAAGACCCTGGAATGTCCTTCCTGGTGCACTGGGTTAGCCGCAAGCCTGGGGGATTCCTGCACGACTCCATTGTCATTTCCCTAAAGATGCATTGGAGCGGAGAAAAAATGCCTCTGTCATCCATGATGGGTCTCCAACATGGAGCACCTTTCCTGATGACTACTCTGGATAAGGTGAGCACGACCAGAGGTATGAGATGCCTGAAAGAGCATGCCCACCCATGCATTGGTGTCCACCCTGACATTTAGGATGTTCAACCACAGTGTGTAAACCATCTCTTGCTACTTCTTAGATGTGTCATAACTGCTCTGGGACAGCTTTTAATCAAGATCCAGATTTCCAGAAAAGAGAAAGCACCTTGCTCTGATGTTACCAATAGGGCTTAAAAAGGATGGTGCTAACATCAACATAGAAGGATCAGGTGATATGAAGAAATAAGGCAAAAAAAGGCACATCATTAAACATCTGAAAGGTTTTGTTTGTTAATACTGGTTGTTTTTTGTTGAAGTCATTCCCTCCATCTTTCTATTTGTTCACTTCTTCCAATTTTCCTAGGGAGACATGAGGTGGGAGACAGATGGATGGAGACACCTAAATACCTTGACTAATGGAAATCAAAAGAGAATTTGAAGCACAAGGGGTAACCTGAAAATAAGTCCCACATCCTCATGTGAATCCATCTGTTGGGGGCCTCGGGCACATCTTGTTCACAGGCAAAACAAGTACCATGTTCTCACCACAGCAGGTTTCTAACCTGATCTGAAGGGTATGTCCAGTTCCACCTTCCAAAGAGTAAACGACTGATATGAGTATCTGAATTTCATAAGGTTTTAAGTGGGCGTTAATAAAGCTATGACTTTACCCAAACTGTTCCTTTCCACCAGGTGATTACAGTGAACATTTTCAAACGTAATTTCATTCCAAATATGGATTTAGAAAACAAACCCAGGCACTATTTCTTGACAGAGAAAGCTAATGTACAAGTCTTTTTTTTTTTAGTTAACAAAATTACTGTATTACCCCATGCTAATAACTTTTGAGAAGAAACTCAGCATGATGCTGGAGCGGCCCAAACACCACTGAGGTCCACCATAAATTAACACCAGACTACAGCTCTGAAACTGGTTTCCTCAGGCAATCTGGCATTTAGAAAATCCAGCATAATTTGGGTCTATGGAAGTAGAGAGGTATGACAGAGGATTACGGTGATAATATCTCCACTTTTGGGAAGCTGAGTTGGATATGGCTTCTGGATACCTAGAAAAGCATCTATCCCATACATGGATGTTAGGAAACAAAATACCACTTAATCAGCAGTAACATGTTTGTCTTTAAGTCAGATGCATTTGACCTGGCTTTTCTGGTTTCCATCATCTGCTTAGACTCTTCAGGTCTTCATGTCTGCACAAACCCCAGCAAAATGGCCAGTTGTTAGTTGGCCTCTAGGCACAACCATAATGGACATGATTAATAATGGTGGATGCACTACCCATAAGATACCAATCAGTGGAAGAAACTTGGAGAGTAGCAACAAAAGTAATTAACAGCCTGGAGATATAATCTTAACAGCAAAACCTATATTTAAGGGTAATGATAAAACCAGCTCAAACCCATCAGTGCTGGGTAATTAAGAATTAAGGCTGCAACTGGGACATGTGTTTTCACACCTCTTTTTTCCCTAGTGCGCAAGAAGTTGACATTTGGAATGAAAGATTAATAGAATTCAACGTTCTGCTTGACGCCGCCTGGGAAGCAGCTGTGGGCAAGGCATGCAGGACCACTCTCGAGAGCCAGCAAAGGGCTTCTGATCACTGAGATCAAGAGAAGAATGTGGTAGAGGCCATGTAGCAACAGTTAAATAATTAAAGCAAGCCCTATTAAGCAAGGGCAGGATACAAGGCAAACAAAAGTGTAAAAGGATACAGTTAAAAGGAGAGGGGAGAATGTAAGTTAACCGAGGTGTAAAATGTAAATGTGGTAAAAATCCCCTTGCAAAGACCATTAAACACTGAAGATGACCAGAAACTAAAACATACAAGAGTGCTTCTCGAAAGAGATAGTATATACATCCCCATGCTGCGGTCTTTCCCAGAGCAGTGCAACGGGCATTTGGGAGAACCAACTGAGCTGCGAAGCCAAAGAGTCTACAGTCTACAGAACAACTTAGTGATGGAAAATAGCAACTGGCAAGGAAGTAGATGAGCTGAAACCCATGAGTCACCTTTTCATCTCTGCCTTACTGCATCCAATGATTAACGCAGCAGCTACTCTGTCTACTACTTCTCTTACAAAAGAAATCTGTGTTTCAAAGACACAAGCAAGTACATGTGAAGAGGGCACATCTTGCCAAGATAGTTAACTTAATTGATCCTCCCTTTAATACGGTTTTCAACTTCTGTTGCATCTACCAGCAAAACAAGTGGGGAAAAATAAGCCAAACGAGTTTCATGTGTAATAAGCTTCTCTCCGTGCCACTGCACACTCATGGCACTGGCAGTCCCTCTCTCAGCAAGCTCAGGACCAGCTCCAAGGCTCACCCAACATCTTGTTTTCACACTGCTCCTCAGATATCTCATTAGACTTTGCAGGGCTGAGAAACCACATTTAACCGCAAAATATAAAAACAAATTAAAAAAACCCACACAACCCAGGGCTTCCTGCCTGGTGGGAATGAACTTGAATACTGTCCTGGGTGCTGCCTTGGAGCTCTTGGAAGGACTATCTCCACCTCTCTATTCTGGTAACAGAGAGGTGAACAGAGCTTTGCAATGTCATCTCAAGGTACAGACCTATGTGGTCTTGGCTTTTCAGCTCAAATTTGCAAGGGCTTCCCCTTGGCTACCATTCCTAGGGCTAGGTACGGAAGCACTGGACTACATGGCAGCAGTAGGAGACAGGGCTACATCTCAGCTGATACAGACTCACCTTGCACAAGTCCAAGACTCAAGTGCCTTTGAAGCAGCAAATAACTAGGTTGGAGTTTTAAAAACCTTACCTATCAACTGATGTTTTAATAAGAAGCTAAGCTGGATATCAACAAATGCCAGGATTACTGGATGTCTTAACATAACCTCACAGTTTGCTGTTCACTACAACAGAGCAAATGGTTCCTTAAACCAACCATAAAACCAAGAAATCCAGCTTTCCCTGCATGTCTCTCTCAAGGTTGAGTCTAAGGGATGAATTCACACTGCAGCTTTTCTCCACTATCTTGGCTCTTATTTTCAGAAAAATGCATAGGTCTGTTACACCTTTGAAGCCCACCAACCAAATATGGCCAAAATCAGCCAAAAGGTTCAGAAATCATTGGGGAAAATTAGAATGGACACAAAGATAGAACAACTGCACATTTCATACAGCTAAAAGTTCCTGCCTAACTTTACATTTCATCCTGTAAGAGAAAAAAACGTCTCTCCAGTAACTATGCAAACAATGCAGAAGAGATAGGAAACCTTTATGAAGGGATGAACAGGGAACAGAGCAGGAATGGAAGGGAATTGTGTTCCTGAGGGGAACACTGGTTTTTTAAGCACCTGTATCAGGGGTAAAATTAATGTTTGAGAGAGAGACCTCTCATTACTCAGTTGGCCGGCATCCAACATGAATCCACAATAACCACAATTGGCTTTCAAACACAGTAAAAAGATGCAAAAAAGTTTACTGTTGGACAAGTGGGAAGCAGTAGAGCTGTTCCACACCCAACAATAGTGCTTGCCTGTATTAACCTTGGGTCTGAAGGGCTGATGCTCAAATTCATAACCACTGTCAAGTTAGAACCATTAAGTAAAATAGAAAAATGATGGAGCAGAAGAACGGATCCTCCCTTGTAGATATCTGTGCCTCCAAAAAGACAGGCTGGTCTTGCCTTTCTCTAAATCTCCCTCGATGCTGATGTTTGCACTTGCAGAGGAAATTCAAAACACAGGATTTATAATTCGCTGGACAGACGGAGAGGCCGAGAGTAAAGAGCTCTAATCCATCGAGGACGTTCCCTTGCTAGAGCCCAGAGTGAAATTCTTTGAGTGCTGGAGACAGATTTTCCTTGGCGAGCAGCCACAAGTGTTGATCTGGCTTCTAAGAGAGATCAGTGTGGCTGTGGATTGCAGCAACTTCACAGACAAACACAAAACCTTCCTCTCTAACTAACTTTCTTATAATAAACCCATGAAAATTAAAAGCTAAAACATTTCCAGCTGGCCAGAAGCTGCAGAGAGAACAGTGAAATTATTGCATATGCAGGCTTGGGGCTGATTTTAAGTCTCCCAGAGAACTTCACTGCTATTTAGACATTCAACAGTATCTGGACAGAAGTGCCTAAGTCACTTTTGAAATAAAGATTCAGAAAACTTAATTATTTAGGCACCTTCCGTATTTTAGCAAGGTTATTTATGTAACCAAATTTATTTCAGATTTCTAGCATGTAGCACCAAGTGTGCAAGAGCAAATTTGAAACCTTAAGGTGGAAAAGCAACTATTGCTTCCTTGTAAAGCCTTAAATATTTGAGTATTGCTGTCAGATCCTTGTTATAAAAGGGCTCTTACAGAAGGATTTGAGATGCGACTTGGTTTTCTTTGTCACTTTATTGAAGGCATTTATGGCATTAGAATTATCCCAGGATGGCAACAAAAGTAACTTTTTAACTTACTGTCTACTCAGAATAGAAATTTTGATTCTTTGGTCTGACTTTCTTTTTTACCATAGGGTGATGGAATTGCTTCCAATTTCCATGAGTGCAAGGGAAATATCAGGCTTTCAATGTACAGTGGGATCTTACACTTGGGTCTGCTGCATCAAACAAGGAGGAATTCTGATGCTCCTAGACAATTACATTTTTACAGGGTTTATTTTCCACTACAAGGATCTGTATTCAAGACACAAATCAAATCATTACATTCTTCTACCATTTTATATTTTATTGTACTAAGAATTAATGTTGGTCATTCCCTTAAACTTAATCATCCCACAGTACTTTGAATTCTCTCATCTACAATTGCTCTGTGACAGCCAGTACTGAAATATACTTACTCGGTGTGATTTACTCGGTCATTTTCCTCTCTACATAACCAAGCCAGACTGTTTCTGCCTGCTTGTGCAAAGCCACACAAATTGACAGGACAGCTCCACGGCAACTATAAACCTACCTGAAATATAAGCCTGAAATTACTTTTAACATTTTGAGAAGTCTGTCTGGATTTCAGGTTGGAAACACCTTTTCATGGGCTACGCTGGTGTTCCTTCCAAGGCGAAGGAAAACAGACACAAACACAAAAACTTTCAGGTGGTAACTTTTCCCCAGTCATAGCTTAAAGTCAATATTCTGTCAACATTTAGCCCCTTAAAAGACAAAGAATGCAACGTCCAAAACCCACAAATTAAAAACAAGTTGAAGACCAAATTAAAGACCTCTCTCTGCTGTACCTTCATCCATCCACCTCTTCCAGCTATCCCCTGCTCCCAGGCCCTGCAGCTGTAGCTGCAGTCCTACAAGAAACACTACACTGGTGGGAGCACTGGAGCTGCGACAGCCCCAGAGCCGCCAACAGAACTCCACACAGATGGACTTCAGTACATGTCATGGGCTTAGGTCATCGATAGGATCAAGGGAGCTGGGAAGTATCTCGTATCTTTGCACATTATTGCCAATCTCAATAAGCCAGTGACAGGTGGATTCTTCTCTACCTGAAACAGTGACATGATGTCCATTACCTGTAGAATACGTGGCATCAACAAGCATCCCTGTTATCCAGAAGATGATCTGAGACTGCCTGTCCTTACCTCAAACTCACAGGGCTACAGCATCTACACTTTCTCCTTGCAACATTCAGAAAAGCTATTATTTTTAAATGCGAGAAAAAAAGGTGGGACTACTTTCCAAAAGAAAGAAGAAAATGCTTTGTACAAAGAAGAACATTTGACAGGACATTACACTCGTAGAGGGCTACTGTTCAGCTTTTTCACCACCCGAGTTGAATTCATTTGGCTGCGTTTTCCACATATGAACCATACAAACATTTCACTGCTAATACACTGGCTCAGACCCGCTAAACCTCACTGAGCATTTTTAAGGCATTTCATTCTTAAACAGCCACAGCTTTCCTCTTCAATATCCCTGCATTCAAGCCTTCATGCTTGGAAAAGGACCAAAGACTCCACATTTCCTTATACCCAGGAGGTTTCGAGCCCATTGCGTACAGCAGTCAATAAAGTGCCAAGAAGCTAATGAAGATAAAAGTGTCAACGTGTAGCAGTGATACCTTTCCCATGTAGCTATTCTGACCATTTTGCAAACAAATTTGGCAATTACTGGCAGGCCCAAGTCCGAAAAACAAACACGGGGCATCACAGCGCTATTAAACTTATTCCTGCTCTGCAGAAGTGTCATGACAGATTGCTCCCTGCACATCAACTGGATTCAGAGAAGTTGTCAAACCCTTATGGGTTAATAGCGGCTCCAGCATGAAACAGTGTCCCAGTGGTAAGGAGATCATCGATACAAGGGATTATGCAGATTTAAGAAATACCCTCAGCACCCGAAAGTTTTCAGAATGCAAACTACGTCAACCCTGAAAACAAGAGGCACTGCATCATGATGGCAGGAGGGACAAAGCCAGGGGGGTTTAACAGACAAAAAAAGATTGTTTTAATAGGAGAGAAGCATCAGTCATTGAGTCTTACTTCATTCAGACTTTCTATCCAACTCATCTATCTTCGGTGCCAAGAGATGACAGGACCACCTCACTTTTCCCCCCCAGCCTAGTATATCAATAATGCCTATTTCTACCCCAAACAAATGACTTGCTAGAATGGCCCTTTTCCCTAAATTGGCTTGCCAAGCCCCACAAATGCCTGAGTACCTGCTATGGTCAACTTGGCTCTAACGGGGCCCCCTCAAGAGGTGGGCATTGATGGGTGGAGCCTTCCCCAATCATCTTCCCCAACAGCCACTTTGTCATTCATGGCTGGGGACCATCTGCGGAAGAGGGGACGGGGAAGGGGGTTGCTGAGCCAAAGACAGACACAAACGGGTGCGCACACAGGCATACCCTCCCCACACAAGCCCGAATGCGAATTCCTTCACCCTTGCAAAATGTCTCTGTGGGCATTATCTGCGAACAAAAGTCCTCGAGGCGGGCGGTCTCTGCATCACTGCTCTCTCTGTTAGCACCACCTGCTTGGCGTCAGCTGGGAGAGTCGAGGAGTTATCTTTTTGCCACATCTGCAGAAGCCAACAGGAGCACAATGGACCCCATCGGCCAGGGTCAGGCATGGCTTTCTTTCTCGCCCCTGTACCACCAGCCCTTTTCACCTCCACCATCTCCAGGACCCCAAAGCACTCAATAAGGAGGTGGCTTCTAGCGCAGGGAGGAGGAGGGGGGGAAATATAGGTCTCTGGCGTAAATCACTGACGCCGTTTCCCCTCCTCTTCTTTTCCTTAAGACCTGATGGTCTTCAGTCACACATCTTAAAAGAAAAACAAAAAACAAAAACACAAAGACTCACTTGTCTCAAGTCGATGAAGGCCAACTGCAGCGTGTCCCCTTGGAACCCAGGCACTGGGCCGGATCTGGCAAACTCTGTGGGAAAGAAAAGAGGATAAAAAGCGCCTTTAACTAACCATGGACAGGGAGATTGGCAGACGGATGACAGGGAAGACAAGAGAGGCTGGGGGAGAGGAGGACCGCGCTTCTAAGGAGTCATGTCTCCCTCCCTTCAGCGTCTTTGTTCGCCCTTCAAAATTCGTGTCATCAAAACACCATTAATTCCACCGTCCTGACAGCAAGGAAACTGTACTAATTCGACCTGAAATTTATTCCCATGAGACGTACTGGGCTTCAGAGTATTTGTTTTGTGAATGGACAAACAACTTGCCGAGAAGAAAGGGGGGATGGGGGTGGAAAAGTTTTTCCTCTCAACACAATAAAATCTTCAGCTGTGAAACTCTTTTCAGTTCCGAAAGCTATTTATATTTTAGGGCGCTGAAGGAATTTTCTAATTTCACGCCTGTCACCAGGCTCCATAAGCATTCATCAAAAAAATATGCCCAGCCACATCATTAATTATTCGGGAGCAGATTATTTGCATTATCTGGTATGGTGAGCTATTGCCAGTATACAGTCACCCCAAATGGGGAGAACTGTGGCCATTATGTGGCGTATTTATTTATGTTGGATGAAGACATCTGACAACTGAATAACATTGGCTTCTAAAGCAAAGAGAATATTTCCAAGGCCACATTTACCTCCTTCCAGTGTAATCTGGCCAAAAATTTCATACTTCAGTCGTTTATTTTTCTTCTAATCCATTTATTTAAACCAAGTTCAAAACCACTGAGGGGGACTTGAGTGAATCCACGTTAGATTAGGTCTTCCATGTCATTTAACAGCTTTTACTCAGTAGCGCTCATGAAGCCAACAACTGCGCATACTCAAATGTGCCTTTTGAAGATAACGCCTCAGGTTCATTTTGCCCAATTTCACTTAATTGTCACCCTCTTTAGCTACACAAGTAACAGCTTTATCTCTGCTCTCTGTGCAACTTTTCATCACTGAGGGGACCTAATTTGTGAAGCCACAACTCAACACCATGAAAGACTTAAGAGGGAGCTTCTGCCTCTGGCTGAATCTCGTTGCTCCTGTAGACACTAAAGATGCTGAAACAAAATGTTTTCTTGAGATGCAACTGAGCATCTCATGATAGAATGGAAGAAGGGAGGGAAAACATACGTGAACCAACAGACTTCTAAGTTATGTATGGCCCATTATCACCCAACTATTTTGGTTTTTACCATACAAGAACCCCCCAAAACAGCTTCTGCAGCTCCACAAAGCTTAGGACAAAGGATTGCTCAGCAAAAAGCAAGGATGATTCTGTCTCTATGACTGCACAGACGTAGGAGGACAAAGCCTGTTTTGTCCTTAAATGCTAAGCAGAGTCATTTCATGCCAGGTGGTCTTCTCCTTGAATGCTTGTCCTTCCAAAAGTTATCTCATTTTCAAGTGCATGCCACAAAAGAAAGAAAACAAATCATCACAGTCCTATTTTGAAGGAATTCCTATAGCAGCCCAGTCATTTGAGCAGTCCTCATGGCTCAACTAGGACAGACTAATGAGCTCCTCATTGGGACTCAGCCCTATTCCTCAACTGCCTTATTTCCAGAAACCAAAGAGGGGTTATTTGTCAGCTTTCTTGCTCCACCTTCCATCTTGAGATGGAGAACATCCTTCAGTACAGACACAGGTACCTCCAGGGGCACAGTGGCCAGTTTTCAGACATCCATGGCTTTGCTTTTTAATATTTTCAGATGTCAGAAGAGCTCCAAGATTGAAACAATCACTCATCTTTGCAGTGATCACTCAAGTGACAACTCCTGCAGAACAATAGCAAACATGGCTGTAAAACCATTATTTTTATCCACCGTTACTACTAGAAATGAATAATAAAAAATAAAAATTGAAAGTATGTGACTCTTCATATTTAGATTTCGGATAGGAAAAACATAAATCAAAGCCAGGAGAAACCATCCATCGTTATGCCTATGGATTTTGCCACATTTGCACAGACTTGACAGAGATAGGAGCAGCTCAGCTTCCAGCCAGCCAGCTTCACTGACCAACGCTGCAATATTCAGGTTGCAAATAGTACAAAGAGAGTTTATATTTAACCCTCAAAAAACGTTTTAATTAATTCTAGCTGTAAAGGCATTTTAATGTACATTTGCTATAAAATTTGACTGTAGCTTGCCTGTGCCAGCACACACACACAAGGGAAGACTAACACAAGCTTTCTGACTGATCTGCAAGACATAAATCATCTTTACACATTCACTGTACACCCCACTGTCTCCTATGGAAAAATTATCCCAGAAGTCACATCAATCCTAAAACCCCCCCACTTTGGAAAAGCACGTACCTGAGAAGCTAAAAACTTTGAGATGCCAGAAACAGTGCTTGAGCATCCTCTTGAGGGTTGACACTGCCCTGGGCAGCTCAATGTCGCAGACATCCCCGGGGTTGAGGTACCCAACTGGCTGAACAGCTATGTCCTATCCTCTAAAGATGGGGTCACATCCTGTTACTAATTATATTTGGAGAAACACTGGAAAGCAGGAACCCTGAAAGGACTGCAATGAAAAAAAATTTCTATTTTGGATTTAGGGGCTTTGCAGCTGCTAGAAATCTATTTGGAAACACAGATGGAGTTGTGAAATTTAAGATCTTCCCAAAACAATGAATTTCAAATTCTCATGAAAAGATGCCTGTGACTGGCTCTTCAATGTTTTCACAAGACTCGTGAATTTATCACTACTGTCATCTGCTCATGAGCAACCCAAGACAGATTTCACCCCAAGAGATGGTTGCTAGTTAGTAGCTCACCTTTAACCATCTCTTACTAAGGAACCGTATAAGAGGAAGGCTGCGGGAGAGTTAGAGTGACACCGCGCTTTAACACTGCACAGTACAACAACGGTAGTACATTGAACCAACATTTGCTTGAACAGTAATTCTCATCAATACAACAGATTGCAGGCTCTATTGCATTAACAATGCAATTGACATTCAAGAAGTGAAATGGCGTATGAGATCATATTATTTGTATTACAGAAGAAATGAGAGCTCAGAATACAGCTCAGATGCCCACAAGAAAGCTGCTACAGCACTTGGCTGTAAGGAGCCTGAAGAGGAATGATTGCAATGCTTCACCTCATGGTTGTTAGAAAAATAGCCGTACCTTCTGTAATCGTAGGTCACATTTTACATACCAATGCCACAAACCCATTTTGAAGGAGGAATGAACAAAGTCTTAAAGAAAAAAAGAAACAAAGAGGAGAACAGAGCTTTAGAGGAAAGACACAGCCAGTTCTTCTTGGTTTTAATCTCTTCAACCAGATTTCAGGATAATTTTCTCGGAACAACCAAGCACAGTGCTGGCCTCAGTACTGTCGGATTCATTTATTGTACTGTCTCCACTACCAAGGCAAGTGGCAAACATAGCAAGCCACCTACAGTACAGCCCCTTGAGCAGAAAATCACAAGAGAATAGAGCAGATCAGTATGCGGCTGTTTGTACAAAGCATTTAGCCAGGCTAAAGGTTTGAGAGACTTGTGTTCAGGCCAAAAAAGTAATGTCTTTGCAAGGTCTACAGGCTTGGGCCACCCAGGGCAGGTCACAGGGGGACTCTAACCTCTCTTCCAAAACATTTCACTGATGAAAGAATCAAGGAACAGGAACCGTTAAGCCCTTCACAATGAACAAAAAATAAAGAGTTCAAACATACACCAGAAAAGAGACATCCACTGTAAATTAATTATACAGAACAGGGGAATCTCTTTTTGTATACTGTACACGGCTATGCGTGCAGGGACAGAGTCTTACATGTATTGTGTGGTTCAAATAAACACAGCTGGTGACTTCATTCCTCAAAAACATGATTTTGACGCTAAGATTTTCTCTGAATTACATGATACCACCAGAATTCATGACAGCATTGCAGGATTGAGGTTACAGCAGCTCCTGGTAAGGAGAACCTGGACAATCCGCTTAAGGTTGCATCAGCCATGAACAAGATCTTGTATTTGGGGAAACAACCATTCAACATTCCTCAATGAAGAACACAGGTCTCATCCTTGGAAGACTATCTTAGAAAAGCCAAGTGATGGGACCTCTTGCACCTTATCCAGAAGCACAAAATGACACCTTGATGATACCTGAGCTGAAGAAGAAATCTTTGTGTGGACTTTGGAGAAGCTCACAAAAGAAAAAAAAGGTGATAAATGATGGGATAAATGGGAATTGAGGTAAGAGGAACAGAGAGAAGATCTCAATTTTCATATTAAGCTTATACTTCACCCACACCATTCTCACACAGCCCTGCTTTGAAGCTGTTCCCTATTAAAGGCAAAATTATTAAAACTCATCCCCATCTGGGAAATTCTAGAGAGCTGTGGAGAGAGGAAGGAGTTATCCAAAATATAATGAATTGGATCAGATTACATTAAAAAAATCTACCTCTCTCTGTCATTTTTTCCTTTATGAAACAAAGATGAGCCTGGGGTCCTGTTATTGAGTAGGGATGAATGGTCCCTGGGGCCATGATGGTCTGCAGACAGGGCTGAGGAGCATCCAGAGCCCCAGAGAGAAACTCCTCACTGATGGACCGCTAGATATTTCCAAGTAGAAGAAAAGGAAGTTCTTCAGAATGAGTTCTACAAGATGCATGCCAAGAAATTTGGTCCCTGACAATCTGTAGGGTCTACAGAATCAAGTTACAGATCTATGCAAGTTATCAGACCCAAAATCCAGGATGTACAGTGGATGTCTCACAGGACATGTGAAGGTCTCAGCTCCACTAAAATACTAATACCAGGGAAAGTGGAATGTGTACATCTTGCCATTAGCTCGTTTGAGCTGCAAAGGCTGACAAGCCTCAGTAGTGTGTGTCCGTGATGGGTGGGGAAGGGAAAGTGGGTGCAGGGCTGAGGAACTGTGCACCGTTAAATTTGTTTAAACAAAATCAGATGTGGACTGAGGCTTCTTCTCTTCTTAGACTTGCAAAGGTCTAGAAAAATGGGTAAATAAATATCATTGGGTATCCTAGAAACAAAGGAGAACACAGGAAGGTGTTGGAGATGGAGGATATCTAAAATGTTGTAGCAGACAGCAGAGGTTGAAGACAAGAGGGCAGAGGCTGAGATGACACCTTAGCAAGAGGTTTTCAAAGGAGATAGAGGAGAAGGAAAACAGAAAGAGAAATACTAATGCTACAACGCTGAAGGGAACCAGGTGATGGATTATAGGACAGATGAAGCACAAATATAAGGCAAAAACCAGCTGATGGTTAGAGATAGCAGAGGCAAAAAAAAGGTCTTAGTTTAGGGGCAATGTAAAATGGAAAGAAGTTAATTTCTTTTGACATGATGCAAACTCCCAAGATTTGCCCAAGTCAGACTTGCAAAGAACACTTAAGTACTATGCTAAAGTAGAGAGCATTGTCCAAACATGTCCTATCAGCATCTAAACAAAAAAGACATCTTTTTGATAGCTCACTGATGGGGAGTCATGCGCTTCTCCTCCATGCATATTTATAAGCACTAATTCACCAGACATCACTTCCTTTGCGCTGTGAGTACTTTGCAACCTCTAAGAAAGGTCAGCTGAGGGAAATGAAGGAAGCACTAAATTAATTAATGATATGCCAGGGAGAAAAAATTCAGGGAGAAATAAGGGAGGATAAATCTAAGTGTAGGAAAGTGGCAGAGCTGTGGACCAGAGGCTCCCACTTCCATGCCCTCTGTCACTTGGCTGCACCAATAATTTACCCTTCCTATTTCAGAAAGCATGTACAGCAGTGCTTGGAAGACAGCTCTGCTGTCAATACAAATCACCCCACTCCATTTTAACAGCAGGAAAATACAAAATTTTGGTTCCTAATGAGGGCTGAGTTTTGACAGGTGAAGAGGTGGGAAAGAAGAGATCCGTTGCTTTTGCCCTCTGATGGAAGAGCATAGGTCACTGGTATATGAGCAACAGCCAGGCCTGGGCAAAGCATTGACCATCAGAGGGTCTGCAAGCTCACAGGCATGAGCTGAACTACATGCTTGTATGGGCATCAGGATCTGCTTGCTCTGCAACAAAGATGTTCTTTCAAGCCATCCATGCAGGCAGCTCATGCAAACTATGCTCAACCTTGGGACAGTCTAGGACACCAATGGCACTTTAATCAACAAAGTAGCAGCTTTGTAAGCTGCCAAAATCCATGATTCAGCTCATTCATGTGCCTGTACACTAAATACAGCCACACACTCTTGAAGCTCAGCACCCTTTTGCCAGAATTGTTTTTTTCTTGCTGCTCAGCCCCACTCCAGGTTGTGATGTTCCAGGATGCAGTACCAATGCATGACCCCAGGCCAGTCCTATGGAGGAAACTCAAGGGAAGGAGCTGTGTTTATTCCTGACACACACAACAAAGCATTATCAAGTGCTACATTGAGCTGCATGCAATTTGGGCAAGAAAACTCATACTGCAGGGAAGAAAAGCAGCCTTGCCATGCAGCAGATCATTCCCAGATCGAGCTGTGGAGTCGGTGAGGCTTTGCCTCAGACCTCCCAGCAGCAGGAGGCAGAGGAACATCAGTCCAGCCAGTGGTGAAGGAGCTGTGCTGCAGCGAGTGCCCTGGGACACAGCAGGCATTGAAGCCAGCACAGGGGGAAGATGGCCAATTTTCCAAGTGAGGCTTGGCTCTGAAACAAAGGTTGGAAACCCCTGGCTTAGAGGACACTGCCTTCAGGCACTGCAAGGCAGATGGCAAACTAATCCGCTACCTGGTATGCCTCTTCCTTGCTCCTTCATCAGCTTCTTCTGCCATCCATATCTATCACTAACAACCATCATCCCAGCCTGCAACTCCTACAAGCCCCATATTGCAGCATAAGGAGTTCCTACCAGCCATCTGAATGACAACCATGGTCCTTTCACACCATCACAACCCAGGACGCACACAATGTAGCTTTGCCCTTCATCATGGGATAATACAGGTCCTCCTCCCTTACTCTCTCCATGGGTAAGGAGCTCACACACAAATGGCTGCCACCAACTCAGCCAGCACCAGCTGCAGTAACACAACCCTACGTATGAGCCCTGTGTCTCAGGAGGATCTGTAGCTTTAATTTCATTTAAACCTGTATCTTTACTTTTTAACCTTACATCTGAGGGGCATGGAGAGGCACTTGACTGATGCTGTGAGCCACTAATATAATTTAAAAAAAAAAAAAAGTCTGATCAAACCTTTCCCTCTGCACATTGCAACATCCCCTTTCCTCCCCTAAAATATGAGGTTTTGCTGGTGCGTTGCAGCAGGATTTAAACCAGCAAGCACACAGTGCAAGAACCTAAAATCAGGGAGTTTGTCCTCAAAAACACCGCGCTTACCTCTAGCGCCACTCATGCTAATCCCTGATGGGTTGCAGGTTGGAGGAACGTCAGGCAGCTGTTTGCAGGGTGCAAACAGCCTGCGCTCGAGGGAGAGGAGCGCTCTGGCGTGTTGGGCAAAGCCTGGTGTCTCGCACCAATAACGGGATTTCCGCGTGAGAAAGCCCTCAGAGCCAGATAACACGGCCAAGAAGGAGGTGGTGAATGGCTGCACTGGGACCCATATTGGCACATTCTGGCACGCTTGCACGTTGGGCTGGAGGATTCCTCAAACCGGCAGAGACATCTGTGTTTCTTATTGACTACCCCCAGGAGTGGGCTGACCAAAAATTGGGAGATGAATGAAATTTTAAATATAATTTTTATGGCACTTTTAATTTCTCATAAAGCAGCAGTTAAAAGACTTCAGAGATTATGGAACTGCTTATTTTATGATCTAAGTATTGTAAAAACAATCTGCCTCAACCACTGCTGGAACTGGTTATGTAGATGGGAAACACTTTTGTAGGAGCAAGAACAGCCCGTTTTCTTTTGCTTATTTGGTCTTAATCTCCAAATCAGGTTTGTTACATTTGATTCCCACTAACTCTGAGGTATAGGAGATATGGAAAAAAAAAATATATACCAGCACCAGGAGATCCAAAAAAAGAGCAGAGCAGGGAACTGGATTACAAGGCACATAGCAATTACAAAATGCACATTCATGTGCTGTTAAATCGTGCGTTACACACGTATTCTGGAACACAGCAAACCCATTTTAAAAAGTAAATGCCTGTTCTGAAAAAAGCATCACCTCCTCTATTTACAGGTTCACAGAAATATTTGTGTTAGGTATTTATTTTTCCTCACCAGGGTTGTTTTGGTTTTGTTCGTCTTTTCAAGTTGGCTTGTTGGGCTAGAGCCAGAACTCCCTCCTAAATTGAGACATAATTAGACATGTCCTACTGTGTCTTTCTGGGCAATTCATTTAACCTCTATGCCTTATTTCACTTCAGGTTTAAATAAAGAGGTGAGAGAATCTCTCTTGACTGCATAAAAAAAGAGCTAAGTAAAGCCAAGCAATAAGAACAAGAATTACAACTAATACCTGGCCCGCAAGAGACATTTTAAAAATGACTTTTGCCCTTCCCAGGATGTCAACCATGCTATCCATGCACACACATCACCGTAAAGCTGCACCAAAAGACTTTCAAACTTCTAATACACATCTTGGGAAACAGCTTTTTTGCTAAGAAAAAAAGAGGACATCCACCTTGACATGC
The DNA here is from genome assembly GCA_025769975.1 of Gallinago jamesoni. Lineage (NCBI taxonomy): Eukaryota > Metazoa > Chordata > Aves > Charadriiformes > Scolopacidae > Gallinago > Gallinago jamesoni. Next base: position 40,777,710 of record JAOQGH010000032.1, read on the forward strand.
AGGATCCATGCCTTACGTCTCCTTGAGGGCTTTTGTCCAGCTGGAGGCTCCAGCACCACAGTTTCAGCAGGGGGATAATGCCACAGGAAAATAGTTTGCATTTTTCCCAGGTTTCTCACATCACAGCCAGACTAACAGGATTTTTACAACCTTGCAGCTATACTCTTTCTTGCTTCTTTCACACAAAAAATACTGCTGGCGTATAAGGGACTATTCGTAAGACCAAGACACGCAAGATTTGGTTCTTAACAGTTATTTAATTTACTATTTATTCTTAGTCCTTCAAAAGCATTCTTTTTGAAGGTCATAAAATTAATAAACTGTATATTCAGGACTTTGAACATGCAAAACATGCACATTTCGAGGGAGGGAGCATTTATAGTGCAGGCAAGGGATCCCATCACAACCTTGTGCTTCTCCTGAGCACCATCAGACTTGCACATGCCTGGCATGAAACCTTAGCCTGATGCAATGGTTCATGCAGCCATTCCCTTTTTATGCTGATAGGACAGGAAATTGTTTATAAATCAGGAATATTTTATGAACCCACAAGTCTGGAGAATTAATTTACTGGTGTCTTTTTTTAAGCCTAAGCTGTCATCTTTTTCACCTCTACAATTGTTATGTATTGTGTATATAAACACATTTTGTTGTAATGTGCATTATATCTACTCTGATATAAAGCAAATTATCTACCCCCACCTTCAAACCATCCTAATTATACAACTAAGTCCTTCCATTAATTTGCCTCATCACTCTCCTAACCAGCTTATATCTTTGGTATTCACAAGAGACTTAAACAAAAGCCTAATAAACTCCAGGACTGAACTCTGAAGCCCTGTTCTCACATCACAGAACTCATTGGAAGTGCTTCAAACAGCTATAAAGTCCTATTTTAATTTGATAAGGACATGATAAACCTGCTAAACTAGATAACCCTTGACAGTCTGGAGGCAGAAACAAAGTCAAATATGCTATTGCTATAATAAGGATGCTGAGATTTGCACCTGCACTTTCAGGTAAAAAATAAAAAAACCCAAGCAAACAAAACCCTTGCAAATTGAAACAAGTTCACTCTCAGGATTGTCTTTGCCTGACTTTAAAAATCTTCATGCATGCACTGCTCCTTAAAAACAGAACTAAAATTATCCCCAGTGTCAGTAAAGCCACCAGACAAACCCGCAGGGACAAGAGAACAAATTTTTGCTGCCGAATAGGAAGAAAAAGACTTTGTCTGGGTTTACCATTCTGGGCGTTGACAGTGATGGATTGGAAGGTTACAAGCACTGGCATCCGTCTCCATTCCCCTGCCTGTGATGGCATCTTGGGCTGGGGCTGGGCGGAGTGGGTCGCCTGCCCTGCTGCTCAGGTTGGCGTCACCTGCTCTTGAATGTCTGAGTGCTCCTGGTTGTGTCTCACAAAACTACTGGAATTTAAGGAATTGTGCTTTTAAACCCAATATTAAATGTCATTTGTTTTGTTTAGCATTGAGGGCTTTTAGAGAAGAGATGCAGCTTAGTGACCCATGTTACCGATGGGATGGAAAACTTCAGGGTTACAAGTCTGTTTGCAGCCAAAAGAAAATGAAGGGAACTATTATTAATGACAAATCCTTCCTATTATTCTCAGCAACATCGCCTGTCCCTCTGTGGACGCTGACTGGGAACACAGCTGCTACCATTACAGCCTCGACACACTGGTGGGACACAAATTAGCCAGACTTTAGGGCTGAAGGCACTTCTGAGAGAAAAATAAGGTATTGCTTGCATTACGACATATGATGTAGCTGCAAATGTTAGACACGATTCATTAAGCAGGGATCCTTCTCCCAGGCTACTCAGTTGAGAGTGCTGGGAACTAGCAAAAGTACATTAAAAAATTTAAAAATATTGGTGGTTGCAGTTGAACTAAAACAATCAGCAAAACGTCTCATAAACAGTAGAAGAATATCTTTTGATAGTGTAAGTGCCAGAAATTATGAAACCACCACAACTGATTTTATTGAGTTATCTGAGATAGGAAAAGGAAACTCACAGCTACTCAGGCTCTGACACCATTCACACTGAGGCCAGGGACTATTTTGCTATGGCTTTAATGGCAGCCACATTGCATCAAGTTGCATTTCAGAAGATTCTGCAAGTTTATCATGTTCTAAACAAGACACAATCCCAATCATTAACCAAGAAATCAAAAAAAGTGGGTATTTGGGAAAAAAAAACCTTCCTCAAAATACTTTATCCTTTCTGGAATGAAAAGATTACCTGAACTCTTTTATCAATCCTATTAAGCTCTGCCACGGTTGCTAATCCACCCCAACATTAATCCCAGTAACACATCCCTCCCCATCATAAAGAAGAGAGGCTCCTGTACAGAAGTGTGCTCACCCTGCTTTAGCTTAAACTATAAAAACAGGAATTAAAAAAAAGTATTTTGTCAGTTTGTGCTATATTTTCCTAACCCTTCTGTTGAGCAGGATAACAAGCAACTTGAGGGAAACCTTAGGATTTTGGAGCTAATTCAGGTGTAAGTTAGATGAACCAAAATGAACAGGGTTGAAAGCGACTCTTCACACACAGCTCTGAATAGATGTAGTTATTTTGTCACAAGACATCTCTTTTCCATAATAGTAAGTTTGCAAAAACGGTTCAGTTTGAGAAAAAACTCCCTGCAGCAGATAGAGAAGACAAACAGCTGAGGTCAGGAGAGGACCAGAACTTCTTAAGAACATAAGCCAGTTATTGTTTTCAGAAACAGTCATAAGTAAACTGATTTTTTTTTGTTAGCCCTCCTCATGTTTTACCCACTCTAATCCCTCCTATTTTTAAAATACTCCATTTCAAAAAGCAGGGATGGTCTGGAAAGCATCAAGGAAGAATTAAAGAGAAAAAAAGAATAGTAAAGCTTTGATATTTTAGAATTTGCTGGGCTTCTTCTGTCCTGAAGATATTGCCAAATGTCATCATGGACAGCCCAAGAGAGCTCTCCAGGCATTCACCGGTCCCAAATACTTGGCATCACTAAAAGCCCTGGCGTGGGTCCTGACATACAAATGGGCAAAGCAAGACATGGAAAACGAGATGACTTTGCATCTTACGTTCACACTCCTCCACATCCAGGTTGAACTGCTGCAAGGCGCCCAGCGTCAGCTGCCGCACTTCAGCTTCCAGCAGCAGCTGCATCAGCGAGGTAGAAAGGTGTTTGCACGCTGACATGCAAGCTGTCTGTGCCACCTTCCCCTGCAAGAGAAAAGGGAGATTCATTAAGGCCATCAAGTGCAAAACGAAAGAGGAACTTCTTTAGCCCAGGACCTGCCAGTCCAACCTCTTTACTATGTCCCATCTGCTACGGGACTTTCACATAGTGCTCAATCTCACAACCACTGCCTTTAAAGAGATTAGTACTTGTCAGGTGCAGACCGCCTGGAAGCAGCTCAAATCCAGGAGAACCTTGGGGTGTTTAAAGCTCTAAGCATCTCTTATTATGGCATCATAACGCAGGCAGGACAACATGACATATTTTACCTGACATCCTACATAGATCACCTGAAGTAATCTTGTTGATGGATCAAAATAGTGCTGATGACAATTCAAAACTCCAGCCTACAACTAAATCAGCGTCCATAAATATTCTAGGACAGGAATTTCAAAATTCCTTTCCAGGAGCACAGTCTCATAGTTCAAGATTTGGCCTTGGCTACTGGGGAGCATAGAGCTAGGACCACACTGTTGTGACAACAGTGTCTCCAGCATGTTGATGCTCTTCAGGCCACTTCCAGCACCGTGCAGCACTTTCCAAATGCCATCGGGGACCAAGGAGAAGAAAATGTTAAGGCACAGAGGTGACTGAAAAAGTCAGTTGTAGTTACACAAATAGGATTGTTTCCCAGGGCTGGGTAGTGGGGAATGACCTCAAGTGCCCAGATGTATCCTGTGCCTGCTTGTACCATGGGGAATGCAGTTATCAACACTTATCTCCTGAGCCACCCCTAATCGTCGGCAATTAAACAGGGGGTGTAGAGGGAGGCAGCTGCAGCCAAGGCTGCCATGCAGAGAGAAATTACATAAATCCCTTCAAATGCTCATATCTATAATGAAAGCATAAACTCTTATGAGTTTCAGCTAGTAAGGAAATAGAGAATGTTGACAGTAAATATTTAACACATTTTCTCTGAACTAAGCAGTTACATTTTACTTTTGAGGAACAACTAGGATCTCAAGCTATAAATCATGTGAACAGTTCATAGCAAGAGTTACTGCAAGACAGAAGAGTAATCACAACAGATTATTTAATTAGCATGCTTACCTTCTTGAACTGTTGAATTTGAAACAGCTAATTGTCAATTTATGGATGAAGCCCCTGCATTGACAGAACTGAACTGCCAAGTAGGAAGCAGAGGATGCCTCCAAGGACTTCTGATGTTCAAAAAAGAGCAGTATTACGGAAAAGTGATCATGTGGTTAGGGATGGGCCATCGGACAGGCGAGGCAGCCCCAGCTGAAAGGGATATTTCCTAAGAAAGGTCATAAGAAGGTCACTGAGCTCAAGCTCCCATGCCCTGACCTGGCTAAAGCATCAGCTACCAGCAGAGCCACCATCAGAACTAAGGGAAGCTGATGAGCACAGACACGAACAACTGAGATCATCCATAAAGACCAACAGATTCTTGATCCTCTTGAGACACCAAGAGGGGACAGAGGAGAAGACAACCTTTCTGAGAGTAACACAAATGTCTTCACCCTGGCGTTGGCTGGCCTGTCCCACAGATGCTCTGCCTTGGGAGGACCAGGCTCAGGAGCAAGCAGGGAGCACACTCTGCATTTAGGCAAGTCCTTCAGAAAATCCAATTTGACTGACCCATAACACCATTGAACAAACTCAGACTATCTCCCACACACAATGCTTATAAAGCTATGGTTTCCTTTATTCTTATTTAACTTATTTTGCATCACAGCAGCAAGTCTCACAGTTTACAGGTGCCACACTCTTCATGAACTAAAACCAAGCATCATTTAGGGGCACTAAACATGTGGGAATATTTTTTTTTTTCAACCTATCCAAATTTTTCCCTTACTGCCAAATGCTCAAAAGATTTCCTCCCTTCCTCAAATATTGCTGTGTGCCATCCCAAATTTGTGGCAGATAAGATTTGGATAGATAAGATTTGCCATGTAAGATTTGCACAGGTCGGCAACACATATTAAACCCACAAAAAAGGGGAAATCCTTTGGCACAAGAGCACAGACTCGCACAAACCCACTGGCTGCACAGAACCCACAGCACAGAACCATCGTGATGTCTGCATGTGTAATCCCATGATAATATTTCTGGATTATCGTGCTACCATGAAAAGAGCTTCAGCAGGAGATTATGCTTTCAAATGCACACAAAAGACTTCAACACACTTTCTTGCAAACAAGGAGTGGCTTACGACATCTCGCAGATTTTTACAAGCACTTTACAAATTGTATTTAAACTGGGATTAAAGTGAGGGTTTACATGGTGTTTCAAACTAAGTATCACAAGTTTCACATTACCATGGCATGGAGAGATGAGCAAATGTTTGATGCATGTGCTGGGAAGGGTTCTTACCAGCTTTGCAAAGTTGTTTTGGATCTTCAGGCCATATTCATCTTCAGAAGGAGAGAAAAAACCCTTTTTTTTTTTTAACAACAACAAAAAAAGAGCAGACTCATGCATTAAGAGGAAGGGTACTTCATTCTCTGCTGTTCACTGCTGTTCCCAGGCTCCAGGAGCATTCATTACTCACCTCCAAACAAACACCTTCACTAAAATTAAGATGAAGGATGGCAACCATAAAGTTTAGCAGAGCCCTGTTTTTTTCTGCTTTTCATCATTTATGAGTGCCCCTCTGACACATTTGGTTATTTAAAACACTGCTCGTGCCATTTCGTCATCCCTGATGGCAGTGGGAAGTATGCTGATACCCGACTCTGATTTTTCTTCATTACTTCCAACAGACAGTTGAGTTTTTACTATGACTGAGTAGTTTTGATGTGTTACTGAGCAGAAGACCCAGATGGAAGCAGAAGGTGAGAAAGCAAAGCTGTGCAGCCATGCCCTGGGACATCACCACCCCCAATACAGGGGACAGCGCTCCTTACCCTTCTTGGAAGAATATGATAAAATTTCAATGCTTATACATGTGTCAGCTCACGCTTACACATCAGCAGCAGTTTGCATAGAGGCTGCAACCCTTGGAGAAGCCTTGCAAATGCACAGGTGAAATGAAAAGGAAAAAACCCCAGAAGATTTTCTGCCCCACTGAAAAAAATTTAAGAGGCACAACCTTTTTGCATGCCAAGGGTCAGATCAGCATGTGTGGAGGTACCCAAAGGGTTACCTACACCTGTAACACCCGCAACAAACAGGTCTGCCCCAGTGCACGCATTCCTTTGGCCAGCCAGACTTGCCCGAATAAGAGTGAATGACAAGCAACACCGGGAGGGCGTAAAGAAGAGCAAATAATTGAGATGAAATGTCAAGTTAATAAGCTGAATGCGAGGAAGACGGGATGGAAAAAGTAATTTAATCATCAGGCCCTGACAGCACAACAACTCTGCTCAGTCTTTGCCGTGAAAGTGACACGTGTCACTTTAGGACATTCGTTGCAAGTATATTCTACCATGGCTTGTTGCAGAGATGGTGAAGGGGGTCCAACCGACAAGACCAGGAGCAACTTCTGGCTCAGTCTTGCCTCCTCCTTCCTTTTTCACACAGGATGTAGCCAGAACCAAAACTTTTTTCAGGTCCAAATGTGCATTGCCTCTTTGAAAACTCTGAAGCTGAGTCTTCTCATGCCAGCTGAGAACTCAACTTTTTGTTTCCACTATACTTAAGAGTTTAAATACCAAAAAACCATAGTGCTTTAAAGAAGACTCAGTCTTTCATCTTAGATTTAAGAACATACAGTTGCCTGACAGTTTAGATCCAATATTACTGGATGAAAGACAAAAGTATATACCGGCACTTTTTCAGCCTTTTAAGCATTAATCTATTTTTCCTTACATTTACTATTAGAGGGCTTGGAGACGTCAAAGGGGTTTAAATCATTGCGCTAAATGCCTGGCTAGACAAAAGAAGGTACCACCAGGGATGACCTGGGCACAAAGATTTAAAACCCTTTGAGAATTTATGTTTTTCACTCTTATAAATAAGACTGAACATAGCCTTATTTATAAGACCAAACCTAAACCTTTTCTGCCTCATTCCTACACTCAGCACAATAGATGACCACTTACAGCAGATCCTTCTAAGATCAGCAAAGTCCTAGGAACATAAATTTTAGACTATTTCCCCAGAAATACAGTGCAATATCTGCTTGATAAGCAGCTGTTGTTGAGAGGAGAAAAACCAGACCAGGACAGTGATATATTACTACTAATAAGCTGTTGCTGCAAGCAAAGAAGGCTGTTCGTATTCACACTTGGGACGGTTGCATGCTGGCAGATATCAAGTACATCCTCAGAATACAACATGCCTGTCTTCATTCTTTGGCATTTATTTACCACTGAGGTTGACTTCGTAGTGTTATTTACACCCCCCAGCTCGTTTTTCAGCTTTCCCGCAGTGCTGGGAGGAAGAGTCTCTGCTCGCCCCGGGGTGCCCGCCTGGCTCACCAACATGCAGAGCTGAGCCTGTGATGGACATGTTTTCCACCAGCCTCACCTCCCTCCTGAAATCATTAACTGCACCACCCACGGCAACGGTGTCAGGACATGTGCCTTGGCATGGAGACTGAGCTGGATGCCTCCAAGATGTCATCCCTAGATATCACTGCTCCTAGAAGATCCCGTGGTTCACAGGAGCCACTGTGCTCAACTGGGATGGCTCAGACCTTCTGCTAATTACCCTGATTTCTGTGAGCGCGTGGCGGAACCGGTGGCACTCCCAAAGGCTCTCCCTGTGCCAGCGCCCCAAGAAATGGCAGGGTTATCGTGCTCCCCAGTGCAGCTCCAAACCAGTTTGGTCCCTGCCTGTATTTCAGAAATGCTTTACCTGTCTGAACGCTGCAGTCCCTCCAGCTCAGGAACAATTTATCTAAACTGCAAGATGAGATTTTGAGAGGAAGGCAAAGGATGAGGAACACAACCACAATCTGAGCTGTCTGCAGAGAAGGGGGAAAACAAACACTTTAAAGTCACCATTAGCTCATTTACCAACTTGACAGAAAAACGAAGAGCTTAAAATCTCATGAAGCAATTCCAGGAATACCTCTATGGTATCACTTGTTTATTCAAGACCTTTGCAAACCTCATTAGAAGTGAACTGGACTTGCATCAGGGAGAATGAGGGTCACGGGTGAAAGCTGACAGAGCTCAATGGCCAAGACACCCATGCACCTGCCCAGCCACCCCCACCAAGGTCCAGCTTGGTACAACAGTCAGTGAAATAAAGCAATTCTGAGAGTAAAGCTATGGGATTTTCATTTGAGGCTCCAATCAGTTTGTAAATATATTTCTGGTGATGAATCCCTTTGTCCATGGCCTTTGATCCAGCCTGTTTGCAGCTGAGGTTTCCACAACACCTCTCAAGGTGATGCTGCTCTTCCTGTACCACAAAGGCTTCCTCTGGGCACAACGGGTACGACATCTAGAGAGGTTCCTTGTGGCAAGCGAAAGGGCAGAGCCAAACCTCTGAAGCTGGCCCAAAGAATACAACCAAGGGGCACCTACTGGAGCATATCTCCATGGGTTACTCCCCACTGACCCCACCATATTAATCACACTTCCAGAGATCAGCCATGAAATCATCTCTTTTCATCTGTATTTCATCCCTGGGCAGCAGATTGAAGTCTCCAGGTTTCCAGGAGGAAAGGTAGCCACCATGGGGAAGGTCAGCATCGAGGCAAAGGAGCCGGCACTGCTCCCGGTAGCGCATTTGTTTGAAAATAGCAAATATGTTAACAATTAGGGAAAGGAAACGCTGAAAGGCTGCCTTGTTAATTAAGGAACTTGCTATCAAAGGACTCATTAAAAGCCACTGAAACGGAATGGTTGTTAAAATAAATACCCATTAATCTTAACGTGCAATCAAGAATATGCTGCCACTACCCACCTCGCAGCGGGGGGAGAGAGGGCTCCTCGGCACACACCTACTGCTGCTAGAGCCATGGTGCTGGATAAGCCGGCAAGGGCCACTGACCAGCAGGTCCCAGAAGAGACTCAAGGAAGTTGTACCAGGGGTCCCCCATCCCACCACCCTAGAAAAGCACCTCTGGCTTCGTCAAAGAGAAATCTGCCCATGCCTCCTGCTTTTTGCTTGGCCAAAATTAGGTGCAATGTGGTCACTGACGTGCAAACAAAAGTCCTCTTGTAGCACCAAGAATGCTTCTACCAACTCACCAAAGAATTAATGCAGCATTTGCATGAAAAACAAAGCCTGACAGGTTCCAAATGGTCTCAAGAGCTTCCAATTTTAATTATTTTTATTATTTTACTACCAAGAGAATTCCTTTTTAACCTGCAGCAAGCAGATGTGATTAAGTATATTTAGATGTGCAACTCCATGGACTTCATACAAGAGAGAAATGGGCCAAAAAATGGAATTCCTCAAGATTAAATGCCCACTTTTCTACATGCACAACAGGTTGTCCCAACAATTTCAACGCTGAATTTGCTGACTTTTCCAATTCATAATACAATATTGGTGAAATATTTTGCAGAAGATGGAAAAGTGACGCTGTAATAATGAGCAGTTGTTCAGCAGCATGAAACCAAGAATAATCCCAGTGGATACTTTCTGTGCAGGCATGGATGAAGACTTCAGACCCTGCAGACCAGCAGGTGTGGTCTCCTCCTGCCCCAGATGCTTCCGGACTGTCCTTGCTGCTGCCAGCACTGGAGCCCTAAATCTCACTATATAATGGGCAAAATCAGTAAATCAGCTCTGTTCATTCTCAAGAGAAAAAAATTCCTGGCTTGCCCATGCAATCCTGATTTGCTAGGTTCTCTGATGCACGTTTTTATTGCTTTTTTTAAAAACAAAACAATTGCTCTGCAGTCACTGAAGATGGCAAAAAACCCAAAACCATTACCCAGATACATTAACACTTCCTGAACAATGAAAATAAATGTACAATGAGTACTCTGCTGGTTTTAAGAGGTTTACTTAAAAAACAAACAAGCCTCTTATTAATTGCCAGAAATCCATTTCCAATTTTGACAAAGTAGGCTTTGTGGGAGTTTTTGGTTGGGCTTGGGGTAGTTTCTTTGTCTTTTTGGTTATTTAAAAAAAAAAAGAAAAAGCTGTGGATCTGCACCCAACAACTTGCAAATAAAAGTGTGTGTATTCAGGTCAAAGAGGTTCAGGAGCAACAAGCTGAGCTCCAAGCAAAACGGATGGTCAAAAGATGTAACCCTTTCTGCACTGGCCAAGCCCACAGACTGGCACAGCAGTGCCCACCCTAAGCAGGGTGGTCTCCACAGGTGCCCCCTTGGAAGGTAGGAGCTCAGCTAGCATCAATGACAAGCTTGGCCATACCAGCCTGTATGGGTGCATCTCCGATGGCACAGAGATGCAACGGCATAGGCACTATGGTCCAAAACCAAACCTTGTACCTACAGACCTGCAGAATAGGATCACGTGGATCCAGTGGAGGGACAAAGGGCAGGGAAGCTTCCTAAACTGATATCCCTTTTATAGAGGAGGAGTTTGATGGAAAGGTAGAGAAAACATATCGTCCTGTGTTTAAAAGGGAGGAGATGCTGATCTGGAGAACTGCAGGATACCACAGCTAAAACAAGACCAGATTAAGGCATGAGAAGTGAAGCAACCATATGGAGTTAAAACCCAACAGCGTGACTGTCAAATCACTGGGAACAATACAGATTAACAAAAAAATAAGTTAATTTTTCCAAGCAGCTTAATATAAAAGGATGATCAATGCAGTGTCTTTCTCCAGCAGACAATTAGACTTGTTAAGTGCTATCTGGTCAGACAGCACCACACATACCAGAAAATCAAATCCATCCATAAGAGTATTAGCTTCAGATTAGGTATCAAGAGAGCAACTCTAGATTAATTAATTCTATTTATTTGGTTTTGCTGCACCTTTATGAAGAAGAAGAAATCCCTTTTTCCTCCCAAAATTTTTGCATTATGGAAAAAGGATGAGAGCAGAACAATTTCAGCAGGGCACATGATGTGGGCTGAGCCCTGTCACTTTGCATTCAATGTGACCTGTGTGGGACGCAAGAGGTGACTAACGTGCAAACATTAACAGTTGTTTATTGATTTCAGCCACTGTCAAGATCCATATTTGATTTCTGGCTCCATGAAGTCATCCCGAGAGCTAAACACTGAAGCCAGTGTGTTGACATACAGACTTGGAAAAAGGTGACTGGCAGCAAGCTACAAGTTGACGTTCATGTGGTTTTGAATTTTGCCAAAGAAAAGAAGAAACAACCTCCCAGCCAACAAGAGAAGGTTAGTGACGAGCAACGTTTGTGGGCCAGGCCTCCTGAGCACAGAGCAATGCCTGTTTGGGAGAGGGATGCTCCTCAGGGATGCCTTGGATCCCCTTCAGGTCTTCATGTTACTTGGCACTTACAAAGTTAAAGGTTTCCGGATGTCCAAACTTATGAAAGGAGAAAAGCAATGACAGCACACACTTGAGCATTTCAGATTCAGTGCACTGATGGAACACACTGGAACAGTCAATGGCATCGCCTTCATGTCAACAGCCTCCCTTCCAATGGCCCCAGTACCCACCCTGCTACTTGCAGTGAACAGGACAGGTATCTACACCCTGATTTACCAGGAATAAGAAAGGTCTCTATCTCCCCAGGACCTGCCATGACAAATGACCCGACAAACGACAGTTTCTGGTTTAGGAGGATGACTGATGGTCTGCTCAGGACAAGCTGCAGATGTTGCTCCCCTTCCCTCTATACCTGATTACTTGGACTGGGAGCAGAGCAGGTTCAGGTTGTAGTCATCTGTGGAAGAAGCTTCACTGCCACTAGTGAATCATCAAATTTAAACAGATTATCACCACTGAGATAACTCCCCTGCCTCTTCTGAGTGGAACTGGGATTCTGATCTTTCTATGACTTTGACCATCCCTATCATGCAATAGCTTGGTTCAAGAGATAGCCCTCCATCACTGAGACATCTCAGGTTCACCATAGTAAACTTGTGAAGAGAAACACCTTAAAGCAGTGCCAACTAATACAACTTTGAGTGAAATTTATCTTGTGCAAAGACCCACTCACCTAGAAAGCTGACAGCATCTGAAGAGTGAAAAGAACAGTTGCTCCAACCTGGAAGGCCACCATCCTCTGACTGACGTGGGATTGCTTTCAAACTCATGCGAAAACATGGGCTTGTGCTCAGCTTAAGTGGCTGTCTTCCAGAGGTTTTTAAAAAAGTCTACAGGGTGTCATTTTCAGAAGTAAACATTTACCACTTATATTCTATTTTGAGCTTTAAAGGGAAAACAGGCTGCCACAGATATGGCAGCAAGACAAACACATGGCAAAGCTGAACTCTCAACAGAAGCTTAGAGGCAACCAGACAAATGAAAAAGAAAAGGGTTAAAAAAAAAAAGCAAATACAGCAATTATCCTCACCACACAAAAAATAAACCAGGCAGTTACGTCGACCACTGCAGCCCGATACAAAACCCCTCACATTCCAATAAAAGAGGAAAAACCGTAACGGTTTGGCTATGTTGAAGATGCCCAAGGTCAACAGCTGGAGGCTATTTTGGCTGAAGCTGGTGGGAGACTCAAGGCTGTTGTACAGAGCAGCACAGCAGTAATCACGCTGCAGGGTGACCATCACAACCAGCTTTCACAGACAGATCTGAAATGTCATTTTATGGTTTTTGTTTCAGGGTTTTTTTTTGTCTTTAACCAAATGAGAATTTGTCGAGTAACCAGCTCCATGGCAAAGTTTTTCCTACACAAGCATCAAGGGGTCTTGGCACTACAAATTGCATCTTGCTTACAAGCACAAGCAAATACACTCGACAGCAAAAGCATAACTCAAGGGGGCTTTGTAACCACAGATAATCGTGGGATCGAGGATAAAAGCATCAACAGGAACACAAGATTTTTCCCTCACTTTAACTGTGCTGTCAGAGTCAAAAAGTGACATCTACTTTTTTCTTTTTTTTTTTAAATAGGAAAATAAATAAATAGAAAGAAGGGCAGGGGGTGGTGAAGGGAAGTTCCTCGGGACACAGCTGTTACAACTGAGCACGGGGCAGTTTCTTTGAAGCTTTACAGCGGCGCACACAAACACACAACCACGGAGAGATTTTTTTGTAGACGCTCAGTAGTTTGAGGCAAAGCTTAAGCTGGGAAGCTCCTACAGTGGTTTCTTTGCATATGCACATAGGCAAAAAAGCCAAAGAAACAGAAGATTCCAAGATTTGCATTTTCTTCCTTGCACACCATCCAAATGCATGGCAGAATATTTTTAATTAGCTGGTTTTCAAAGTCTATAGCATGGAAACAGTTATGTGCAGAGCCTGGCTCACCCGAAATAAGCAGTGCCTGCGTTGGAGCATCCAGCTGTTGCCTGGTCGCTCTCCTTAGAGACCTGTGCATTTCCACCTTTCCACTAGACACGCATGGGAAAGCACTCCTGCCAGTCTGGGTTAGGTGTATGACAGCATTGTACTTTGAAAAATACTAGGGACTGTATGCTTTATCCTTGTTAGCCACTTGATTTAACTGCAGACACTTTTATTAATCGCATAACCATCTGATCCTGAGTCTCCCACCAGGCTGGAGGTTCAGCCATTCCAAATCTGACGCCTTCTGCTTTCTTTACATGACTTTTTTTTTTAAACAATAACAGAAAAAAACTCCCATCTCTCTAAATACTCCACACTATTTGGACCTGCACTGCAAATGCCTGTGCTGCTGTCTTGCACTGAGGAATGGCATCACAAGACAGGGAGGTGCAGGGAGGCAGCTACCGAAACCCATGCAAAAACCATGCAAAACAGCTCAAACTGCTTCTCCTTCCCCCAGAAGGTATCTCCACGGTGTGACTCAACAACCCCTGGCATGGCAGCAGGAACGAACCCTAAACCAAATCGTACAAACCTAGGGCATTTGACTTGCCATGGTGGCAGTTTGGCAGCCTCCCCTCAGCATTAAATTATTATGTTTTGACATTTAAATGCATTTTGGAGCAAACACTGTGAGCAAACACAAACAACAGACCGAGATAGGACAGTACTGTAGATTCCCTGCAACCCCACAGAGAGAACACTGCCCTGTGGACCTGCTGACTGGGCTTGAACAAGGCTTGATGCTCATCAATTTTCTCCTCCTCTCATGCTCACCACTTAGGTCTCCACAAAGATCATTCACCTCTGAAAAAGACACCAAGACCCTGCAACAAGAGGTGTCAAAGAAAAAACATGGTGCTCCAACAGCAGAGGCATCTCAGCCTGCAAAGGAATTAAATGCATAAATAACCTGCAGTTAATGAGCCTCTATATACAAGAATCATGAAGTAACCCTAATTTTTCTCGGTCCTATTTGTGCCTCCTAACATGGGATGAGGCTCCCTCCTGGTCCCTGTGCTGAGACTTTCTGAGTTACTTGACGCAAACCAGAGCTGTGGCCCGACCATGCTCGGAGCACACGGCTCCAAAACTGGAACGAACAAGCAAAAAAAAAAAAAAAAAACCAACAACCCCCTCCCCCCATATTTCATCCTTCTTTTGTGGCTTTTATTTTCTTTTGTATTCGCTTTGGGAATAACATTCTTTCCATTGGGAAGAGCCTGATTTTCCATTAAATACAAAGCAGCTGCCATTTTGGAAACAAAAACTTGATTAAATACAGATTTTTTTTTATTTTTTCCCTAACATACAAAGAGCTAGAACCACGCTTCTTTCTGCTGATTTATCAGGGCAAAGCATCTGCCAATTATGGCAGTAGGAAGATTTAAAGAGAATGAACTGAATTGTTTCATCTTCGCTATGTTATTTTATAATTATAATTTGATGTTATAAAGAAAAGGGGAAAGATCTCAAGGCTTACAGCACGGCACGCTGCACTCATCCTCATGGCAGGGCCCTCCGTCACGCTGACACCAAGGGAGTCTCACCCTTCACACACACATGGATGCTCCAGATTCCCTGTTTACGCAGATTTCTGCTTGCCGAGATGCCAAAGGAAGGGTCGGCATGTTGCCGTGACGTATGGCTGCCTGTTGGAAACGCAACTAATACATGACTTAAGATCCAGATGTTGAGCAGACTGGAAAAAAGAATGAGCTCAAAACAACAAAAAAACCCACCACCCACCCCATTTCTACTCCATGAGCCATCAAAGCCCAATTCAGGAGATTATTTTTTTTCCAAGCAGAGCTGATTACTGAGTGACCAACACATTTGCATTTTTCCAAAATCTAAATCTTACATTAAATTTCCATTTTCAATATTGACATGTTATAGTTGAAAAAGAGAAAGAAAAAAGACAGATGGTGGAAGTTGTAGAAATCACTGTTATCTTGTCTTTCAATTAACCCACAGGGCTCTCCTTATTTATCGCCATTCATGAAACAAGATGAAGAAAGAAATCTGCAGTGAAATCCATAAGGATCTGCCTTTGTAAATGCTTTTCTTGCTCTCTTTTGCCATCGCATCTAACCTAGGCTGCAAGATCTAGGGAGAACATATCTCTGTGGAAAGGCACTCCTATGATGGTCACAAAATGGTATGTCCTTAATTGCAGCCACTTCTACCATACCAATAGCACTCAACCGTGCTCAGGTGGCTACTGGCTCTGAAAGATGGGCATCAGCTCCTAATGCTTCTCTGTGCAACCTCATTTCAAGTGATCTCTGCACGAAGACCCCAAAGGACACTGCACTAGAAGCTTCAGCTTCTCTAGGGCAGGCAGGTCCCCTCCCATGGGTATGCTAAAGAAGATAGCTGGGGACTTTGGAAGCCGATGTGGTGTTCATCAATGTTCCTTTGCACATCCACAACTAAAAGAAGCCTTACAAGATTTCAGGTTGCCAGTGGATGCAATAAGAGGAAAGAGTATAATTGTAAAGTCTTGTTTTGCTTAAATTTGAGCCTAAAGGAGGGGAAAAATACCCATACTTTAACTTTGTTTAGGTTTTTAGACAGTACAAGCTGGGGCTCTGGTGCAGGAGGTGGCAGGCATGCTTGGATTCCTTCCGCTGAGGATGGATTTTCAGCTGCCAAATTCCACGTACTGTACATCTGATTCTTTGTGTATGTATGTGCATGCAAAAGTAAGCACAAAATAGCTTTATAAATCTAAGTTTGTGAAATAAAAATCAAAGACAAACATGCCAAGGTGACTCCGCAAAAGGAAGCAATACCTAGGGAAGCGTGCACACCCTGGTTTAAAGGATTTATGGGACTGGGCATTTTAGCCTCAATTAATTTTCAAAGTGCTGAAAGCATACAAGAAACCATGTAATTACAAGATAACTTGGCTTACCCAGATTTGAGTTAACTAGCGCTCTTGGGTTAATCAGAGGTCAGGCTTCTCCCCAGCCAACAAAGCTAAAGCCACTGTATTTGAATGCTTTGCTCCTTGCTTTAAAGCAACCATTAGTTCTTGTTTCAACGCCTTCATTTGGTAAGTATTTGGGATTTCAGAGACACTTGGGAAGACCAGGAAAGTAAAGCACAGCCACCAGACTGCAGCAAGGTGGGTAGCATGGGACCACACAGCCATGAAAGCACTGCTCCAGTCACCAGCTCATTTTGTCCCCATCAAGGCACCCTCATTTTAAGGGTATCATGCCCAATCTTCAGGACAAGCTGGTCCAAGCAACCCCTCATGAGACTCAGATCATCTCTGGAGAGCAGAGGAAGCCCCCAGAGGACCATACAGGGGGGATTCTGGACACCACTCACGCCCTGTCCGTGTTTGCAACCCAGGCAACTCGCTTTTTTTTTTTTAACGTGTGCCTATATCCACAACACCAAGAAACTTCCAATATTAGCAACAACTACTTCCTACTGGACATTTTAAACTCCATTACAATTACTCCTTTGTCCTGCTATTTTGTGCAATGAGATTTTTATTTTTCAAACTCTTTTAGACAGACAGATCAGTGATTTATTTCCCCCAATTAATATAAACTACCTGGAGAACAGAAAATTAGAGGGGTTAAGGGAAAATTGGATCTGTTGCAGTTAAGAACAAAACCAAGAGCAGTCTCGCAAAGTCCCACCATATAAAGGGATTACTCCATTCCTGACTCTTTCCAGGGGACTTCCAGGTATTATTTTTCATTGATTTACCTTAATGAAACTAATGCACCCCTCTCCATAGGAAGCTGACTCCATAGCTGTCTAGGCACTGGATTCAATTAAAGAAATAAATACATCTGGCTTCTAAATGGTTGAAAGCCTTGAAAAGCCAGAGGCAATACCAGTTTCTGCATCTGTCTCTCTTAGGGTACACCCTAAGGACAGACACCATGCAGGATGGCCGTTATTCAACACTGTTCCTGGAAATCCACAGCCATGGGGGGATGCCCAAAGCATCCCTGACTGCTCCCTGGCAGCGCGGGCAGCTCCCGCAGCCCTCCCAGCGACCGAGCTGTGGCTTTGATGGAAGCTGGCCTCAAATTGCTTTAACAAGGCTCTTTCTTTCCAGAAGCTGGTGTTGATTTGAGACCTTGATGTTGACTGAGAAACCCCCAGGTGCCCAGAGCCTGCAAATACTCAAGGCTTAGCTATGCTGAGTTTCCAGGAAAAGGGGTACACGCATCCAACCGCAGCATGAAATATCAATACTACCGTGGCAGCTCAGCATTAAAATGAAGAGCAGGGGCAGAGAAGCAGAAGCTGGGGTAGAGGCGATGCCTCCATGCTGGCTGCACCTCACACCACAGAATCGCATCGAGCAGGGCTGCACTGACAGGAAAATGAGGCACGCTTTGCTCACACGTGCCTTGACTTGCAGACATGGGAATAGAGGAAACAAGGTAGCTCGAGAGCACTTTGCGATCTATCTGGGGAAATGCCACAGCTTTGTCTCCCACACATGAAACAAGCAGAAATGACAACAATTAGAGGGGTTCACTGAACCAGAAGGCAGGTCCAAAAGGTTTCTTTTGCTTTCTTTGTGCTAATTACCCTAATCTAAATAGGGAGATAGTAAATGTCAAGAATCCACACTATTTTCTGGATAAAGTACTAATCTACCACTCTAGCTGGAGGGAAGGCTTAGTGGTCCAAGCCCCGGCTCGGAGCACTTAGACTGAAACCTCCATGAGGAGATTGTCTGAACAAATTATAGGGAGCAAGGGGGGATTTTACAAAGATCTTTTCTCTTTCAAGCAGAGGTTGAAGATCCCATCATGCTTTCCCTATAACAGGCATTTCTCCTAATTCCCCGCACATTTAAGGATGCAGGGGACAAAAGAAGCCAGTTAAACGCAACATGCTCTGAAAGCAACAATTTAGCAACACTACTGCAACAGCACGCTTGTGGGTGACAAGTCTGAAAGGAAACCTTTTCCCCTGTTCTCTTATTTATCTTACTGATTTAAACTTCTACTCAATCTTTTCCTTTCCTCGCTTCCAAGACGAGGGGACCTCTTCTGGTTCAACTCACCCTCTAACATTTGAGGTGCGAGCAGAGCAGACCAAACGCGCATGACACGCCGTCTTGTACTCACCGACATTGTAGAGTGGACATCTACATCCCCCTACAGAGGACAACACAGGGAGTTTAAAGTCAAATGCAGAAGAGAGCAAAGCAACAGCGAGACAGGCAGAGAGGTATACATCAGTCATCGCCCGTAGGTGCCTATAACCTATCAATGCTCCAACCAAGGCACCGGCTGCATGGAAGTTGGCAGAGTATTGGAAAAGAAAAATATGGGCTCTCTGAACCTGGTCTAAGAAGGGTGAGGAGGAAATCAAAATACCACAGGACCAGTTTTATTGCTACTAATTATGCCCTAGAAGTCATTATCCACGTGCCTCAGCTCTCTCATCTGTAAGATGGAGATGAGGGACGTCAAACCCTACCAAGTGCCACAGGAATCAGCTCAGGAAAGACTTGCTCAGCCCTTCTGAGGGCAAGGGGATGTTATCTAAGCACAAACAGGACTTGTGCAAAACTAAAGAAGTCATCTTCAGTGCTCATATGATGTTTTCATGATGGCTATATTTCACTCGGGTCCCTCCCAACGTGGTCAAGGCTGTCGTTGGTGCAAAGTTAAAGGCATTTTACCCCAATGCACAGTGCTCTGCCTTTTAAAATATTACAGAGGGATTTGGGTGTTGTTTTTTTTTTTTGTTTTGTTTGTTTGTTTGGTTTTTTTTTTAATAAAAACCTAGGTAATCGTTCTCTTTAAAAAGAAAATAAACACTTCCAAAGCTCTTTCTATCAAAGCAAGAGCTGTCATGGCCAGCATATTTATTTGCAACTGGGAAGAGATGCCAATATGGTGAATAAGGCAAAAACATTGCAGGCAGAGCAGCTGCAGTGTTCGCACGGCTCCAGCTGAAATCTGTGCCTGCCATCTGGCAAAAATAAGCACAAAGGGGAAAAAAAATCAACCCAAAACCCCCTTTGCAGAAAGTTCACGCTGAACTGCTCAAGATGGCAGAGGTTAGCGTTTGTTCGATCGCTGAAAGATTGCTTCCCCTTCCCGGGTCAGCATCACCTCTTGACCTGCACTGATTACCTTCCAAAGGAGGTTATCAAGATACAAGACTAACAGAGGATTAAAGGAAACTTAAAATAAAAACAAAATACCCCCCCTTTCCCTCAACTCTGCTCCCCTCCCCCAAGAAAACATCCTTGCTTTGTTAACCTGACAGTTCACTGTAGGTGTTGACACAACCCTCCATCTTTGCGAAGCTTAATGTCAACAAATCAGTGTGTTTGGAGTAGCCCTGTCAATGCGATTTACATTAACTTGTCTAACAAGAAATAAAAACAACAATCAGCCATCAAAGACAAAAGACTTTTTCAGTCATTTTTTTTAAAGTATTATGCTGGAAATGTTAATTTTTGAGGCCATGGCCCTTTACTTGCTGAAAATCAGAAACCACCTTTTTTTTTTTCTAAAATACATTTTTTTCCTAAAGTTGTGTTTCTTAAAATAAAAAAAAAAAAGTATTTTCTTTTAAAGGAGGTCCGAGCATCCCATGTTAATACGCTCAGCAGCAGCAATAAGCCACTCTCCACGGTTAACGCAGGAAGAGGGAAGCCTTGAAGCCAAATGTTAATTATGCTTTGATTTCCACCAGTGTGTTATTTGCTTTGAGACATTTTGGGCACTTAGCAGAGCATTTTCAAATTGTGACTCTAAACCACCATGAAAATTTCATACAGCAGTGGTATGCACCAAAACCCTGTTAACTTCACCATGAACTTTTCAGCCCAGCCAGCACATGCTGTATCTACCAGCATCCCCTCCCCAGCTGGGGACTCAGTGCCTCAAAGTAAAGCTGCAAAAAGCAAACCAATTCCAAGGATTCCTAATATCAAGCAGTGTCCACCATCTCTCACAATGTCTGCTCTGATGCTTTAAAGGGAAAATTAGGGATTGCAATTCCTGCTTGAACACTAGAGAAAGTGGAGGCTCTTTAAGTCACTCCATGAGCTAGGACTAGCTTTGGTCTATGTTACTTTTCCTCCTTGTGCAAGGCAGTTGGACCAGATGACCTGGTTGCCCAAAGAGGTTGTAGATGCTCCATCCCTGGAAAAATTCAAGGTCAGGTTGTAATGATCAGCAACCTGATCTAGTTGAAAATGCCCCTGTTATGGCAGGGGGATTGGACTACTTTAAAGGTCCCTTCCAACCCAAATTATTCTATGATTCTATGGCCTCCAGAGTTCCCTTCCAACCTCAACCATTCTGGGATTCCCATCAATAAATACAGGAAAAAAATCAGCCTCATCTACCCAAAAAGGGAGAAAGAAAAATCTCATGCCCGAATCTTGGCTTGGGAGTTGCCTTTTAGCTTGCTCAGCATCTCTGCTCCTCTTCACCCCCTCTCCGAAACGTTGACTTGAGTCAACCAGACTTTTCAAGGCAGTTTGATCTGCCTTGAGGCAAGCTGGAGCCTTGACCCCAGAAAGGTTTCCTGCAGATGAGCAGCCCTGTCCAAGACAATGGGATTACTCACACCCGTCAAGTTAAGGAGCCGCCTGCATTTTTGCAGGCTCAGGACTTTCGGCTCCATTCTATTACAGAACAGCGCTTTTTGTTGGTGTAATTTTAGCACAGTAACCACCGACATGCCCAGGCTGACTTTCTTTGATCACCAGGTAAAGATTTTTCTTGGTGTAATTGCTGTCGTGACAAAAGGTAGGTAAGTAGCTCAGCTCCTGCCACTTAGTCATTTCCTGAGATTTCCACTCTTCTAAAAAACTGCTGCAAGTTCAAATACTAGCAAAACACATCTCACTTTTTTGAAGTCATAGAATTGCCTAGATTGGAAGGGACCTTTCAGATCATCTAGTCCAACCACCAACCTAGCACTGAAAAAAAACATCACTAAACCATGTCCCTAAGCACTATGTCTACCCATCTTTTAAACACCTCCAGGGATGGTGACTCAGCCACTTCCCTGGGCAGCCTGTTCCAACTCTTAATAACCCTTTCAGTGTAAAACTTTTTCCTAATATCAAATTTAAACCTCCCTTGGTGCAACTTGAAGCCTTTTCCTCTTGTCCTATCACCCGTTACTCAGGAGAAGATACCAACCCCCATCTCCCTACACCCTCCTTTCATGGAGTTGAGAGCGATAAGGTCTACCTTTCTCAGCCTCCTTTCCTCTAAGCTAAACAACCCCAGTTCCCTCAGCCACTCCCCATAAGGCTTGTGCTCCAGAACCCTCAGCAGCTTTGTTGCCCTTCTCTGGACACACTCCAGCACCTCAATGTCTTTCTTGTAGTGAGGGGCCCAAAACCAGACACAGTACCCAAGGTGAGGCCTCACCAGTGCTGAGTACATCACTTCCCTAGTCCTGCTGGCCATACTATTCCTGATACAGGCCAGGATGCTGTTGGCCTTCTTGGCCAACCTGGGCAAAATTGTGTAAATTCAACGCAAAGGTACCCAATTATCAGCTCTGGAAGAAAGGGGCATTTCCAAACCAGGAAAGGACATGAGAACAGGAAAGGATGGTGTTGCATGAAGTCAACTTCCAGGAATGAGGAGATGCTCCAAGGATGCCTCATCCAAGGATGGTGCACAGTTATTTACTCTTCTTCATGAGCTACCAGAAGCATGGAAATCCTGTATTTTATAGCTGGACAAGGCTGCAAACTAATTTTGAACAGGGCAGCAACTCCTCTTAGATTGTAATGCTATGGTACCAACAAACTGGGATGAATTGAGACCACCAGTATAGAAACAGCTCTACTTTGCCACTAGCAAACCCACAACATCCTCTTGTAGTTATTATTCACCCTTTTTGGAGATAGCTCCTTTCTCTCTTGAATCCCTCTCACTCTTTCCTTTCACAAGTGAAGCTCATTCCACATTTCTGGTGCTTTCACAAAGATTTCCATCATTTTTTCTGCATTGCTTTAGACAGGTGTGGGCTTCTACATGCCTTATCTCCTGCATTTCATTTAGCAAAGTGCAAAAAAATTAATATTTTTCTAAGTAAGCCACTGGAAAAAAGGCCCTTGAGTCCCACAAAAACAAATCAGCAGACTTCCCAAGGGAGCTGGGTGCCTTTTTCATGTACTCTGATTTTTTCTGCCTCGCTGTCATGCAAAGGATTATGTGGGGACCTACCAGCAATGTTGAATGACAGCATCTTTATTGTGCTCCTCTAAAGGAAGAAACGCCAATATATATTAAAAAAAAAAAAAATCCCAGACCTACATCTTCTACAAACCTTTAACCAGATCTACAGCTTCACAAATCTGATTGCAGCATCTGATTTGACTTGCCTCCCCTGTTCCTCAGGGCTGTCAGGAGGATCAGCGCTATGCAATGCTTTAAAGGTAAAGTGCTGTTTGTGTGCTGGCTGAACAGCACTCGCACATTAGCTGGCACCTCCGCCACAGCAAACTGCAGACAACCTTATCAGCTTGGTCCTTTCTAATCCAATTCTGGAAGAGAAAAGGCTGCTTCGATCAGTCTGGGTCGTTTTTTGACCAATTAGCTGCCCTCTTATTCTCCAAAACAATTTTGACTCATTCAAAAAGGAAACATTAATATTTAAGTAAGATAAATCACTCCAGGTCCATCTCATAAATCATTGTGGGCATTTCTTCCCATCCTCATCTCTCCTGCTAGCCATGCTTCACGCTCTGCTGCAAAGACCAAGCTCCCTGTCAAATTCCATTACTTGCTTGCATAAGTACTTCCATATGATTTGTGGAAGTGATCTGCAGGTGATAACCCATCCCTGTGCGGCCACATCTCCTTATTTAGGAGGAAATCAAGCAGTTGAGGAATCCAGCCCTCTCCAATCACCTCCAGACTCCAGAGGGCACCTGCCCCATGCCTGCTTGCACGGCCACCAGCCATGCTCAAGGCTGCCAATGGAGGGCATGTTTTGGCAATAAACCGGGCCCAAACAAGAAAATGGGCAAAAGCCCTTCTAGTCTCTCTGCACGGGAGGCAACACTTTACTTGTAAATTTGTTCCAGTGATAAGAGCCAAGAAATCACCTTCTCCTCAACAAACACATCCAGGTACAGAGAACTGGGAAAGCCACTGTCATTTCTCTTTTCATGGCTTCTCTTCTTCACAGCACATCAGTCCTCTTTCCCATCCTGCTACCAGATCTTCATGCTGTGATAGAGAAGGCCAAAGACATGAGTCATGCAGAAAACTGCAAAGTTTTGGGGCTGTAACACCTCCTACACTGGCTCTGGAGTGCTTGAGCATCCTTCCATTAGAGCAATCACAGAAGCACAAACAAGCAGAATGTAGCGAAGGAAACTGCTATTGCGTATTATTAGTCTTTTCTTCCTGTTTATATCCAAACTCACAAAAGATGTCCAGTGTGTGCTGCTGTACTATAATCCTGGGCACCAACTAACAACAAATAAGTAACCATCAAGTAAAGAAGAAAGATCTGAAGTTGCTTTTAGGACAAATACAGTGTTCAGTGAATTTGCTATTTCAAAATACCTGCCGACTGAAGATACTCTTAAGTATATATCCATACAGCTCAGAACAAATCTTATTTAAAGAAAAAAAAAAAGCTGTTTGAGCAAAAATGAAACTCCCTGATGGTTTTCTTTTTCCTATTCAACAGGACACTGCTTAGCCAACTGCAAAAAACAACATTAAATACATTTTTGATCGCAATAACAGCATAAACACAGGCATATTTTAGACAGCAGAGAAAAGAAAGAAACATATGCTGCCTTCCAACAGAGCAATATCTTGATATAAGGCATCCAGTGACTTGACAAACATTTGGAAATGTATCTGCAGTTCAAATAATAGACACCCTTATACTGGGATCTCTTAAAAAATCTTGAATGTCCATTAAGCTGAAAGTTAACATATCTAAAATATAGTTGGCTAGTGAATTATGATCCTACTTCTACATGGCGGACTGTGATATTTCCCTTGTTCGCGTATAAATAGACTTGCAATTACATGGGGAGACTCTTGCTGAAGCCCAGCAACATGAATTAGTTTACTCTAAAGAATAGATTTGTTATTTCATAACTCTTGACAGTCCAAGGCCCCATGTCCATCACACTCCATAACACTTGAGCAACCATTAGTTTCAACAGTGCCACTGGACACCCATGTGCTCCTCAGACAGAAAATTAAACAATTTGGTGGAAGTGGCTTACCGGGAGGTGGGTGAACACAGCAAACGTGCTGCGTAGAAAGCCAATAAGATCTACAAGGTAGTCGCTGGCCTTGCTGCCCGGCTCCATGGCCATCCAGTCGTAGTCTGCCAGCTGCAAGAACTGGTCTATCTTCTGGTTCAGGTTAGTGTAAATCTCCTCCTCAGCTGCATGGCGGGCATCCTGGGAAACAAGACCATGTTACATGGGATGGAGCCTCCATATCACAAGTCTACACAAGCAATAAGAAGTGCAAGTCCTTGACACTATTCCCATCTCCTGCTCTCCAGCCACAGGACCCAATTCAGACACCCCAAAGTTTACCCAATTATGGGTTTAATATTTCATAGAAAGTACCTATGTGGACACTCTTTGGTTACGATTTAAAGATTTCAAAACTGGGAAGTCTAACAGTTTCTGCCTGCCCTGATTTTTAGGGGATAATGCTACAATGAGTGGAAAGATACAGAAATACAAGTTCTGAAAATCTATTCTCCTCTTGGGTGAAAGAGGAGAGCTTGCATTCATGGCCAGACGTGTGTAACACTGTAGAGCACTCAAACAGCAAAATGAAAATTCATTAAAAAAAATATCAGGCTTTTGTTTAAAAGCTGTTTAATCTTTTAAATAAAAAGTATGGCAGTCACAGCCTGTAAATTAGGGTTACAAATGCTCCAAAGGACAAACCCAAAAGCTAGTCCCATGGTGTAAGCTTCCCAGGACATGACAAAATTACCTTTCAGCTCAGCTTAGTTCCCTACATACACACATCCACACACGCACTTTGAAAGCAGATACTCTCCAGTCAAATATCAACAGCAACTGCCTGGAGGTAAATCTACAAATCTACCAAGCCTTCTCACCTTGAAGGTTGTGGTCCCATAGAGTTTTGTAGTGTGGACAGTTTCTGGAAGTACATTAGTGATATTGGTTATGAATTCCTCTAGGAACTTGCAGGATTTCTCCAAATGGGTCGTATTTATTATAATCTGTACAAGCTGCAAAGGTAAAAAAAGGTATTGAAAGACAGTGCTCCTGAAGCCAGGGACATGCCAGGTTAATGGATGCCAATTTGTAAGAACTTCTGGCATGAAAAGCTGATGCTGTACAAACACACTAAGCTTTACTACATGCTTAAAGACTCTCCTCCTTTAGCAACATCAGAAACTTAAATAAAAGATAATTTGGGGGGAAAAGCATTTCCCATGACAGCCACTAATACCACAAAAGATTTTTTTTAAATGACTTTCCTATATTCAGCTGTCAGTCAAGGCTCATTTCAGCACAATTCAAGTACAACAGGCTTACAAAAAAATGCCATGTCAAATCACAAGTATTCTGTCTGCTAATGAACCCTAAATAACCCATTTCTTGAGTGACAAAAAACAACATCATACTAAGGCATTTAACAAAGAAACCAGAAGATTTTACTTTTCTGAGGGTGGTGTGGGTGAAGAGCAGATCTCACCCTTGTATCTTCTCGGTTATCATACCCACCATTACCTGCAATTTTCTTAATGCTGTCTTCTCAGCTGCCTCCACATGGCACTATTTTGGGACATTAAAGGAAACTACAGAGTAAAAGCCTCTGCTGAAGTCAACCAACCCAAACATTTACAAACCAGAGGAAAACAACACGAGCTTCCCCTTTAGGATCACTGACTTGGAAGAATCATTCATTTCTTAAGCAGATACCTTTTTTCCTAGCCAATTGCCTTGAATATTTTCAAGGTGCAATATAAGCTATAACAAAACCTTTCCAAATAACATCTAGCTTGGATATCATGCCAAAAGAGTTCTTCTACAGACACAGAAGGTATTATAATGCTCCAGACCATGAATTGCTGGAGTACATCATGGCAGTCCACAGCTACCTCCTCTGAAGAAATTTTTTTGAAACAGTCACAAATCTTCTGAATGAGATGGGTTAATCTCATGGTTAGAGTGTTGCAGGCACAGAAATACTGAAGTAACACTACAAAGATTATAGCACCCAACTCTTGTTACTGGCAGATGACATGAGCAGGGGTAATGGTCACAGCTTGAGAGGTTCATCTTGGATATTAGGAAGGAAAAGAGTCATTAGGAAGGTAGTGCAGAACTGGAACAGGGTGCCCAGAGAAGCTGTGGAACCTGTTTCAGAGAAATTAAAATTTGGGTAGAGAAAGCAATGATTGATGTGATGTGAGTGAATTACAATCCCACTTCCACTGAGAGGCTGGGTTAGATATTTCCAAAGGTCCCTTCCAACCAATGCTTCTGTGATTTCAGTCAGGTTTTTGTTTTTAAGAAATCAAATTCTAGACTATTTGAAGTCCTCTCATTTTGTACTTGGTCCCTGAAATGTATTACACAGGTAACTAACAGGTCCCTGAAAGGTATTACACAGGGCTTCTCATTTCTGAATTCCTTGGTTTAATGTTGTTGTTGATTTTTGCCTTTACACAAGTGCTTACTTGTTTGCCTTTCTCTTTGTCAGATAGCCCTAATATCATGATTGTGATATATTTTTCTATAGTTTCAAGTTAATTAAATATTAGATATTTCCATCTGTGCGAAATTCCTCCTAAAACTCTTCTATGATCATCACAATTTAGTGATCCAGATCAGTTATTGCACTTGAAGGCCCCAATTGCTTTGATTATCTTCCACCACTTCCTATGAGCATTCCTGCTCCCTCTCTGACTTCTTCAAGTTCTGATCTTCTCTTGAATTAGGAGGGGCAATGCCTTCTCCTTGGGGTAAGACCTTCTCATTGGAGTATTCAAATGAAATATATAGTAGCATATTTTTCCTCTCTTTTGTTGAGGGATGTCAGGATTATTCAAAACACCAGTATTATTTGGAGCAGGCTTCAACATCCACTGTTCAGAGGTAGCCCAAAAAAATGGCAATGAAAAAAAAATTATAGAGGGTAACAGACTGGGAAGGTTGGTACACAGCCTTATATTAACTTGTTGACTACTTAGAAAATTACTCTGAAAAGCCCAGAAATGGATGGTGTCGCTTTGTGCAAAAATTAAATCTGGGAAGTGATAGTTATGCAAGGCACTTAAATATCTTCTGTAATCACTTTTGACACCAGGGCTATGCTTGTATATGATCTGGGACCCTTCAACGCATCCTTTTATTCCTGTGCTTCACACAGGCACAGCAATGTCTTTTTGTAAGAGGGAAGGACTTTTCTCAGAAATAAAATGCTGCGTGCTGCCATTTGGACTAACAGGTCAATGGTTACACAAAGTGAAGAGGCAGGATGGGACAAAGACGGTCAAAGTAGTTTTTCTTACATGGAATTAGAAAAAACTGATGGGAGAGATAATCCCAGGAGAGCACTAGTTGTACTTTGGTAAGTGGCAAGGAATAAGAGGTTGAAAATATGAGAAGAGATTCAGAGATGAATGTCAGTCTCTGAACATACTACACCTTTATTTTAAGCTCAAGCTGCAAAAATCCTCTTCAGCTCCAAAGCATGTGAAGAAGCCACTCTCAGCCCATAGAAAGGCATCGTCTTCACTCAGCAGGGAAGATGTCCAGGAACATCTACACCTTCTAAACTGGGCAAAAGAGGCTGAGGGGACCATCACATTCAGTTTGCCCTTCCGACACTCAGGAATACTGTGGGAATGTTTGCTAGAGCAGCAAAAATGACCATTTGGGGGATGGATAGTGCAGGGATAGTGTTGCATTCCTCTTTGTGGAGGGAGCCTTGGGAGGAGCAGGAGGGATGAGGAATTTGCCCCCAGGGAGCAGAGAGATTCCAGACTTCTAGATGAAGGGCTGAGGAAGCATCATGTGTAAATACATACGGCTGTAAATGCACTAAACTCTCCAAAACTCAAAGGGTATTTACAGTGTCCAGAGAACATGACATATTTCTATAGTACGGTCAATTAAACAACTCAACTGTGTAATACCTACTCATTTAATAACAGTATACAGACAGAGGTCCCACTAAGGTATCCAAACTGTCCTCGGTACCACACATATTTCCAAATAGCTATGATTTACATGCATTAAACTTTTCAGAAATCTGACTTCACACACAAAAATATATTGATCGCGAACAGACAATACCAATACTGAGTTTGTACTGCAGCAATGTGCTGAAACCCCCTCAGACATCACCTATGGATGAGGACTACTCCCCCATCCTCTCCTAGCTCCCACTTAGCTGCTCTTCTCCCTGAAGTCTTCTGAGTCACCACTTTAATTCAGATATATAACACTCTGCAAATTCAAAAGAGGAGAAATTCTAACAGAACAGCAAAAAAAGCTTCCTCTTTCCTGCAGTATTGTCTCTTTTTTTGTACAGCAACACTGTGTAGTTCCATTACTGTTTTCCAACCAAATACTTCATAGTAATGGTCCAAAGTAGCATCCCTGAAGGTTTTGTAAGGAGTTCCAAGGGACAAAGCTCCCTTCTGTCACCCTGCCCTAGAAATGGGTTTCCTCGAAGCTGTGCCCTACCTCTGTCAGCCCAACGTTTTTCCTCTTGATGACATTCTGTAAACAGTTGCTCAGCGTTCGGGTCAGCAGCAGATTTGTAGATTTTCTAATCATATCATCAACTTCCGTGGAGCTGAAAAGTAGAATTTCAAGAGAGATTTGCAAAACGGTCTATGAAAAGAAAGTTACCTGGAGACCCCATCACCTAGTCTCTTTCCTCATCCTCTGCTGGCTTGTGCCTAATCATCCATGGACCACTTACAGGCACTGACAAACTAATACATACAAAAATACCAGCACCTTAGGCCTTTTGTGGCTATAGCCTATGTGGCTATAAGGAATGGGGACTAATACAAGCAAACCCTCTATCCCTGAGCCTCTCCTCTTAGAGGGAGCCAGCCAGAACAAGTAAGAGCTGCCCACCCATGCAGCCAAGCCACCGCCCTGTACATAACACTGGAGTCTTGCATATTCAGTACGCAAGGGGAAAGGGATCAAAGACCTGCAATGGGGGGAAAAAACAGATCAAGCTCCCAAAATGCTCCCCCTCCCTGTCCCCAGTCATGTCCATCCTGTCCCCCCACCCCCGCCATGGCTTTTTCTTTAAGTAAATCGAACTGGAAACACTTGTAACATGTTCATGCCTTCTGCCAGATGGTTGCAACTGCAGCATTGCTGAAGTTTGGGGGTTTGGCTTTCTGATTGTGCTCCTGCCCCTCCAAAACGCATGCCAGCAAAGTGCAACCTCTCGTTTCTCAAGGAGGTTTTGGAAACCTACCCCAGCACAGTCTCCTTTGATCTGTCATTGGCCCTGCATTAGCCCTGACACCATGGGGCTTTATCTCTGGCAGCGCAGTGACAGGCAGCTGAGGGCAAGAAGGATTTCCAACTGGAAGGTTAAGAGGCACTACTAACTTTAAGGCTCTCACTAAATCAAGCCTGTGACCTTTTGCTCCTTTTCCTGTTGTACCTGACAGACGGGCCAGATTACAAAGCAGGGGTAGACACGAGAAGCAAAAGCAAACCTTGCAGTTACCCTACCATCAGTGTACGAGGTGGGACATGTTGGCGAGCTGCTCTCAGGGTACACTGGTGCAGGGACATGTGCTGCCAGCCCCAGTCCAGCTCACACCTCCCAAATTCTGTGCCTATTTAACATGAAAGCAGATGCACTGAGCTGAGCCCTGGTCCATCAGCACTTGATGCTTGGGAAAGCAAGACTAAGCCTTCTCCAACAGTAGTCACAATAGCATCTCCTGAACCTGATCATCCTCACTGAGCATCACACATCCTTCAGTCACCTAAATTTTTCAAGTTATTCAGGACCTTCCTTGTGCTGCTGCATGTGGATTGCACTGAAAGCCCCCAAACTCCTGAAAGAAGTGGCAAATATTTTTCCCAGCTCGCACCTCTGAGCAAAGTCATGTTCTTATTTCTGTGACACTAAGAAAGCCATGTCTTGCTGCAGCTTTCCCAAGGAAAAGCCCAGATGCACAGCTCCCCACATGCCCAGCGGCTGCTCACCACACTACACTCCCCAAGAGGTTTCTCTAATGTTTTCTTTCCCCTGATGTTTACAAATCTGCTCTTCTGAACCACATGCCTGACATGGGTTGACCACTGTCTCCTTCCCAGCTGGACGCAAGCAGAGCAGGGCCAGCAGCTCAGCAGGACCCAGCTCCTGATAATTTAAATTCGATGTCCTCAGCCAAAGTCTTAGTATGAGTCTCTTCTAGATCATCACCACTGATCTCCACAAGCTTATTTTCCTCCTGCTTAGCAGGGAAGCACATCCTGTGCCAGTGATGATCAGGGATAGCCCAGTCCAAGTCTCAGGTGGACCCCATGGCTCTTTCTCACAGGGTTTTGATGTGAGGTCCAAGGTGAGGCACTTGTGTTTTTGAAAGTGTGGAACAGAAATCAAAATGCAGGGAGGAGAAGAAACCAGCGAATTTTCCTGGACTTTATACTACGGGTAGGGCTCTCAAATAAGGTTTTACTTAAAAAATCCCCCAAACTCACTACACATGCATACACACATCCCCCAGGAAGAACCAAATTGTCCCCAGTCCCTTCCACCAGACAATAGCATGGTTAAATACAGCAAATACAATAAAATCTAACCCTGTGATGATCTACAGATGTTAAAAGGAGATTTAAAGCTAAGGGGTGGTACAAAGGAACCTCGTGGCACCAGGGGCAGCTGCCTGCTGCTGCTGGAACAGTGTGGGAACCAGGGAAGGTGGCTGGGGACCAAAAAGGGCTGGACCCATTCTCAGAGTGGGTAAAGAAAAAACTGCATAGGGAGAAAACAATACACAGAGCTATATCTTTGTACAAGCACTGTGGCCCTTTCAGGAATTTCCATGGGAAATCCTGAAATGCAATACATAGGGAGTTCACATAGCCTGTCCCTAAGGTTGGTGGAGGTACAGAAGGCCAAGGCTGGAAGAGGAGCTGGTGGTTGGAGCTTCCAGCATTTACTGAAACTGAGAAAGCACAGATTAAAAACATGGGGATTTGGACATGACGACAGCTTTTCTTACTAAACCAACACAGCAACCAACTAGGTTGTGCTAGAAAAGCTTGCTTTTTTTTTTTTTAATTCAAATGTCAACCTGTCATCAGGGCATCAAAATTAAACAAGCCAGTTACTGTCTGGCTGTGTGTATGCCCTGAGACAGGCATGCTCTTGGCAGGAGTGGGATGCTGCTGGTCTCTGACTGATGCCACAGCCAGCGCTGATGGCACAAGGTTGCCATATCACCAAATGCTTTGCAAATTGAGGGTTTTTTTTAATTGCTCACTTCAGCTGCAGGAACATCTCAACCACGATAGCCTCCAGGGCATAAACAAGTAGTGCTTAATAATCCTGCTTAGCACTTTCATGCTGCTTTTACTTCTTCAAAGCACTTCTACCTGAGCTTTCTCTGCATACAAGCACCATTTCCAAAGGTTTCCTATTCTTATTTTCTTTGTTGGCTGCATAAGCTAGAAAATCAGGTCATAACTTCAGTTACGTGGTGGGTCAAGCAGCCTGGTAACCCCTGCGGTTGGGTTGCAACAGAGCAGAAGGATTTGTGATATGTGCCATGAGGTCCACACACTGAGTAAGGAAAAAAAAAATTGAATCATTCCTTGGAAGAAAAAAAAAAGAGAATAGGATTTTACCATGTGCTGGACTGCAATCCCCCAAATCTTCCTTGGTTCAACAGAAGAGGTCAGTGAGGGTGATAACAAAGAACAATGGGTGTTAGCAGTTGCCTTGTCCAGCACCGTCCCAGCTGAACTGATGAACCAAGCTCACACCTACAGCCCAGATCCAGTGCACAGAGCAGCAGGGCCAGTTAGCAAAGGGTACTGGTACCAGTCAGTTGTATGATGCAGACTCTTGACCATGAAGTACAGGTTGGGTCTTGGCTCAACAGAAAAGTCGGATATCAGTTCTCAATATGCAAGAAGAAAAAAAAAACCCCAAACAAGCAATATTTTTCATGTGGACTGCTTACTACGTATCTTCCCTGGGCACTGGAACAGGTTTCCCAGGGAAGTAGTGGATGCTCCACCCCTGGAAGCGTTCAAGGCCGGGATGGATGGGGCTTTGAGCAATCTGCTCTAGTGGGAGGTGTCGCTGCCCATGGCAGGGGGTTGGAACTAGTTGATCTTTAAGGTCCCTCCCAACCCAAACCATTCTATGATCTTTGAAGTCAATTTGATCTACCATCTTTGCTACCAGGGTTGGTCTACAGCCACACACCACTAGTAACACAGAAGCAATAATATGAGCTATCAAAGAAACCACATTAATCTCCCCTTTCCTAAAGCAGGCTTCCAAAGGTCCAAACTTAAAGTAGTCACTCAAGCCTCCAACTTTTTATTTTATTTTTTGAAACTTTATGTACTTAAATTATTTTCAGCACTTTAAAAATTGTATCCCAAGTACCTTCAGGATTGGCACTTTGAAAAAAACCCAAACCTAAACAATCAAAGTTCTGGTAGATTAGAGCTGACATCTTGTCCTTCCACCTACTGTTTTCCAAAGATATTCCCTATCTTTCAAATGAGAAATTCCACTGGAGCCAGCGGAAGCCTTCCAGCAAGTTGATACTTTTAAAGACATCACAATGAGCTCAAATACACACTTTTTAACAAAGGCAGAACTGCTGGAAATATAAAGGAGGTTTTCTTTCTCTTAATCAAATTAATAAAGCCAAACAAAAGAATTTGCAACCCCTAAAGACACACAGTAAGTGCCAAATTTTCTTCACATACTTGAAAAGCAAAGTACCTTCACAAGCCTATCAACATAAAGGAAAATGCTCCCATCCAACAAATACAAGGAGCTACTTTAAAAAAATAATTAGGGAAAAAAATATGAGATACATTTTCTGCCGTAGGCTCTGTTCTTCAGGAAAAGACCACAGAATATTTAAGCAAACTGTCTGGGTTAATGACAGCTGATGTCCCGTATCCCATAGCAGTAGTCATGACCTTCAGGCCTCCCGTGACTGACAGGCTGACCCCAATCACTCCAGGGTGCAAGGTAAATGACAACCAAAGAAGAAAAAGAAAGAGAAGAGAAAGAAAACTTGCTGCCGGCTTTGTAGCCAAGCTTCCTAATAAAACCTAATTCAAGCTGTCAGGGTGAAATGAAGAAAGTGTCAACAGGGGTTTTCAGAGAAATATTCCAAATGTTTTGCTAGAAAAGCCAAGAGCTGGGCTCCCTTCCCCCAGCCCAACACCACTCCTCAAAAAGAGCTGGAAAATCCAATGTCGAAAGGAATTTTAATAACGTGTCCAGGGGGACCCCTGAGGAGGAACCCAAGGGGACACTTTTCTTCCCTTCCCTGACAAACCAAATCATCTCCATAATGGTGAAGAGCACAAAACTCATGAGGGAAGTGCCAACAGAGGGGTTCGGTGAAACCAGCATCCGTGTGAAATCAGACCATTCTGTTGGCTTTAGAAACTGAGATCTTTAATGGTGACCCACAGGTTAAGAGCCCTGGGAGCCACCAAAGAGAACAACCTGCCACCAGTGAAAGGTTGAGATTAAACGCAGGGTGAGAAATGTCCTGTGCTTCCATATCAACGAATGAGCTGCCACGTCCTCTAGCAGATGATGGAGAGGAAGTTGATCTCCAAATTACTATCCCTCTTACAAAGGAAGAGAAATTAAAACCCTGAACAGCCTTGTATAGGCACTGAAACATCTGGCAAGTCCCCAGAACACTGCCTTACCTTCACATCAGCACTGGGGTAATGTCCAGTGTCAGGCCGTAGCCAGGACATGAAGCTTCCCAGCGTGGTGAAACCACCGCACCCTGCCCCCGCCCCCGGTCCAACCTCTCACTAGTACGATGCTGCAAACAGTCAGAGGGGATGAAAAATCCTTCCTTCAAGTAAAAATCTCATTATTCATTTATATACCTCTATCAAGTCAAAGACATTATCAGGTGCAAAAAGAAAGCACAACCTTGCTGTTTCTGGCTAACACAGTCATCCATTCTCACACACACACACATAAAACTAGCATTAAGGCACCTTGGGATGGAGAAGGGATGATAAACATATGGAATATTTTGGACGCTTTGAAAAAAAAAAATCAGATTATTTGCATATAAACTCCTGTGGGAAACAAGAAAAACAAACCCTAAACCAACAGCCGAAAGTCATTAACACACAGGACAAGTAAAAACTTCAAGAGTTTTCTTGTCAACATGCTCCTTGAGGGATAGTGTGGGGACGTGGCATGCCAGTTGTAGATGTTATACCAGGCACTGACCTAATGGCAAGTGGACATCACTATGTTCCTTGAGACAACTATATTTATCTACTTAGTATGACTGACCCAGAAAACATCTCAGAAGGAACAGCCTCCTCATATTTTATATAGCTAGCGTGGCCCTGGACTATGGCTAGTTTTGAAGACTTGGCCAGCCCTTGGTACATTAAGGATGCCACTGCTCCAAGTAGACCACCAGCCACCTCTATCCTGGGCAGGGTATATCCAAGCAGTTGAACAGCATGAAGGGTTGAGAAAGAAAATTCATATTTTAAACCTTAATGAGATCTTTCAGTGCAGACAAAAACTCTATATGACAACCATTAGCACATTCATCCTCCTACCTCAGATGAAGGTCTTCCGAAAACTTCAGACAGGCATAGATGAATTCCTTAATCTGATTGTAAACTTTAGGCACGAACTCAGAAAAGGGGAATTTCTTTGGAAACGGTTGCTGTAAAATATAGGAGAGAATTCAAGTGGAAAAGCAGATATTTAACAGGAGTGCCGACTGCTTTCCAGCAACATGTTCCAAGCAGTCAAATTAATTCTCGTATTTAGCGAAGTCCAGCAATGAAACAACAAGCCAGCATTTATTGTATATTATATAAACATTTCAGCCAAGTGAAAGACCAGATAATCACTTACAAATGTCACATGGGTGCATAAGGGATTTGGAGTCTGAAACAGGCTGGAAGGAAACTTGCAGCTAAGAGGAAGCAGGCAGCAGAACAGGACCCTCACTCCCTCTCCCAACTCCCTAAGTCATATCAAAAAACGCGCTGGAGAACTCCTTGACTTTTATGTCCCACCATGCACAAGGTGTTTTGCTTGGTCACTTCCCCCAGTTGCTGCTAAAGGTGAGCGCTTGGTTACAACACCAAAAGCCAAGAGGAAACAGGTGTCCTACACCAAATTCTTCCAATCAGCATTTACCGATAGCACACACATGGGCTGGGAGGTGCAAAGCACAACAGTAATGATATAGTTTTGGGAAAAGGACATGGACTTTCTGAAATCTAAGCACTTGACTTGGATCAAAACTTCTCCCAGTCCTAATTAAGTTCACCAGGCTTGGAGCTCACTGACTGACAGATGTGGAGCAGAAGGCCAAGCAAGCTTTTAAGAGACACTGGCTAGGTTGAATTTGGCTATGCATAGGTTTTGCAAGCACACACTTCTACAAAAGCCAAGATAAACCACTTTGTTGGGTTTTTTTTTTTTGTTTGTTTTAAATATGAGAATAAAACAAGTAAAGGTCAATAACACACTTTATAAAATAGGAATAAAATATCAATGGTAGCAGATATTCCTAGTCTCTTGTCTACTGCAGGCACTGTTTGGGTGCGACACTACACTGATCTGAAAGAAATCAACGAGGTATTGCTATAAGCACCCTCTCATCCACACCAGGAGAAACGTATCACATAGAAAATATTAGTTTTTCTTTTACCTTGTTTTGATTTTGTTGTTGTTTATTTGGTTTGTGTTTGTTTGTTTTGGTTTTTTTTTTTTTTTACATTTTCATTTGCAGCTCTTGATGCCACTAAAAAGGGTGTGGGGTTTTCCTGCACCAGAAGACAAGCTGTTCCATTTTGCCCATTTCAAGATTACCTTTTCAAGTTCTGCATCCTGGAATGGGAACTGTCCAACTATTTTCTTATAAACTTCTTCATTTGTCACTGGTATGGGACTGTAGTTATCTGAATCAAGTATATTTCTAAGAAAATAAAGAAAAGTTGGAAAGACATCTCTCTGATGACAGACTATCCACAACTTTGCATATATACCACTCAGTTGGGGAAGCTCTTAAGAAGTAGGTGACAGCCTAAGATGTGTCCCCATGGGTTTAAACTCCTCCCCGTGTTTGTGACTGTTGAAATCATCTTTGCTGCAGCTGGACTCAATGATCTCTCCCACCTTCCTGCCTTCAGTCTGTGTAAAGCCACAACCAGCAATTAATGGTGATTTCAGTCCAGACTGAAGCCTCAGCAGTAGTCCCTGGTAAAGCCTGAGTGAGCTTCAGTCCTGTCTGACTTGAGGAAAATGGATGCCGGGCTACCGGGACACTGACAAGTCTCAAAGAACTTTTCCCAACGCCCCATGTTCTGAAACACCTCAATCCTCTTGGGATGTCCTGGAGGATGAGTTGGTAGTTCCAGAGCACGACATGGAACCCTGGATAATATATCATGCCCTACCTGCAGGCAACTGCTCAGCTCATGGTTGTGTCTACAGCTGCAGCATAGGGATATGCCACTGATGTCCCGAGACACACATGGATCAGTGTTGGAGGAAGGGCACAGCAACACTACTGCAACCCAGGTTTTTGCATCCTTCCGTCAACTGTCAGTGTGAGCTTCATAATGAAACCATAACTTTATCCCTCTGGGACTTCACTGATTTGTTGCACAGATCTCACCACACACAGGATTCTCATAACTGTGTTTAAATTGGCTTTCCCTGGTCCAAGGAGAGCCCAGGCTGAAGCCTACCATTGCCCAAAACATACACACGACCTTGCTCCTAATCTCTCAAAAAATTTTATTTATGGGCCAAAGCTATGTCTCCTGAGTTTGCTTAAAGAGCTTCTCACCTGAAAACTCCTGACCATTTCTTCAGCAGGGTTTCACTATACTGGTCTTGGATCTCCAACAGCATGTCAAAGAGCTGGTTCACTGGGAAGCCATAGCCCTGCAGAGAAGTGGGGAAAGAGAGAAACTTCAGATAAGAAAAAGTCACTACCAGGCAGCTGAAGAGATATTTTCTGTATTTAATAGGGAGCACATGGGAAATTCTCCCATATGGCCACCACAGAGGTGAATGGTGCTGGTGGACAGATTTAAGCGTTGATTTACTGAGATGGTAGGACCAAGGGCTATTAAAGGCTGGCCAGGAGGCACAAGGACTTGGCAAAAGGTGGCTAAAGCTTGGCCCTTTTCTCCTGGGCTGGCCACCCCACATGCAGAGTGAACCTGGCTGTCCATCAGGTGCCACAATTCATGCACCACAATGCCAAAAAAGAAGCTGGGCCACTACAGCAAGCTGACATCAGCCATTTAACCCCACTGACGGACACCATCTGCAAGCAACACACCAATGAGCAAGATAAGGAACAGTCGCCAATACCCGCATACCTGGAGTGTATCTGCAAAGAGGACGATGAGGTTCTTCAAGTCTAACACCAGGCTTGGGTCTGAGCAGTAGGACTGCAAAGAAGGAGAGAAATTAAAACATGGTTTTAACTGCCACAAGCGGGAAAAGTATTTGCTTCAGCCCTCCTGTGTTATCACTTGAGTGATAATAAATACATAGGCATGCTGTACAGTCTTACGATCAGCAGCTTTTATCCTATAGCCCATGCCCTAATGCTGTACAGGGCAAGGGAAGGCATACTGATAAGGGTATCTCTCCTCGTAACACACTGCTCTTGAGGCTCTCCATGATGAATAAGGATTTCGGTTGCTCTAGAGATACCTGAAGTGTCTCTAAGATTACCCAGGAGCTGCTAGGGAAGCGAGAGGAGATGAAGCAAATCAGCGCGCTGTCATACCAAGACGACAGCAGCGCCTCTCATATAATATTTAGTGTGTTGTGTCTGATGGTAACGAAGCATCACAGCGAGGCATCCCCAAGCCCCATGCGAAGGCTGCATTGCTAAGTGGTTCAGGCTGAGGAAAAACACACTGCACATCTATATTTCAGCAACACCAATGGTCAGAGCTACAATACAAGTATTTATTGCAGGTCAGGACACTGCTCAAAACCCTCAAGGCATAACTCAGTGTAGCGACAATGTTGTTTGTCCCCTTAGAGCCACCCCATGTTACCCACAGGCTTCATGTGCTCTCTGGATACAGGAGACAACTGCCACATGCTGAAATATGTAAAATTTCAGACAGAGTCTTACTAAATATAGACTCAGTCATCATAAGCTGGAAAAAGAAACAGATTTAAAGCTCACTGGAAACTCATGGAGGAATTACTCCATTAATCAATGTGAAAGACTGGAAGAAATACATTTTCCATTTCACTGTCCAGAAAAGAAAGTTAGAAAGAAAGATAATGCCCTAAAGCTATCAGAAGTGATAAAAGATGTCCCTCCCTGTTTGCAGAAAGGAAGAAAATCCAGGGATAGGTTTGGCTGAACGGGAAGAATTGAAACAGCTTCACTAATCTGAGAGCCCTCCATCAAGTCTCAACAGCAATATGGGATGAATGGCCCTGGTCTATATACGAGCTGTAGGCTAAGCAGTGTACAGAGATGGCTGATGACCCCAGTAATAGTGCTGAAAAATTGTGTAATATTTCATGATTACTGGGGAAAAAAAGCTAACCTGGCAGCCACTTCATGCATTAAGTTTGGCATTACTTAAAACAACTTGTCATGACAACAAAGTTGGTAAAATTGAAAAAACCTATGTTTGTACCTGGCTTACTCTCATGGCTTTCACCTAGCAGAAAAACCCCACTTAAAAAGAAAATAAACACAGCTTTACAACCTAGTGGAGTGTACATCTTTGTTTATCCCCTTAACACAGAAGCTTAAGTGGAAGGAGGCAGCTTTCCAGTCAACATAACTGCTGTGCCAGATGAAACCATAGCACCCCAGGAAGCCCCTGTGGTCCCTCATCCCAACAAGCTCCAGGTCCATCAAACAGACTATCCTAACCTGCATGGGTAAAGCCAAGCAGCTCTTCAGCAACACTGGCCACGGGCAACCACACTAAGCCAGAGCACGTAAATGCATTAACTCAGTGTGGTTTGGAGCAAGCAGCATGTGTCTCCACACAGAAATTTTAGGGTTTTCTCAGCAAAGAGCAATGACATCATTATCATTTGTATACCAGCACACACATGTTACATCATGTACCTGTACCAACATGACCTCACAGCACCCTCATGCTTTCAGATGGCACTGCCTTCCAGGAGCACTGGTGGGATTTCAGTGATTAAATACTTCGTTTTTCCTGGAGAAAATGGCCCAACAGCTTGAAAACGGACATGTGGAAAGTCATTCATGCTTTTCCTTTTATGGTCAAATGCAATTTTTTCATCCTGTTAACTAATAGGGTTTTCAGAAAACTCCAGTGCTCCCAGCTGAACCAGTACAATATTATATCAGGAGATATAAAACTGGGGAAAAAAAAAGGTACATTTGTGCTTTGCTCAAGAAGAGAAATACCAAAGAAATAATTTTTTCCAAGCTTCTTTCAGTATTAAAAAATAAGAAATCTATTTACTGTCTTTTTCCCACAAATGATTTGCAGTTTGATAGCAGCCCATTCACTGCCATGAACTTTGAGGGAATATCAAACAAGGTGATACTTCAGAGTGCCAGACTTTTTTTCCCCAGTTTCCTGGGACAAACTAACTCCCTCTGCTGGCACTTTTCAAAAGTGATCAGCGAACCAAGAAGAAAAATACCGAACTACTATTTTTTGCTTTCCAGAGCCCCAAAATATTGTGAGTTTGGTCCATAAAAATGCAGTGCATCAAGAGGCAAAAAAAAAAAAAACAACCCCAAAAAAAACAACCCGCTGGAGAAAGCTTTGGGGAAAATGGCAATGCATCTTCATGTTATGGTTTTAAACAGGGTCATTGGAAAAGAGGCAAAACAAAGAATACTACTGTAAAAGCCAGTATTTCCAACACGTCAAGTCATAGTCAAGCAACAGCTGAGCAACCCAGGGCTTTTACTTACTGAATGTGTTCTTAGTGCTGCAATAGTTTTTGATAACGCCATCTCCCACAGCTCATCAATATAGGCTCTATTTACCAAGCCCTGCGTTGTATGCAAGATGTGATCTTCCACTACAAAAAACCTAATGGAGAGGAGAAAATGGCACTGTTATCAAAAGTCACAGGTTTCAAGACATCAAAAGAGATCTGCAAAACCCTCATGTGAGTGACACACAGCATTTGCACATCCACAAATCTCCAGAGCAAGCTCAGATATCTTTATCAAACACAGCCAATGCCAAGCACTTTATTCACCCTTCTTAAAATCACAATATATGATGTTTCACTGTATTAAAGAAGTGAGCTAAAATACAGTTGCTCATAGTAATGCAACTCTATGTATACACAAAGGCAGAATTTCCCCTCTCAAAGTTCTCCACCCCATTATTTGAACAAGAACCACTGATTAAACTCTGCTCCAGCCAGCAGCAATCACACTACAATTGGTTAACTGGAGGGAAAAATACTCTCTTTTTCTAGATACACCACATGCTCACAATCATTTAAAGGCAACCAGTTCACTCCAATCTCCAGTTATCAAACATGCTGTCCAAAAAGAAATTGTATTTTTCAGGGAGTGAGCATGGCACTGCACATTTCAAACAGCAATGCACAAAACTTCAGTTGTGTTTTGTGTTGGGGAAATCCAGCCCAGGACCATGGAACTAAGTGCGAAGGTGAGCAGCACAAATTGCATTTGTGATGGTCACAATCTGATGTTGAAATTATTATCATTAGCTGAAGGAATTTCAACATCATACCCTATCTTTGCTAGATTAGCATTCTTAGGTTATCTCCACTTAAAGCTTGTCTGGTTTTGGAAGACTCTTTTCAAATCTGAGTGCAACAATAAGAAGCTCATAGGAATAGAGTCTTGAGAATCACCTCTTTTTACCAGAAAAAATAATAAAAAAATAAATATCACATATTAAAGAATATTAAGGCAGAGGACCTATTCATTTCATTAATGGAGCAAGTAGACACACACAGTTCACAGAGATTATTTATCCTCAAATTCCCAGAAGTGTGCTTGCTAGTACAAGAGCTGGCAGGTTCCTCCACACTCCCACTAGTGACACAGCAAAGTTCATGGGTGCTATAAAATACATTCCAAAACACTTAAGAAGTTGAAAACACCTTTTTTTTTAATTTTATTTTCCTTTTTGGGCTCCCTTTAAAGGGCCCTCAAAAAGATCAATGTTCCCTCCTCTCTGTTTCTTTTTGGGCTCCTCAACAACACAGCACGCACATATTTAGTGAGAATGTATATAAAAAGAATACCTACCCTACAATTTGATTAAAATACTTCCTGTAGCCATTTAAAGTTTCATGCTGCAACAAAGAAAAAGTGAGCAAAGATTAAAACAAAAGCAGCCAAGAGCAATTGGAAATAAATTAGAGACCACCCACCAGCAACAGCAAGCCCAGAGATAACCCTCTGCTCCTTTACTCAGCAGAGCAAGTTCAGGCACTGCAAGCAGGGGACCATCGTACCATGTTTGAAGGAGGCTGCAGGACCAATCTGGCTTGTTTTCTTCTCTGCTTCCTATAGTAGTTCTCAAAGGTTTCTCGGGCACCCTGGAAAACAGAAGAGATTAATTCAAGCAATTATAATGGTTTGCATTAACTGTTAACTTGCAATATACTGCATTTAAGATGCAAATCTCATATTCACAGAATCACAGAATCACCTAGGTTGGAAGGGACCTTTTAAGATCATCTAGTCCAACCAATAAAAAAAACCCAAACAAACAAACAAAAAAAAAAACCCCACACCACCACATTCACACCACACAAAACACCACCCAAAAGATAAGATAAAGAATTTTACCCAAAAGATTGAGTCAAAAAAAATAACTGCTCAGGAATAAGGAAGAGTATCTGATGAACGTACAGACTGCTGTGCAGATGCATTATATGGAAGTGTGTAACCAAATTCTTTACCGGACCATAACATGGACAAACATCAGATTTACTTAACCATAAGGGCAGTGAAACAACCAATTTCTAGAGTTAGCAAAAAGAAAGAGGGGACAAACAATGCCAGAAATCCTTCCACTGATTCATGAGTGCAGAGTGACGCAAAGCCGCGAACATTGGGGAATTTTGGAAAAACATGCTTGTGTGGGTTATAGGAATTTATCAGACCAGTCTATATGATTGGGAAAAATAAAACAGGTTTTTGAGCTGCAGGTCTGAGCCTCCAGAGAAGAGACAGTTAGTCCTGAAAACCAAAGACCCAAGTTGCCCTCCATGGGCATTGCCCCCCCACACCTAGAACTGTGGTGAGGACCTGAACTACTCCTCTGGGGGCTTCTCTGTAGGTGGCTTGTTTTACCAAGCCAGGCTACATCTGAGCATCCCCACCCAGGCAACAAACCCAAGAGGATCCTCAAATGCCATCGACCTGCTAAAGCATTCAGACGTCCGCCTACTGCCCTGGTCCCCTAGGCTATGTAAAACCTTGCTGTTTTATCCCTGCCTGTTCCTCCCTCCTCCACGCCCGTGCTGTTTTATGTCTGAAATTGGATTATAAACACTTCAGAGAAGGGACAAGGTCTTGCTTTGAACTGTTCTGAGCCAAAAAAAACCAAAAAAAAACAAAAAAAAACCCACCAACCTCATTTGGAATTCACAAAACAAACAACACACAACAACAAATTTCACCTGAGCAAGGCACCATACATCAACCTTCTCTACTACAATAAATAAATTAATTAAAAGAAAAACCTGATGCTAATTTAACTATTCTCCAGCTACTGTGGCATTACACAATCAGGCTGCCTTAGGATGCCCTCAGCTAAAGGAGTCTTATGAAATGTCTGCAATGAACACTTGAGGAGCTGTAGCCTGATTTGCTCCTTGTCTTCTACAAGCTGGAGCTCAAGATTTAAGCAAA
Organism: Gallinago jamesoni; assembly: GCA_025769975.1. NCBI lineage: Eukaryota > Metazoa > Chordata > Aves > Charadriiformes > Scolopacidae > Gallinago > Gallinago jamesoni. The sequence continues at coordinate 40,821,361 of JAOQGH010000032.1, forward strand.
AATTCAGCCTTGCTGATGCGCTGAGCAGCTCTCCCACCTAGTACAGCCCTTCCGAATGGTGCTATAATAATAATTTTAAAAAAATTATTTGCCACCACGCACATGCATTTCAAAGATTATGCAGATTTAGGCTGTGGATTTTGTCTCTGAATTATACTTTTTAACTTAGATGAATATCAGGGGTGCACAGGACAAGCAGCTCCTGACCCATGCTGGGCACATTCATGTAACTATCAGTGGTGCCAGTACCCTGACAAGGGACAAATCTGGACGGGGTATAACCTTTTTCCTGCAATCAAGTCAAGCATCAGTTTGAACCTCCAAGTAATCTGACATTTTAAGACAGGTTTTAAGAAACAGGAACTATCTGGGAACCAGCAGTTCCATGTCATATGTCTTCTCAGTGCTCTCAAAAGCTGTTTCCCCCTGGAAAGGGCCCAGAGACAGAAATCAGTGATCTGCAGGCTAGAATTTTTATGAAGCTAAATGCTAGCCCCCTTCAGAGAGGGCCTACAAGCAGAGAGCTCTGACCTCTGAGCTCCTCTCCCAGTCTTGGGAAACAGTGCTTCTCAGGATGCTGGTGTTACCCATCTTCTCTCAATTTTGGTGGTGCCACAGGTGAACCAAGACAAAACTGGCTATCCCACTCCCACCTCACCACTTAAGGAACCACCTTAAGGACTTAAGGTGTTTACTAAATCCTGCTGTGCCTCATCTCTCAAAACCCACACAAGCAGCAGAAACCTCCCTGATCATCTCCACCCTGATCATGAGAGCAACTCATCTCTGGCAGCACCAGCGAGATCTCTCAGTAAAGCTACTTACTAATCTAGTGCAGCACTCTGCTACCAATGAATTTGTGGTGCAAATTCAAAACTGAAGTAATTTTCCCCCCATTTCTTTAATAAATTAATGTATGGTACCACCAAAGGCAAGAGCACATCAAAGTTCAGCCACCACCATAAGGGCAGCTGCCATGGCAGTTGGTTGCTCACACCAGCCACCATGTTTAGCTTCACACAACATCATATGGAAGTTGCAAGTAATTAATTTCCCGTTACTGAATATGTATAAACTGCCATTTCCCCAGGCTACACAGGCAAGATTTTGTGGTGACCATGAGGACTTACTGGAAACTTGGAGAGCAGTTCATCAGGAGCAGGAGGCTGGTCTGAAAACAGCCCTTTTAATACCAGATTTTGAAGATTTCTGCTAAGCCTACACCACAGCAATTTAGTTCAGCTGACATCACTTTCCCTTATCCCTCCAGCTGAGCTCTGAGAAGAGATCCTCCCTGCTCCCTCTACCCTCACCATCCATTTCTTCAGGAAAGAAAGGCCAAAAAGTCATCCCACACACATCTCCACTTCCAGTGCAGCTCTGCCTGTCCTCCGTCACTCTTCAACACCACAGTCCTTATCCTGTAGCTGTTCACCTCATTAAAAAAAGCTTCTCCATCTGATGCGTCTACTTTCTCAACAGCTCCTCAGAAGCGAACACAGGATGGTGGAGGTCACCAGGTGCTGGGAGAGGCAGAGGCCACCAGTTCATGGGGGACGGGACAGCAGGAAGCCTACATCCTCATAGCTGAGAGCCAAAACCCCTGAACCCATCATTCAGCTCTTTCACCACTAGGGACAAACCACTAGCCAGGTTTCTATCCCTATTTTACTGATGACTTTGAGGAAGACTCAGAATGTGGACCAACTTCATAGTATTCTCTGAAAATTCAATTACTTTGGATTGCACTTTCAGATGAAAAAAATGTTTTCTACAGACACAAGAAGCAAAAGTGATCCGAGCTGGGCTGGAGATATTGCACAAAAGATTCAGCCCCTCCAGCCTTGGAGGAAAGCCCCTTCAGCCTCACAGGGTGCCTAAAAGGTTTCAGATGCCAGGTCTTCCTTGTTCTAATCCAACAAATGGCTTTAACTGTAGTAGAAGAGAAGGAACAGTAAAGAACTTTGAAACCATTCCCCCAAAAAATGTAGACCATATTCACATTTTAACAGTTTCCCTAAAATTTATGGCCTAGAGACCTGCCAATTTGACCAAAAACATCTCCCTCCCAATGCACTATTCCCTGTATTTTCTTTTGTGATCCTTTTTTGACTGCCCCAAGAATTAGGGACTCTCTCATGAGAGGTCACTCCAACAAATAACTGTTCCTCCCCAAAAAAATCTCTCCACATTTTTCTAGCACACAGTTTCATCCTTTTCTCTTAAGTGCTTTCCTCCATCATTCCCCTAGATCTTTTCATTGCTCACGTATTATATTCTCCTAAAAACAGGAAGTCTTTCTTCCCCTTGGTAACAGTTTTATCTTAGACCACCCAGTTTCCCACATTTGACCTATTTAAGACTATTCAACTTATCAAGTCTTCAGATAACACTACTCCTCTGTACTTTATTTTTTAATACTGTTTTCCTCTGGGTAAAAAAGCAAAAAGCAAAAAACAAACAAACAGGAACAAACCACACCAAAAAAGTATCCAGAACAGAACACGAGACCTTGTGTTTTATAGACAACTCATCTGAAAAGCCACATACTATTTACACTTCAATCCCATTCTCTTCTCACAGCCCTATGCCTGTTTTTTTTTTCCACAATTAACCAATCCTATCTTTACCTTCGGTTTTCAAAGACAATGTTTTGAGACCTAAACACTGTATACAAGTCCCATGAGAAGTGACTTTGAGAGCATCACTAAGCCACTCAGGCTATCCAGGCTCAGCCTCTTGTAGCAGCCACCAGAAGCACAGGCCAGTATGACAGCATCTGCTTAGGAACTGGCTGAATAAAATATTTGCTCCAAAATCTCCTGAGTGTTTCATCACAGAATGGCACACGACCTTCATCAACCAATGCTTCGATAAAAATACCAGCCTGGAGCTGACCTGCATGCGAACACATAAGCTTGGAGCAGAGCTATGCACATATATACCCTCTTCCTGCTCTCCATCTTGGCTTGGTGGAAAGTACTCCTACTTTTTGCTTTCTTTTCTTATCTCCTAAAAGCAGCTTTTTTACTTTGTAAAGATGCATTGCACCTGCAACATTTTTCTTCTTCAACAAAAACCACTATGCACACGTAGATCTCAAGTGACACATTGACAGGCCTGAGAACGGGACCGCTCTAGGAAAGACTCTCAAGGAACAACTCCCAGCCCTATCTTCTCATGAACTTCCATATCCACAACCAACCTTCTCCAGAAACAAGACTCTGCTAATATATATCATTATGGAGGCAGCATCCTTGCTCCTTCTGGATTTCTTGTGAGCTCCACCTACAACATGGGGAAATCAAGTACTCATAGCGGGGAGAGAAGAAAGTCCCTTTCCTATTCATCTATTCAGTTTTAATGAGAATAGGTTTCACCCAATTCTCAGTCTCTTTAAGCAAGCAGGAAGAATCCCAAGCTATGTTTCCAAATTACGTATTTATTGTGATCACTAGTCCAGGAAAAACCCTAAATAATGCCTCATATTTTTAAAATTACCGGGCAGAACTTTCCTTCTCAAATTAGCTTCAGAGTTCACAGAGTTGGCAATGAGAGGTAGATAATTAAGATTGCAGATGAACACAACATAAGAGAAAACACAATATAATAATAAGAATGCAAAAGCAACAGCTGAAAAATCCCCCAAAAAGTTTCATAATTCAGGAACAGCAGAAAGCTGAAAGCAAATCTAGCTGTGAATTATGTAGAGAAAAATGTGCTGTAAGTTTATTCTGCTGTTGTCCTCAACAAATAATTAAAATGCCCAGCAAAATGAAACTTTTTGGATCCAGAACATGTAGGTGACAATATTTTGGATTATTCTGCTTATCTGGAAGTAGAAATGTACCCTGTGTACTTCATTTAACCATAATTCACTAGATGCATGCAACTGGATGACACATACCATCAAAACCCTATCACTCTCATGGGGACATTATTGGCTGAGCCATCTCAACCACTTTGTACTTGCAACATCATTAGTCCATTCCCTAAAAATGAGTGGATCTTCTAAGCTCTTACATTAAAATATCATTACAGTGGCAGTAAGTAAGGTGATGTGCTATGATAATATATGCTGAGTAGATTTCTACCTTGATAAACCCAAGCTGTGCTTAGTTTAATGTATATTTGAGGGCAGCATTTATTCAAGTATGCAGGACAAGCAGAAATACCTCCAGTTCACTTGCAACAGCCTAGTTTTAAACCAGCTGGAGAATGCTTTTGTAGCACCTGATCCACAGGTCATTCACATCACTGCAGCTCTGGTTTAAGCAAACAGTGATAAATTTAACTTACTTTCTTGTTAAGAGAATCTTAAACCCACTGCCCATGCTGGCTACAGCACGACCTGGGCTTCTCTTAAATTTATCTCTTACTTTCACTGGCACTTCATCCTCCTTGGAGTTTGGTCCACATACATTATCAGGCAATTTCAGGAATTCTCCCACCTTTAAGACAGACTGTCACAGCATCTGACAAAAGCACAGCTCCATGCCTATGCAGCCCATCTCAAAAGCTTGCACAACTGTTTCCCAAAACACAGACCAGTATTCATCTATGAAAGTCTGCCTTCAAATGGCCCCTTCTTCACATGGAGGATTTACTGTGGAGCTCCCAAAACCCAAAACATTGTACCTAAGTGTATGACTCATCAGCTCGATGAGTACCTAGTTGGTAACCATCCATACCTGGTTGGATGGTTGGGTTCAGAGAGGTTTGGGTTAACAGGTCATCTTCTACATGGAGGCCCATAACAAGTGGAGAATGACAACAGGGATTCTGGAACCTGCCTCACTCAGTGTCTTCGTCAATGACCTGGAGAAAGCAATAGATGTGGTCTCATCCACTTTGTAGATGACTCCAAATCGGGGGAAGGGTCAACATACTCTAAGGCAGGGTCACTACCTGGGGAGATCTTGTCAGGCTCTAGGAATGGGACAACATGAACATGATGAAATTCATTAAGAACAAATGACAAATATCACATACGAAAAGGAAGAACCCCTGAAATCCTCGCAACAGCATAGACTGAGGACCCCTGCTTTTGGAGCACCTCTGTGGAGGAAGACTGTAAGTTTTGGTAGCAGCAAGCTGAACATGAACCAGCTGTGCAGCCCTGCAGCAAAAAGCAGCCAACAACATCTGGGGTTCTAACACTAATGTCTATGAGGAGGTCATTGAGAAGATGGAGTCAGGCCAACACAGCAGGAGGAGAGACAATGGGTACAAATGAAACGGACGTTTTGACTGGTTGTAATGAAAAACTTTTGCACAATGAGAACAGTCAGGCAGCAGAAAGAGTTCCCCAAAGGTGTTTTAACAGTCTCCATCCTTGGAAGCTTTCAAGACCAGTCTGGATAAAACCCTGAGAAATCTGGTCTGATCTCACAAGTGACTTGCTCTGAGCAGGATGCTGACCTAGAGAATTCTTGAGGTCCATTCCCACCTGAATGACCCTCTCCTGTGAGAAACATGCTTTACAAACTGACTGTGCGAAGATTTTTTTACACGGCTTATTTCCCAGCCTGGCCTCCAAATGTCTTGATCACCAGCCATTTCCCATGTGTCATGTTCTACAAAAAGAAAGGGCCAGAACTGGGGCCACAAGTCCCATTTCAGGGCGGTTATAGTCACAGTTTAGCCAACCTCAGTCTTATTTCAACAAGAAACAGTATATTCGTTTTCCACCATGTCACTGAGCAAGAGTGCTGTGATGTGTCATCCCTCACCTGGCCGAAATGGTCCCTATAGGTAGTGTTTCATTTTAACCTGCCTACAAGTGCCAAACAACACTTGGCATCCTACCAATGCCAAAGAGCCGCTCAGTCAAAACTAGATCCACGTCTACTCCCCTCCTGTAACCCCAGAGTTTCCTGGGTACACACAAACCAGACCCACACATGCAACCCCTGCCCTGATGGCTCAGCAGCTCAGAGCATCACTTTGGATAGGACCTACCTTGACAAAAGCAGCACAGAAGTTTTTAAATCCTGCAAATAACCACATTTTACCCCAAAATTACCTAAGAGGCAGTTTGTTTTAAGGAAAGATGATTGTCCAGCACTAAAAGAAACCAACAGGAGCTTGTACACTAGTTAGAAATAAGTTGCAAGAAAATGAGCTTAGAAAATAAGTTTAACATGCCTTGAAGATGTCTCAAGACAAGAGAACACCAGTAGCTACTAATGAAGCACAAACTTTTAACAAAAAGTTAAGCAGATGCTTAATTCTAAAAATGTAAATATTCCTAAATAATATCATGGAGGCACACGGGTACTCATACAGGTGCTCAGTACTGAGCATGTAAGCGCTTTGCTGAATCAGGATCAAAAAGGAGGCTCTTGCTCAGCCCTGTAGAACTGCTTGTTGACTGTAAACACCACCACCATACTGAAAACAAAAAGATAAAGCTAACCAGAAAAATTGCGTGGGGGGAAGAGAGAGCAGCGGTACAGCAAGCGCCGCTTTTGAGGTGAGCCTCTCCCTCAGAGGTTTGCGGAGCCATGCACGGTCACAAGTGGCTGTGCTCATCTCCACGTGTCCTGCACAGCTGAACATGCACGCAAAAGTTGAAAATGGTCAGAAGCTCCTACTTGTCCTGACCAGGGACATCTCCACCATCCTGGCTAGATTTATTTTCTGTGCTACTTTGCTGGCTAGTATCTCATTACGCTGTGCATCTCTTCCTACAAATAAACAGGCCATGGGCAGATGCATGGAGCCATCTCCTTACCAGCTCAGCCCAGCCCAGATAGGATTTGATCTCTCCTTCACCTAACCCTGATTCCAACCAGTATCCCAGATGGAAGACCATCACCAATCTCTTCTTTAAATTGGCAAATCCCAATTTCCCAGTTTCAAAGTGAATTCCATGTTTCAAATGCTTTAGGGCTTGTGTCTGACAATGCTGTGCTGATAGAAACCGCCTGACTTAGCAGACTTGTACTCAAACCCTTAAAAAAATAAATAAATTGAGACCTAGCAAAGAGGCCAATGAGCATGACCAAAGGCCATCCCAAAGGAAAGAAATGCTCCAGAAGACCAAGGTCATGACATGAGCTAGTCAGTAGAAAGAAACACTAACCAAGATCTAGAGAGAGCCAGAAGAACAGAAAGTCAACTCAGAAGAGTCTGTTGAGCTCCAGCACTCCCTTCCTTCTCTCTGATCGTTGGTTAGTTAAAATTAAAGCAAAATTTGAAAGCAACAAAAATGTATAAAGCAAAAGCAAGAAGAAAGCAAAGCTTGAAGTCTGGGTCCAACAGATACAGTCACCTCCCCCTCCTGCTCCACCAACTAGTCTGAAACGGTTAGCAGATGCTGGTGGTGTTACCTGGGCCACCTCCATCAGCAGAGATGGAGAAGATGGGAGAGAAATACTCCAGGCAGGGCACCGGGAGCCCATGTGATCTCCCAGCCAGTCCTGGTCAGGACAACAAGGAGCATACAGGCATCAATGTACCACAGAAATGGTTTTAAAGCCAGTTCTCTATGGAACAAAGATGCATGTAGCTTTTTAGCTCTGATTCAAAGCAGCACAAGGGCTGCTGCTTGTCCCAGGGGAACCTTGGGGTCCTGCAGCAGGTCCTAGAACAGCTTCTCACTGCTTCCTGCCAGCTTAGCCATGAAACAGTTAACTATAGAGGAAAATAGGTAAGATTTTCCTCTTTACCCCCCTTCCTCCAAGGTAGACCCCCAACACCTCCTCTCTCAAAGGAGTGGGGCTCCTTCCTCCCAGAAAATAAGACCATTACCCCCCCCATCCCTCTGCCAGAGCCGGCAGTGCAGCATTGTTCCCCAGCCCTGTCTATAGGAAGTAATATCTATTTTCCATTTAGACGAGGGTAAAGCCTTTAATTTCACCCTCCTGGCTGCAGCTGGAGTTCCCTTTTAACTGCTTGGCCACAGGAGTGAAGACAGTTTTATATGGAAGAAAATGCTGAAAAGGCCACTTTAATATGCTTGCATGTGAAAAGGGGAGAGCTTTTCATACTGCACGGTAATGAGGGTCAGCGGGATATTACACTTCACCATATGGCTAATTTGCACAGCAGGTCAAATGTTCTATTTGCTTTTTAAAGACGGCCCTATAGATTAAGCTGCACTAAAACAAAACACACCAAAAAAAAAAAAAAAAAAAAAGAAGCGTGAGGATGAGATGCCCTCTAATGTTCAAGCCTGGCAGCACATTCATCACAGCGTCCAGGAGGTTTTGTTAAAAAAAATAATAAAATCTGAAGATGAGGCAGGCAGGGAAGAGACAAACTGCGGTGTTTTGGGGGAACGCCAGTGCTTCGACATCACCCCATGCCGTCAATGGTACCTGCGCTAAGGACTGTCCCTGCTTAACGAGGGGCTCCAGTGATTAGTGTGATGGCCCTCGTAACCTGTGTTTGTCTTGGCATGTCCTCGGCGCCGTGGCCCAGGCGTGACCCGTGGAGGCACTTCCCGTCCCCGGGCCGGCAGCTGCCCGCACAGATCCCAACAAATCTGGTGGGTAAAGATTAGGGAACCGCACGGCCAGGGCGTTTGAAGAGGGTAAACACACTGATTAACGAGCCTGGCTTTTGAAATCGCCTCCCACCCTCCCGCCACAGCAGAGTGTTAATTTATTAAATACCTTGACAAAGGGCCTTTATTAGCGGCCTTAGCTTGGCTGGCTCCTTTCAGAGCATTACTAACTACATCTAATAAAGCTTTAATTGACTACTGCTTTTCATAACCTCTGACCCAGGATGACAAACTATGGGTCCACACTAGCAAAAGGAGGAGTTTCAATCCCAAAAGAGCCTGGCAGCTTGCAGGGATACAATGCGCTCAACTGAATCCTATGGATCAGAAGTCTGGAGAGGAGTACGACCTTGCTCTGTCTGGATCAGAAGCCAACTTCTTCCCACCTCAGCCCCTGTTATAGATGCTCCAGTTTTCACAACAGGAAGAAATCTGATGAGAAACATGAAATGTTTATGGCTTATGTGATGCTAAGGGGTGTAAGACCTTGAAATTGAGAAACAGAAGTAGAAGAGAAAGAACAAGATCCTCATGATCACCAGCTCCCCAGCCCGTGCTCCCAGCTAGTTGGTGCTGTAGAGAAAAGAAAAAACCCACCATTTCCCCCCCTCCTCTCCAAGGGATCAAAATGCAAGCAGTTGGAGGGAAATGGGGACCATAAGCAGAAAGCCAAGTAATTCTTTGCTTTGGCCGTGATTGGGGGTTCCCATCTTTTTGCAGTGGGAAGCCATCAAAGAAGGGACAGAAAACTGCCATCAGCAGATGGAAAATCCAAGAATTAAAAAAAGGGGAAAAAAAGAAAGCCCAGAGCAACTAAAATTGCAAGCACAGAATTGCCTCTTCAGTTTGGTAGCTCACATCTCCACTGCTCTTCTCAAAATCGAAGACAAGCCATTTCTGGTGCTAGCTCTTCTCTCAAGATCCTAGCCAGGGGCTCAAATGTTTCGCCTCAACCTCAGCAGCTGGAATCAAATGTGCTGCATGGCTATCTAAGCTTTCATTGAAAATAAATAAGTATTTCTAATCCCTGTATAACTGCACAGAAAAAGCATGAAAATGAGAATGAAGTGCCCTTCATTTGCTCATTTTCCAAATGCCACAAGTTCTTTCACTTGATTCCTGTTTACCTACACTGTTATAAACCAGGAAAAATCAGAAATTCCCAGGTTTAAAAAAGCAGTAGCTTCTGCTCTGCAAAGCAGCTGAAATAGTTTAACCTTATTCAAATAATAAATAAATTTAAAAAAAAAAATCAGAAAATTTAATGTCTGTCAAAACCTTGGCAAGACTGTAGCTATCAGGTCTTCCACACAGTCATACAGCAGTGCCCAAGAGCTGTCAGGAGACACACCGTGTCCTGCCTGCACAGGGCTCACATGGGTGTTAGAGATAACTAAATAAAACCTGAACCTAACCAGCAGGAACAACCAGCTTTCCTAAATATGCATGTGCAAATGCTACGTGGTGGCGGAGCCTGGGCACAGCACCCTGCCGCCAATGCCACCCAGTACCAGACCTGGTGTTACTGAAAAATAACACAAGAACAGGGCAAACGCATAATCCAGCTTTTTCCAGCATCGTTTCTCAGCCTCCAGAAGCTTCCAGAGCTGGGAAGCTGGAGTCACAAGCCAATTCTTTTTATTTAACAGCCCTGGATGGATTTTTTAACATAAGTTTGCCCAATGACTTCCCGTGATCGTGTAAACCTCTACTGTCCATAAGACCTTATGTCAGAGTTTCAGAGAAAACAGGTGTTAGAGGTCAGAACAGAGTGTAAGTCTAAAGACTAGGGAAAACAGTGCTTAAAATTTCATATTCTTTCTCAGAAAAATCCAGCTTGCAAGACATAGCTGGAAGAAGTGACTCATGTTGCTGTGTGGCTAAGAGGAGCTAAAAGCCACCAAAAAACTGCAACCAACCTCCAAACCCGGGGGCCATCATGGCAGCACGGGCTATCAGCACAGCTGAAGCTGCCCCCATGCTGTGGCTAACCACAGAGAACTGGGTCTCAGGTGCTTTTATCTTCAAAGTGCTTGATGACCTGGATGAAACACACAGAAAACGTCTCCTCCTAAAACTTTGGGACAAAGAAGTCATCAACAATTTGCCTCTATCTATGTAATGGATCTCCCTCTCCTACCAATAAAGCTTATTTCTGCAGCCAGCAGAGCCTTTGCAGGGGTCTGTCAGGCTGCAAAATGCAGTTCTGGTAAGAATTACACCCACCCAAAACCTCATCCCTTCCCAAACACAAGGAGAGGGGAAGGATCAGATGAAGAACTGATGCTTCATGCTCAAACCCTACAGTAAATCCATTGAAGAAGACAGAGAAAACAAATATCCCTGTACAAAACAGATGGATTCTTTCTTGCAAATAAATTGTAAAGCAAAATCACAAACAGTACACCCGGTTTCAAGCACGCTCGTGTTGAGACCTTGGCTTCAACAATTCATAGCATCGCAGGTTTCAGGGAGCTTTGCAAGGGGAGAAGGGACAGCATCTTCTCTTTCAAGTTTATTCCCCTGTTAAGAATTTAACCTCCACACAAGCTAAGGGCAACCTTCCAGGAAAAAAAAGTGTTTTCACACGTATGTTCATCACTTGCTTTGAAAGCAGAAAAGAGAGTAGTCATGGGAGGGTACAGCAAGACAAAGACCTGCCTCTCTTCCCAGGCTTGATCAAAGTTTCAAATTGGGAACTTGAGATTTCAAATGCAGCAACAAATTCTGTGACCCTTCAGTTTCCTGAAAAAATTTAGTTTCTTGGGCAAGAACTAGGACAGAATTTCTGTTGACAGGGCAGACTGAAATGCTTTGCACCCTTATGCAAGGAGCATGCTGCAACAGAAGGATTCTGCTGACCAGAGTCCACTCGGATCCAATGCCCTTTTTGTCTAAAATCCTAAAATGTACTTACAAGGTGACTACATAAATTTTAGCTCTTAGTTACCATTTGCTCAATCGTGTCACCCACCACTCAGGCTGAGCTCCTGCATAGGCAAAGGCATCTCAGCTGCAAGGGAAGTGTCTGCAAGCAGGTATGGAGCCGCACAAGCTAGATATGGGAATTTCAGTGAAACATAGGGATTTTCAGGGTGAAGTGAGTTCTCCTAACATGACACACAAGTAGCCACAGTAAATCTTCCAAGTAATCCAAGACGTGAATTCCACTTCAATCACATTTTAATAGGTTTAAATGTTAACCAGAAATGTGTTTTCTTTTCCACTTAATAGCAGTAGAAAAATTTAGTGTTATTTGCTACTGCTCAGTCATCGGTTTAGAGCTGCTAGGTTCATTTAACAAGAGCTAGGGAGTGCAAAGTTTTCAGTTTCTGATACCCAGCTATCATTTGTTTTGTTATTCTGCTTAGCCAGGACTAAGTACCACAGCTTCTCCTTAAACTACACCAAGCAAAAAAACTGCCTTCCCAGTCCAACATGCGATTTAACATCACATCATCCTAGTTAAAGAGAGTTGGTTTGCTTGTATAAACACTGAACACATGGCCAACCTTTTAAAATAGTATTTATGTATTTATCAAATCAATTCTCAATATTAAAAAGAGATATGTTCATCCAGAAGGAACATAAAGAAAGAGTGAAATACTTCAAAATATTTCCCTTGGGGGCCTTTTCTGATCTTATAAAATTTTACTTTTTAATAGCTAGAAAAAAGAAATACTCCAAATCTGGAGTTGCTGTGCCTGACAAATGAAGTGAAACACAGAACACACAGAGCTGTAAAAGGCGAGAAGGACATTAAACTTTTCTGAGATGACAGCTCGAGCTTTCACAGTTCCTTGGAGTTAATGCTGCTCCAAAGGAGTGGAAAGCAACATGCACAAATTAAGATTTGTTGGAAAGTCTAATCTTCTCCCATGATTAATAGTCAAAAGTTTATCTCTGAGTGGTAGCAGCGCAACAGAAGATCCAATGCATGTTCATACCCCGAAGACCAGTGACACCGATAAGAAATCAAACACAAACCATTTTTCCATATTTTTAATAGCTTTGATTTTGTTTTCAGATGACAAAATACATCAAGTAACAGTGTATGTTATGCCAATGACCAGGACCATACACACATCTAGTCCTTCAGTCTTCCCAGCGTCTAATGGAATATTTCCTGTAACTGCTCCAACAACAGATACACAAGAGACTTTCTACCACAAAAAGGCTTTTCTGTATCAACCTCATTTCTGCTTTTAGACTTCCCAGACAACTGCATGTGTATCCTGAGCATCTGACCCACCTGCTCACACACTGATCAACTCAATCTTCTCCCCACTATCCCCACGGACACAAGCTGGTCATAAAACAACTCAGGCAAGGGCAATGAGTTTCTGGGATTTTTCAGTAAGACCAAATCTTTTAGATAGTGCAACATACCATAAAGATTGGAAAGAAAAGCTTGTTCCCTGAGTTGTCCAAGTTGAAGTTACCCAGAATTAGTTCCTCACATCCCAGAAGCCGACAAATTCCCAAGCAAAGGGATACTGATTTCAGAACAAAGATCCTAAAAAGGATTAAGCGTTCCCTTGGCACTTCACAGCCTTCACATCGCCCATAAAACCAGAGTCATGTAGCATATACCTGTCCACATTGCTTCTCAACCTTAGAAATTCGAAAATGCATCCGAAATAATAGACTTTGACATCTCAGATTGACAGTCACCTTGCAGAGCAATTCCACCAAAGCACCATCATTCAGCTGCAAAGCAGAAAAGCTGAAGACCCACCAAGCATCACAGCAGGGCTCAGCCTTTCACCAGGTCAGACTCTTACCAGGACACACACATTTATCTCAGCTTCAACTAGCCTTGTCTCTGAAATGTGAATAATAGATTCATTACCTCATAGATATAATTCATAGGTGAATATTTTCCAGGGGAAACCATAAAAATATATAGTAACTCAAAGTGACACAGGGCTGAGATAGACTAATAGTAAGGAGCTCAAATATCAGCATCCCCCAAATAAACCTTTACTCTGCTGCATAGGATAAAACATATAGCTAAGAACCATCCTTTTCAAGCACTTCTGAGAGCCCCAAGTGAGCTTATATTTTAATAGCTGGAGTGGAAACTTCATCCATTTTGCACTAAGCCTTTCTTTCTGTGCCATCCCTCCTCGTAAAGGCCAAGCCCTTGGCTTTGGAGCACCAAGCCCCGCGCCGACTGACAGCCTCTGAGCTGGAAGAAGGCAATCGCCAAGCCCCACACCGGGTAACAGTCTGAAGAAATCACTGCACGCTCAAACAATGGGATATTTGTCAAAGTACAGCTTGATCACCAGCAATCATCTGTTTTTCATAACTACATTTGACCTAAACTGAATTGACTGAACAAGTAGCCTGTGTTTCTCATTCTAGAAAATAGAGCGGTGCAGCTCCCTCTCCAACCCCCCTTTGCCTTTTTAAGTCATACTTTTGAAAAGTTACAAAGCGATGATGTAGACAGATATTTCCTCATTATAAACAGCAGCAGCTAAACATTTTCAGGTTGCATTTTTGGCGATCTCCTCCTGTTCCAGGTGACCTGTAGGGTTAAGCGCAGGGGACATGCCTTTCTCCTCCACTTGCTTTCAATCCACCCTCTCTACAAAAAAAAAGCACAACCCAACACTTCCAGTGTAAAAATGAGCAGAGATGATTTCTAACCACATGCTCTTTTCATAATATATTTAAAATTCATTAAACCTTTATAATGAATGAGCTGCCAGGGAAAAAAGTATATTCAGGACAAGCCCGCAGTCTTCCAAGCAAAGCCACCGTGCATAAAACCTCTGGGAAGCAACTGTCTGCTCGTAGAAGAAAGCTCATTCGCCAGTCTCAAGAAAGGAAGGAAGCAGTGGAAATTGGTCACAAGCTTTGCAAGGAAGGATGCATCTCCAACAGCTAATCAGCTCTTGTCAGGGTTACCATCAATTAAAGAAAAAAAAATCCCTCAATTTAAGAAGAGTGCAGAATGAGTCCTTGAGGAAGATGAAGTACAGGTCTGGAGGGAGGCAAAGGAACCAAGGGAACAGGAAGGTGGAAGGAGAAGAGGCTAAATGTACTGAAAAGAATGCAATCTGCAACAAATCTCAGTCATTTTTTACTGCCTGCTTAATATTGTGTGTTTTAAGCTCTGTGCCTCCTACCAGAGAGCTAATAATCACTGACAGACAGGGTTTTGCATTAATTGCAGACACACACACAGGGAAGCCGGAGGGGTGGGTGTCCCTAAATAGGATATTTTCATGAGGAGACAGTAGTGTACCACTAAATGATTTGAGCTCAAAGCTCTTCAGTCTCTCCCTCCCTAAATCCAAGCATGCACTTGGGAAGAAGCAGAAAAGCACCAGTCCTGCACACTATGTTTGAGCAGAAAAATGCAGCTTGCTCCTAACACTCTGCTACAAAATATTTGGGTTGGAAAATTAAATTTACATATTTGGTATTTTATTCTTCCATTGCAGAACACAGAGGAATGGACAGGGAGCACAGAGAAATAAGAACAAGACAAACTAATAAACTGACCTCCTGTTCCAAGCACCACCAAGAAGCAGCACATCCAGTATTAGCTACACCCTCCATACTGGGAAAGAAGTCATGTCAAATGTGAAAATGGGCTGCTAGGACAACTAGTTTTTTTACCCTTTTTAAAGGCAATTGCCCATATAAACCAAATTCAAACAGGCACATGGGATGCTGTACCATTTACTCCCAACCAGAAGTGGACAAGCATTACCTCTGGTTTGACTAGCTGTCAACTCTGCTCACCTAAACCAACATGTACGTAATAATTACAAGTTTATAAGAAAATGGTTAAGTCAAGAAGCCAAAATGACCAGGCAATGAAACAGCTGTGTTACACAGAGACGTAAGCACAAGCACTAGCACTCAGCTCATTCAAGCAGAACAAGAGTTCTCCTTCCTCCTACCCATCACCCATGGAGCACTGTTAGATGAAATCTGCCTTGGATTACTCCCTGAAAATGCATATCACAAAGTCAGAAGGAGCAACTGACAGACCAGAAGGGCATGCTGCCATTCAGAGGGACCTGGTCAGGCATAAGAAATGGCTCAAGAGGAACCTCATGAAGTTCAATGAATGTCAAATCCTGCCCCACAGGAGGAATAGCCCCAGGCACCAGTACATGCTGGGGGTGGCCAGCTGCAAAGCAGCTTGGCACAAAAAGACCTGGAGGTCCTGGTGGACACCAAGTTGACCATGAGCCAGCATTGTGCCTTTGCAGCAAAGGAGACCAACAGAATCTTGGGCTGTGCTTGGCAGAGCATTGCCAGCAAGTTGAGGGACATGATGCTTCCCCTCTACTCAGCACAGGTGAGACACATCTGGGTTCAGGTCTGGGCTCACCAGCACAACAGGGACAGATGATACTGGCACAAGCCCAAAGGGTCACAAAGATCTCAAGGGATGGAAGCATGTGATAAACAGCAAAAGCCCTGGCACTGCTTAGCCTGGAGAAGGCTCAGAGAAACCCCCTCAACATATGCAAGCACTCCATGGGGGAAATAAAGAGGGCAGAGTCAGACTCTTCTCAGTGGTGCCCAGTGACAGGACAAACTTAATAGAAGAATTCCTATTGAACAGAAGAAAAAAGCCTTTTTTACTGTGGGAGTGACCAAACACTGGAAGAGGTTGCCCAGAGGAGCTGTGGGGTTTCCATCCCAACTGGACACATTCCCGAGCAACTCCTCTCTAGCTGACTCTTCTTGTGCAAGGAGCTGGTCAAAGCGATCTCCAGAGGTCCCCTCCAACCTCAGTCTGTGATGCTGTGAAAATGGGCACAACAGTAGCTTCCCTAGAGGGAATAACATATATGCATGTAGCCACCCATAAGATTCAATGTGCACTCGTTTAGTTATAAGGTCTAGATATAAAAATGTCATGAGTCTTCCTATCCAGCAGCAGTTGTAGCAAACATGCTCGGAGGCACACCTAAGTTATGACTATAACAAAGAGTTTGCTATTTAGTTCTGTGCATATCTTTTCATTAATATTTGAAACAACTACTAAAAGGAAAAGGCACAACATTTTAGACTGTGTTATTCCTTACAATTTTTCACCCTGAATGAATCCAAGGCATGTCAACACTGTACAACAACCATGGTTGGGGCAAGACAAGCTGGAGGTGGTAAAGCCATGAGAGAAGATATAAGAGACAAACTCCTGCTCTCATAACAGATCTTGCAGGTTGCTCAGTGACTGCGATTCTCTGCAAAGCACAGAAATTAAAAGATCATAAGTCACCCAAGACCTTCAGGTGCCAGTTTCAGATGGTAAAAGATGCGACATCTTTCTCAGAAGCCAAACCTCTCATTCTGAGGGATTCAGGACAGCAAAACCACAGAAAACCTCTCAAGGCAATGCTCACCTTCTGAACATGTTGCACATATCTCTGCTTTTGTACACAGCAATTATCAACCCCCTGAATCAGAGCTTTTTCATCACCTTTCATAAAATATAACACAAGCCACCCATTGATCTCCACGCTGAAGCAACTTTTTTTTTTTTTGTGTTGGGATGGCAGTCTGCATGCTTCTCATCTTCCCACTGCGAGACCACAGCTGCCCTGCAGCAAGCAGCTCCTGCGCTGTGCTCCAGGAATGTGGAGGCAGCATTTGTTCATTGTACAACTGCCTTGCTTCCACATTTTCCTGAACACAGGACTGAAATAGAGGGCATATGCGTCATAAGCCCGTCCTGAACATTGCTCACCCTTTCCTGCACAAATATTTGTAAACAGATTGAGAATTAATGTCCAGCCAACCTAAGACCCTTCATAAAAAAAAAAAGGGTTTTATTGAAAACAGGATGGCAATCGTTTCCCAGATACACTGCATATAGGCCTTTAAGATGAGAAACAACATACATAGCAGGAAAACAGCAACTGCAGCTGTGCACCAAGCCATTTTCTGAGATGCATAAAATATGGTGGCTTATTATTTTACAGCCCCCTCCTCCATCACAAACACACTCTTCTCTTTAAAAAAAAAAATAAAGTTGTTTCTGGTCAGCACATGATAATTCCCCTGGGATTAATTTATGCATAAAATACACAGCTTCAGTAACACAAATAACCCAGCAGTCCTCATGTAGAAGGATCTTACTAATGTCCCTTTTTCTAGCAGTCTTAGCGAGCCTACATCTTACACATACTCTACTGAGATCCAGTTTGAAGCCCAGGGTGACTAAAATACTTAACAGCACAAGGTAAGATGGGGCCAGTATATCCCACAACTTTGCTTCCATGCACACCTTATTACTTTTCCTTTTCAGTGATTTCCATGCATGGAGTCTGGAGGCAATGCCACAAAGGGCAGACCACAGGCAAGACTCTTCACTTCTAAGAGGGGTTCCTGGGACTCTGCTCTCCCTCCAGTTCCGGGGATAGTTAAGAGAAACTGGATCTGATTCACCAAGGTCAAATTTGGGTCTAGTGTTATGTTGCAATATCTTTCACATGTCACTAAGAATTCTCACCAAAAATGATATTTATTTTTAGGAACAAAAAATAGTCCTAAATATTGAATATCAGCATCAGGCCAGTACAACAGCATCACTGGTGATCCAGTTGCAATAAAAATGGCTTTTAAAAAAGAGCAGCTGTAGACATATTGGTGTACTACACATTGAAGCAAGGCCAGGAGTGGCCACCAAGGCAATTGAGGAAGGTGGAGCACACAACATATGACGAAAGGTAAGTAAAAGGGTGAAGAAGTGTATCTAATATCAGATTATAGAGTACACAGAGCTGGGCTCCCCTTGGAAATGGACAGCAAAAGGAGAGCCAAGAGAGAAAATGCAAAATAACCACCAAATTCAAATTAATTTAACAGGAAAAAAAAATACAGTAAGGGTGGTCAGACGCTGCAACAGGAACCCAGAGTGGCTGGCCAGTCTCCACCCTTGGAGATCCTCAAAACTCAGTTGGATATGGCTCTGAAATCCCTAATATAACTTCAAACTTAGCCCTGAGTAGACTCTATTTCTATTACGAGTCTATAACCAAACTACTACAAGTAAACTATTACGAGTGTATAACCAAAGGATGAGAAAAGATGTAATGGGAATGCTTGTTAAAGATTTCCCTTTCTGTTAAACTAAGTTTTACCTCAGAAAACTGAACGCTTTTCAGGGAAATTCTTTGCAAACCAAGGCACTTCTGTCTCTTGTTATTTTAGAAATATCATTGCTCCTGGAAACCTACACAAAATTCCCCAGAGTAGCTGCAGACCCTTCTGAGCCCCAATGCCCAAAAATAGAGCAAATGTTAGGAAGTGTCTTCCCACACTTAAACAATACAAAGAGTGGTGTTGGTCTTTAGCTGGCCTGTATTCTGTACCACTCAAGGTGAACATCTCATAAGAACACCAGTCCTGGTCTTAGAGCTCCCTAGAACCAAAGATCCAATAGTATTTCAAATACCATAAAAAAAGAAGTGCTCTCAATGAGTGGAAAAAAGGTAAATGTTGCAATAACGGCCGAAAAGGTGATCTGAGGAACTACAGCACACTCAGCCTTGCTTCAGTCCCTGGGGAATTAAGGAGTTGAGTCCTCCTAGAACATTTTCAGGAATATGGGGGAGAAGGGGACAGGGGACAACCAGCATGAATTTAACAAGCAGAATTTATGCTGACGATCTGATTGCCTTCTACAAGAACATGACAGGATTTACGGATGAGTGAAAAGCAGTGGGTGCCATTGACTTTAGCAAGGCTTTTTACATGCTCTTTCATAACATTCCTATACCCAAGTTTGGATGTCACAATCTGGATAAGACATCAGCTGGATGCATAAATAATTGGTTGAGCAGTCAGGTTCAGAGGATCATGATTAATGAGTTGTACCCAATATGGAAGCTGATAACAAGTAGAGAACTACAACAGGGTTTGTCCTGGGACCTCTCTGTCTTAGAATCTTTATCAATGACTTGGGGGAGGTAACAAAGCACACTCATGAGCTCTGTAAATGACACCAAACTAGGGGGGAACAGTCAATACACTCAAGAACAGGACCACCATCCAGAGGATCTTGACGTGCTGGAGGAATGGGCTGACAGGAACCTGATAAAAATGAGGAGAAATGCCAAGTTGTGCACCTGGGAAGGAAGAACCTCTTGCAACAACACAGACCAAGGCCTGACTGCCTGAAGAGCAGCTCTATGGATAAGGACCAAGAGCCTTGGCAGACAGCAAGCTGAACATGAGCCAGCCGTCTGCCCTGGGAGCAGAGGCAGCCAACAGCCTCCTGGGCTGTATTAACAGGAACAAAGCCAGTAGATTGAGGGAAGCGATTATCCCCCTCTACGCAGCACTCGTTAAAACTACATCTATACCCCGCACCCAGTCTTGGGCCTCCCAAATACAGGAAGGACACTGATAAACCACAGTGAGTTAGTTCACTGGAGGCCACTAAGATGGCTGGGGCTGGAGCACTTGCCCCACAGGAGGAGTTTAATGGAGCTTGTTCAGTCTGGATGAGTGACTAGCTTTGGGGGGACCTAACAGCCACCTTCAATACTTACAAGGAGGTCATGGGGCAGAATAAGTTGCTCTGAGAGGTTCTGCAGTCTTGGTCCTTGGAGGTTTTCACGATCAGATTGGATAAAGCCCTGAGTAACCTGGGTCTGATCCCAGAGCTGCCCCTACTTGGGGTAGGAAGTTGGACCAGAGACCTCCTGAGGTCCCATCCATCTTGAATGATTCAATGAAATACTGAACAGATGCAATATATATTTCATGGTCAGGACTTAGACAGTCAGTCTTTTATTCTAGTCACTAAGAGTGGAATGGAATTGAGTGTATTAGAATGAACTCAGCATTAAGTGTAAAATATTAGTGTATTTTCAGTGAGTAAGTGACAGCGCGGAGTTTTACAAAGCCCTGGGAAAGCACGGCTGCTGTTCCTAACCTCAGGTGACAAGAAGTCTGCATCCGGGCTATTGTAGTGAACCACCCCTTTTTTTTTTTTCTCCCCCCTAACATGTCTGTTTTCCAAGCTGAATATTTTAAGAATCAAGGCTGCCTGTGATCATATCTAGCCAGCTTAGAATGAACACTGATTTCTTTGCTGCTTCTTTGATCGAAGCCAAGTGGTTTTCTCGTGGGTAATAAGGTCACAGGGTTAAAAGAGCAATATGACAATTACAAAAGTTAAATCTATTGCCACTACAGACAGACACACTACCCAGGGTCCATTAGCACGTAGTACAGAATGGTTATCACAGGTCACTGACACCAGTTCACTCTAATGGCTTTTCCTGTGTCCTTATCAATCCAGTGCACAAAGTGTCTCACCCTCAGCCTTTCCCTATGATCTCAGTGCTGTGTTTATAGCTATCTAACTCCACCAGGCACCAGTGGGTCAGCCAAGTCAGCAGACAGTGAGATATGCCAGGACACAACGATGGGACAATCTGCAAAGTGTCTGAGATGAACAAGGAGTTACCAGAGACTTCGAGAAGGAAATTTTTTCCACTGCCCCCCCACCCCCTCAAAAAAAAAAAAAAGAAGCTTTAAAGTTCCCAAGGACACTGAGGGAAAACTTTACAACCCTGATCTCAAAAATAGAAGTAAACCACAGACTTTCCATGGTACAATTTGTGTTTCAGTATCAAATAAAAGAAACAACTAGTGTTACAAAGAGAAAAAAAGAGACGTTTTCATATGAAATAGGGTTGGGTAGCTCTTATTATTTGAATTGTGGTTCCTATAAGAGGCTCTCTCATCCCTTGAAAGAAAAACTTCAATTGTTTTGCCCTGTTACCAAAGAACAAACATTTTGGTGGGGATGTTGGAGCCTCCCCAGAGAGGTGGGAAGGGCGCAGCAACGACAGGCTGCGTCACAGCCACCATGGGCAAGCAGATGAGCAACCAGCCTGACAATTTAATAGCTCACAGGGGCAGAAAAAGGAGGATAAATGCAGGCAGCACAATCGCTAGCACACTTCTAAGATAAATTAAAAAATATATGTATTTAAGTGGAGGGCTAGGGGGAGACTAAGGATCCACTGCCGGATTTACAGCATCTCCCACTTTGAAGGAAATCGGCTCAGCTTGGAGATACAAAGTGGTGTTTCCCATCCTCAGCCAAACAGTTCACCTTGAGTCCCTGAGCCAATGAATCCCTGTACAGTTTCTGCACTCAAAATGTAGCAATTTAGCGATAAGCAAACGTAAATCTTTGTTTCTCCTCCCAAGGCCGTGCTGGCTCTGCACAGCTAAGAGATACAAAACATTATATTCTTCTCTAAAACAGGCAAGCAAAAATATACGATGTGGATACAGTCTGTGCACAATGCATGCATTTTAATAAAGGAATTTAAAGACATTTCTACATTGATTATTTTTAGAAGGGGAGGTGTATTATTTGTTTTACATTTTTGTACTTCTCCTGATATATTTTGTGCATCAAAGCAGTTTTAGGGTTACAGAGGCTTGGGGTAAAAGCAATAAAGCAGATAAAAATGTCAGTGGCAAGATACGACAAATTTATAGTAAATACCTGTCAACTGCTATTTATCTAAATTATCCGGCTCTGGGATTCTCCAGAAATACTTCATCAACTAGGAAGAGGCAGCTACAGTTTTAAACCTGTATTTACATCAGAATCTGCTCTTTTGTGTTTTTTTTTTTTTTGGACACTTGTTCTTTACCCTAAAATGACCCCTTTGTAGCTCGGATCAAAGAGCTGGGAGTGTCAATACCAGTGTCTTCATGAACATGTTAAGAACCTCAAAGTAATTGGTAACCAATTAGCATAAAGCTGAAAAAACCCACCTAGCTAAGGCAAACCCTAAATGAGTACTAACAGGCAACAATACTGGCTGAAGCAGGAGCTTAAAGGACTTAAATCATCATCAGCTGCCTTCTAGACAACTTCTTGGGAGCAACCTCTGTGCAAACCACTCTGACTCTTTCTGGCTTTTTTTTTTTTAATTCCTTTTTGCTCTTCGTTCACTCTTTGCTTTCTGTGTACCTACAGCTTACAGGAAACATGAAACAAAAACTGCTTTTCATTTTATGTTATGTAAAGCAAAGCAATTCCAT
The DNA here is from genome assembly GCA_025769975.1 of Gallinago jamesoni. Lineage (NCBI taxonomy): Eukaryota > Metazoa > Chordata > Aves > Charadriiformes > Scolopacidae > Gallinago > Gallinago jamesoni. The sequence continues at coordinate 40,843,931 of JAOQGH010000032.1, forward strand.
GTCTTGGCCTTGAAATACAAGGCACCCAACAGCTGTTCAGATGCTCCAGCAGATAAACCATCTGGCCCAAACCTTACCTTTCCTAATTTATTTTGGATATCGATCAAAGCAACTTAAGCATTACATAGACTTTGGTCAAAGACAACATAAAAGATAAAAACGTCAATGGCAAAATCACTTCACTTAAATATTCTTGTTTCTTCTTTATATAATAATATTACCATTTTCAACAAACTTCTCTATTAAAGATATACCTGATACCAACAGCCTAACAGCCTAACCACATTGCAGATGAATGTCCTTAAATAGCACATCACTGCTCAACAGAAACTAAGTGGGGTCTAGTGTTTAACATCAGCTAAAACTAGACATGGACTTTGGCCAACTGAGCAAGGAGACCAGGACAGGCCCCAAGACTCACATGTCCTGGCTCTGCTGCCAGCACCCCCTGTTTCCCCTTTTATATGATGCTCCCGGCATCTGAAGAACCACCATATCCATGGTTCCAGGTCGTTTGGTCTTTTCCAGTTTTCCTAGGAAAAGGACAGCATACATCTGTCTAGTAGTACCAGGATTCCCACCAAGACATCAATGTTGTTCAGTGGTTACTGACTCACACCAACTTGAAACCAAGCCTGTCATCTGAAAAGCTTTTTTTAATGCAATTCAGAGTGTATTTGCTGCATGCAGAAACCACAGGCAGGGTAAGGACTTGTTGTTCTAGGCACAGTTCAGGGATGTAAACCCAAATCAAGAAATCAAAGGGTTAGTTGAGCAAAGAAAGGCTATCCATGTGTACAACTCCCTGTATAATAAACAAATACACTCTTGTGATGTTTTGTTCGGTATCTGCAGTACTCAAAGCCTCTCCTACGCCCATTTCTTCCTCAAGACACTCTCAGCCAGGCCTTTTCTCACAAGAAAAGGAATCTCCAGTGAATAGTCCCATAAAGCATCCCATCAGAGCCTGTCCTCCCCAGAGCTGCCACCACGCCAAGGTCCAACTCTCAATTAACCCCCGCCTGACCTTCCTTCACTTTCTTTCCCCCTCCTCTGCCCTTCCTGAGAAAGTTCAGCATTTCCTGGAAAAGTCTCCTTGCCTGTTTGATATTGTACTTCGCCTTGGTTGCTGAAGGAAGGATTTACAGGTGCCTGGCCCCCTCTGTAAGACCATGACCGAAGGCTGACCTCCCGTTACAATATGTGAACTTCTGCCCTGCTGATAAGGCTGGCAGATATGAGTAGGATTTTTCAAATAATCCTTTGGGAATTTATAAGCAGCACAGCCATAAAACCGAGGTGACTGGAAGGTCGATTTCACTAAAAATAATAAATATCTCAATGTTTATTCAACGTGGGCCTTTTTAACTGCAGGCCAAGCATTTAGATAACGCTATTGTAAATGACAAATATTAGGATTTTTTGGTAACTATTACATTATGATCCTTCCGTCTGACACTGATGTGGCCGTTTTCCCTCGATGCTTGCTGGATCTCTGACATTGTTCAACCCAAGTTGGGCCTAGAAAGCCAGGACAGGATTCAATCACAGGTCAGGAAAAGGGCAATTTTCTTTTCAGAAGCCTTTTCTACAGTCAGTTACCTTTTTCTCTTGCGCCTGTCTCACCAACACACATTCTTTAGAGTTCTGATGTATCTTTTTTCTCATTATGAAAGACTAGGGGGAGAACAACTAAATGATCTCAGCTCAGGATGGGGACAGAGGAGACTAACCCACTGGCATGAAACCCCTGCACCAGGTCTAACTTCACCAATTCCACTGCACTATTCCCACCTCAAGCAGAAGACAATCCGATTCAGATCAACAGAGTACTGCCCATGAAACCTGTCTTCTAGAAGCAGCATTTCCCTGATATGCTTTGGAGGACCAATCAACCAATCACTATTTCAGATTAAAAAGTAAAGCAACAAGATGACACCAAAGCCCCAATATAGAAATGAGACCATTTCAAATGTGCAAAACTGTTATATCCACCAGTGAAAGCTCTTCATCCTTTTCATAGCAGTTTTATGTATAAATACACAATTAAATAAATACACTTGCATTAAAGAAATGTACGTAAGTTACACTAATAGAATTCCTAATCCTGTTTTCATTATACATATTCTTCGCTGAAGTTTCTCCAAATAAAATGACACTTTGAAATCCACAAAGCATTTCAGACCAGTTGTAATCTTCAATTAGCACACTCCCTGAACCGGGCTCCTAGTGCAGGGTTTGAGGAGGAGGTTTTTGTCCAAGATAAACAGAGTAACACATTTTGGGTAGGTTAACTTTTTCATTCCAATAAAATATCATGGCAATGTAGCCAAATTACATAATTATTAACAGATGAGAGCACAAAAAGATTTTATATAAGTGTTTTTTATGACAATTCTTTCCCTTTTGCAAATTCATTTGTATGCATTGCTGGAGAAACTAGCTTTAGAAGTGCCTTAAAAACAATTCTCTCACAAGCCTGGCTCCACTGTGGAAAGGGAGGATGGCTGCGAACAGAGTGCTCCTTTCATCTGCTGCCTGGGCTTCAGATTGCTCAACCGCAGGAGAAGAGCCCTCTGAAAGCTCTGACTCGCCAAAGGACATTAAAGAATGGATGCAAACAACCCAGGTTCTTTGGGTCCACAGATGCAAGACTCATGTGCTGCTGGAGGCATCTTAGAAATTAAAAGTTGAAGGGTAAGCTACAAAGGGCATCTTATTTGCCCTTGTTATAAATAAGTAAAAAAATCGATACCTTACGTCCTCATAATGCTTAGGAAAAAATGTAGCTTATCTAGCAGCCTACATCTGCAGAGACTGGAGCTCTCTTGAAAAGTTCTCAAGAACATGACATGATTCAGAGCAACACTTCTTAGCACTAACCAAACGCAGAATGCTTTCAGTTTGGCCATATCTTTCAGTGCATGCAAAGCCTAATTATTGGAAAATTGGGAGTGATACAGTCAAATGGTAGATTTGGTGGGATGGCAGCAAATCTGTTGCTGTCAAACAATGTCTGAAGAGCAGCAAAGTTCTCCTAAGCACAGCAAACTACACATTTAAAACCAATTTCTCTCCCCAACCGCAACTCCTCCATTTGCACTGAATAATGAAGCTACTGTGGTCAAGGAAGAATTCTCGGAGGAAAACAGGAAAACAAGAAATACATATATTGTAAATCCAGGGACTGCAATATTTGAAGAAAACATCCCTTTATATTTCTGTGGTCTTCATGAAGCAACTGTGTGTTTTTTATCAAAATACATCCATCACTGGCCTGCTTTCTTCTTCAGGCAACGCACTTCCTAGGTAGGTGAATGTTAAGAAATGTTTTGCAACCACCTCCTTCCAGCAGCATCAGAATGAGCAGCACACCATTATCCCCTTTAAACCACAGTCCATTGTCACCACCAGTCTCATAGGCATCACAGAGTTACTTACCAGGACAGAGTATATGTGCAGGCATCGGTACACCGGTGAGAAGTCCACCAGGTCCTGGGCCCCAGGCACCTAAAAGACAGCAGGAGATCAGTGTGAAATATGCAGAAAAAAAAAATATCGGTAAGCGCAACTCTAAAATATGACATATAGGCATTCAGCTTCACAGTGTCACCAACATTTCAGTTATGTAACAATTAGACTGATTATTGGTATCTACCTATATCTGACTATATTTAAAGTTTTTTAAGATTCTCGAAGTAGGAAAATGTCATTTAATATTGCTCTCACTCCATTTACGCTCCCCTAGGAAATCACATTGCAGCATTTGGCCCGCTGGTAGCCAGCCTTGCAGAGAGTTAATTTAATCATACAGTTAAATACAAATTCAAGCATCCTGGCGAAAGCTGTTCTGGTATTTATGCAACAGTGGTGGGGTGGACAGGACCAAACACTTATTCTCTAGATTTCTAGTTTGTTTTCTTTAAAAGCACCAATTCTTATTTATTTATTCTTAAAAACACGCCACACAGACTCCAGCACCTTTCAACAACATAGTGAGTCTTGCATAGGGACAAGGAAGCACATTTTTGAAGGGTGGGACAGAGGGAGGGAGGGCAAGAGGAAAGATCAGAGAAGAAATTTGCATACAAGAAGCTTGTGTCCTTTGGATATGTTCAAGCCAACACAGTATTAAGCTTGTTGGCCAAGGCATAAAGCTAAGGCAACCCTCCTCCCCCAAAATCCAGAGAGGAGGGGAGTGTTCTGTTGACATGTGGTGGAAAAAAGGGGAGAAAGATGAAAGGGACCAATGGACAGGCCTGGGAAGCATGTTTATTTTATATATTTTTAATTATGCTAAAAAGGAGGTAGGATGAAGAAGAGAGAAGTTTCTAGCTGGATGACGGTATGAAAGCCTCAACCAACGCTGCCCAAAGCACCTGGGGCGAGCGGTCCTCCTCATCTAAAGCAATGGCTTCAAGCAGGGGAGTGCAGAAGTTATGGGCTGGAAAGGGAAAACAGGGGATTTTGTTAAATAGCCTCCTGTGTAATGTGGAACTGGAGATGTTAAAGAATCTCCTTTATGCAAAGAAACCCAGTACTCAACGCTACATATGTTCTTGCTAAGAACTGAAACAATGAAGGAAGCTACGGAGATGGACAGAGAAGCAACACATGGTGTGGGAGCATCCCATCCCACATCACCAGCACTGCTCCAAGACCCCCCAAAACTTGACAGTCTCAACCGGGTGGTGCAGGGAGAGAAAAACAGCAGGCTCAGCAGGAACAAGGCAAGAAAGAGTTGTACTGCTCTACTACACGAGCCTGCTCATCTATCTCACTGGGCTCTCCATGCCCCACTTTGCAGCAAGCACTCCACTCTGCCATTTGAGAAGCTCTTGCAGACAGGAAAGGCTGGCTCACCAGGAAGGAGGAAGGTTTCCGAGCAAGTGATGTGACTCACATTGCCCATATAACCCTTTCCATGTTGAACCCAGCTGTTCAACATGCCCCAGCTGAAACAAGGGCAAGGAGCTGTGAAGCACAGCTCACCAGTCTCACTAACATCTCTTACCTTTTATAAGACTATATTTGACAACTGCAAACACTAGGCAGCAGTTTTATTGTGTTAATGCCAATTTTATCATGTCTTCCTGGTCATTTATTTTCCATTTGCAGTCTCCCAGGCCTCCTAATGTTCCCTAAATAGCTCCCAAATCCAGATTTCAGCGAGTTTGTGGATACAGATTTTGTCTTGCTGTATTCCTCCAGCATAAAGCGTAATTGGTCTCCAGTTGGTATAACAGTAAAACACTCCTGGCTCAGAAATCCCTGATTGCAAAACTGCTGGAGATCAGTAAAGCAGACAGGAAAGTATCGGTACTCACTCGACCCAGCCATCCTCCAGCGACCACCATCAGCGTAGGGAAGCTGGACTGGATGGACCCGAGTCCACCCTGTTCTTTTAAGGGAGGAGAAATCTGTCATCTCTTCACAACATCATCAAAGCAGATGATGTTTTCCTATGAATTTGAATTCAGGATCAAACAGATTTGCTGCTCTTGGATTTGGGACACTGGTTGAACATGGTCCACGGAGAAATATTTCTGATAAAGATTTGTGAAATCGGGATATTGCCAAAAAAGGAGTTTACTCCCCCAGAGAAATTCTTTCAAAGCAGACTGCAACATTTTCACAGTCTCTGATCTTCTGTAAAAACTTTTAAGCCCACACACACACTCACAAAAAAATATGCTGGACTATTCTGCAGAGTTAATATGTCTGAGACATTAATAGCTTTAAAATTGCTAATCTAGGTATAACACTATCAGACATGGAATCGCAAGTCCTGGACCACAAGAAAGCTTCTGCAAACAGAAAGACATGCACCCAAAACCTGTGCTAGAATTTTATGCAGGGTATAAACCTACAATATATTTTAAGGAAAAGAACAGACCACCTCTCCTACATAAAGCCATAGCGCTACAACAAAAGAAATAATAATCCTATCATTTTAAATCTTTCCAGACTAACCAATATGGGTCACAGAATATATATAGAATGTATGAAATTATCTTTGTGGCTACTTTAACACATTGCACAATTTAAACATTCTAATATTTAGATATTTATCTAATATTTAGATATTTAGATATATCTAAAAATTCAGGCTTAGCACATCCTCTTTAGCAGTGACTTGATTTTCTTAACCAAAGCTGCAATACTAGTGTTCAAAAAAGTAAATAAATCTTTGATTTTTGAAACCTGATGATGAAATGAGAACTAGAGCTGCCTCAACAACAGGACTGATTACTCCCTGTTTAGATGTGCTGTTGGGGGATATGGTGGGATATACATATGGGGGAAATGTATATGGATGGGAGAACTTTGTAGAGTAGGGTAGATGGATGGACTCGATGATCCCAAGGGTCTTTTCCAACCGAAATGATTCTATGATTCTATGACATCTCTCCTTCAGCCTAATCTTTTTTTTTCTTTTTTTTTTTTTTTGTTTTGATTTGCAGAACAAAGAATTTATTCATCTTGTCCAAAATCTTCCCAGTCCACAAAAGATCAGCTTCACAAACCTCATTCCCAAACCCTTTATCTGGCACACTCCTGGTGCTGGGAACAGAGGCAGACCTGTCAGTCTCCATAAAGAGCCAAAGCCTCTCTTTTTGCAAGAATATTTTCAAGTGGGTTAAACACTATCTGTAGCAAATTCAACCCATACAAACTAAGTTTTCAATGAAAACGTTCAGCTGTAGCTGCCAGAAACACGAGGCTGACCCAGAGTTAAGGGATGCCCTGATCTAGCTTCTGACAAATTTGTGATACAATGTTTGAATCTCTGATCCTTGTTTGGTTTTGATGTAAAGACATGACACAAGCACATACACATTCACTCCTCTTTCAGTGAAGGAAAAAAAGGCTCCAGACTTCAACAACAAGAATTCAAGAGAGGTGTTTTACGAACCATCTAACAGGCTCACTGCTTGACATACATGGATGCACTGTTCAGGGAAACATGAGCACACACGACACTGCACCCCCAAAGGCTCAAGTCCAACAGATGACATAGAGCAGGCCAGGTCTCTTCACATGACACACACATTGCAGAAAGCATCCGTTCACCTTAAGGAGTAAAACTTTACTGCTCAAAGCAGTGTTGGTTCTGCACTGCACACAGCTCTGGAGTCCTCAGCACAAGACAGCCATGGAGGACCTACTGGAGCCAGTCCAGAGAACATGGCAATGGTCCAAGGGCTGGAACACCCCTCCTATGAGGAAAGGCTGAGGGAATTGGGGTTGTTCAGCCTGGAATAGAGAAGGCTCTAGGGAGACCTTGTTGTGGCCTTTCAATACTGTAAGTGGATTTATAAGAAAGGTGGAGATAGACTTTTTAGCAGGGCCTGTTGTGACAGGACAAGGGGTAATGGTTTAAAACTGAAAGGGGAGAGATTCAGACCAGACAAAAGGAAAAACTTTTTTACAGTGAAGGTGGTAAAACACTGGAACAGGTTGCCCAGAGACGTGGTAGATGCCCCATCCCTGGAAACATTCAAGGTCAGGTTGGATGGGTCTCTGAGCAACCTGATCTAGTTGAAGATGTCCTTGCCTGTGACAGGGGGTTTATACTAGATGACCCTTAAAGGTACTTTCCAATCCAAACTATTCTATGATGCAAAAAATCACATCTAATCTCTTTGGGTACCAGCAGCAGGGAATGGAGTTACAGAACAAACCATGCCGTAGATTTGCTACATCTTACGTTGTCTTGGTATCCTTTGGCTGCCACAGTGTGACCCATGTCTTAAACTTAGGAAAAAAAAAAAAACTGACTGCATTTGCACAGTCAAAAGGATGCTCAGGATACTGTGATATTGGAAGTGACCAGAGGGTTCTGCAGAGTAACTGATCTCACTCTGGCTCACATTATAGACAACAGGCAGACAGCTTTGTCTGGAAATGGAGAGGTTTCTCTCAGTATCCAAGATGTTTTTGGCATAATTACTAGTGGAAGCAAACAAAAGGTAGAGGTTGATGGCACCTAATAAAGCCATTTATCAGGGAAAGTCAAGAGAGTTCTCTGGGGTCTCTGCTCCAACTCCCAAAACTTTGTAAGAAATCTATTATGCGCACTTAGAAAATCACAGCTTGTTCTTACAGCCAGGTCAACCTGAAAGAATGCCAGAAGCATGATGAATTTGGACCACACTTCACACCTGCTGATGTCCTATGTGCCAAACTCCTTCTGCAAATAGAAAACTGTCTGGAATTTGTTGATTTGTTCTTCAAAGACAGTTGAGTAGCTGTTATTCTGAAGTGTGATGTCCTTCCTTAAAATTTCCCCTTCTCCCACAAAGGAGCACCAGGGAGTCCAATTCAACCAAACCATTTCACAGACACCTGACCAGTCTTTTCTGAGGACAAGAAGAAACGAGGCAAAATGCAGCCGAGTTTGTCTTGCTGTATTCAGCAAGATCACAAAAGAAAAGTCACTGAAAATGAGAAGAATCTGGATGAGCTTTGTAGTTTTCTAGATGCTTTTTACTACAAAGGAAACAGCTGGCACAAACTGAACAGACTGTGGAGCTACTCACTGTGAAATGCAAATCCTCCTTCTGAAACTTGACATTCATAAAAAACGGATTTAAGTCTTCTCCCAGCTCGCTTTACAGCTGTGCCCACTTCCTCCCTCTGATTACAGTGGGAGCTTCCACCTCAGAGAAGCATCTGTACTTAAGTGGGACAGTAATGTCTCCAAACCGGACAGCACTAATAGACTGGAGAACGACATCTCATATTCATCTTTTTGAACGCATCTGGCAGAGCTCTCTTCAACTCCAAGAAAGAGAATGATCTACACTAGAACACATGCAACAGTGCAAGAAAAATTCTTATGCTATTTCCTCCCTTTCAAAACTTTTCCTGTAAATTTTGCTGCAGGAATGAAGGGATTGCTCCACATGGGTAAGGAATCATGGGCTCTCTAGAACAGTTCATCCAGTCTAGGTGGAGAACACCGTAACATAGCCTGCTGAACGGCCTCAGGTATTTCCTAGAGGCAGAAACAAGTAAATAAATGAATCTACTCCAATTTTTCCAGCCACCAGAATCTGGAACTCTCCTCCTAGACTTAATTAGAAATACCTAGGACCATCCTGTTTTCAATTCTGAGTAGGAGTGGGTGCAAGGTTCTTCCCGTTCCATATTCAACCAGTCATCACTGACTGTCTTCCAAACAGAAGCCTGCAGTTACTGGTTGGCATTATTGCCTGTGAAAGGGCAAGAGCTACCAGTGCAGTCACTGGATGCTCCAGGATCACTTCTTTGTCACTGATTTTATTCTACAAGGGCCTGCCTTTTCTTTCTCCGTGCTTTCTTGTTAGTATTCCCTTTTTTCTTGAGAAGTGTAAGCCTCAGTAATCTTGGTGGGAGGCAGAGAACAGTAAATGATACATGCCCAGTTGTTGCAGCAATGTCCTAAGGCCAAAAAGGCTTATTCAGTGCTCCAGAACATGGAGGCTGTGCAGGAAGTGACATACAATTCACTTGCACCCAGGAAACTTAATACCAACAATTTTTAGCAATGAGGATTAACTCTGGAGACTCAAATCCCATTTTAACAGTATTCCTGCATAGACAAGATAATCGTAAGGAGAAAGAGTGACACCAGAAGATGAAAAGGTAGGAATCAACTATGAAAAAAAGTTTTGCAGTGGGCCTGTAACTTTGGAGAACCCTTACCAAAGAACATCCCATTAACATTTTACATGCTCGGTTTTGGCAAGGATGGAGTTAATTTTCTTCAGGGCAGCCCATATGGTGCTGTGGTTTAGATGTGTGACTGAAACAGTGCTGAAAACACACCAGTGTTTTAGCTACTGTTAGACATTGCCTATGCAGCATCAAGATCTTTTCCTCAGCAAGTATGCTGAGGCTGAGCAAGAGGCTATGAGGGGACAACGCTGAACAGCTGACTCAAACAGACCAAAGAGGTATTCCATACCATGTAATACCATGCTCAGCAATAAAATTGGGGTGTGGGAGAGGTGTAGTCTTTTTTTTTTTTTTTTAAAAAGGCAGCCATTGTTCAGACACTGGCTGGACATCAGTCTGCTGGTAGGAGATGTGGAGTGATTGCCTTTACATTGCTTGGTAGGGTTTTATTTTCTCCTTTACTTGTAAAACTGTCTTAATCTCAGCCTATGAGTTTTCGAGCTTTTGCCCCTCACATTGTCTCCTCAATTCTTCTGGGGGCTGAGGAGGTGTGAGTGAGCAACTGGTTGGGGACTTAGCTGCTGGTCACAGTCAACCCATTAGGCACACATGATGCTCCTTCAGATTTAGAATCATAGACTCATTTAGGTTGGAAAAGACCTTTAAGATCATTGAGTCTAACTGTTAACCTAGCACAGTGAGGTCCACCACTAAACCATCTCTCTAACTGACACATCTACACATCTTTTAAACACCTGCAGGAATGGTGATTCAAACACTTCCCTGGGCAGCCTGCTCCAGTGCTTGATAACCCTCTTGGTGAAGAAACTTTTCCTAATATCCAATCTAAGCCTCCCCCTCGCACAACTTGAGATCATTTCCTCTTGCCCTATCATTTGCTACCTGGGAAAAAAAAAGACGACCAACCCACACCTCGCTACAACCTCCTTTCAGGTAGCTGCAGAGAGCAATATGGTCTCCCCTCAGCCTCCTTTTCTCCAGGCTAAACCCCAGTTTCCTCAGCTGCTCCTCATAAGACTTGTTCTCTAGACCCTTCAACAGCTTTGTTGCTCTTCTTTGGACACACTCCAGATTCTCAATGTCTTTCTTGTAATGAGGGACCCAAAAATTTAATGGCCCTATTTCCAGATGAGAGACCAATTTGTAGTAATAAGCAAATAATTTTCTTTCCAAGAAGGAACAGATAAACACACACACACAGGCCCCCCTGCTGCCTCCCGGGGGCAGGAACATAGGAAAGAGCTAAGCTCATCAGGAACCAAAACCCACTCCTTCCGGCTCCCCCCCCCCCCCCCCCCCCAAGACAATACTGGGAAAACAAGGCAGAGGGTTCTTTGCCATAGGGCTGCAGAAAGCCAGGGCCGGGCCGCGCCCCGTTTCATCACCACGGACAGCGCCCGCCGCTGCGCCGGCCCCGGCCCCTCCCGCCGCCGGCTCCGCGCAACCAGCCGCTGCTCCGCCGCCGCTTGGATCGCCGCTTTCCGCCAGCCCGGCTTTAAACGCGCCGAGATCTGACTCGAGATGAGTTACATCATTTTGATGAACGGAATTACGAGATTTCTCCCAACCGCGCTATCGAAGTTACTGTCTTCTAAATTCTTCCTCCTTCACGTTTGCCTTATACCTTTCAAGTCTAATGGAAATTCAATTCTGATTTCTAATTCCAATTGACTCAAATATTGCATGCTCCACAAGTAGCGCTACGTTTCATACTGCCACCTGGTTTTGCAAGAACCCATGAGATTTTTAGAGTGTGGTGGTGTTGTGGTTTCAGCCAAAATCACCTCAAGCAGACCGACAGAAGGCCCTTCCCCTCCCCGCCCCCACAAAACGAGAGTAGAGGTAGAGATAAGGAAATTCAGAAGTTTAGAATGAACTAATCTACTTTAATTAAGAATTATTATTAAAATAAAAAAGAAGATGACAATGAAATAGATGCAGTATATACAAAACTGTATCAAGTTCCCAGCATGACAGTCCCGTCACCGGCAGGCACTGGGGGAGTCCCAGACTGGACTCAGCGATGGATGTGAACTGGATTCCAGCTCTGGAGTCAGGAACACACGGATCGGGATCAAAGGCAGATGAACAGAGTCCTCTTCAGACATCAGCCATCACAGGAAGAGACTTGACCCTTTGATCCCTCAGCTTTTATACTGAGCATGGGGCAGATGGGATGGAATACCCCAGTTGGTCAGGTTTGGGTTACTTGTCCTGTCCCTTCCTCCCCACAGGTATGACCCCTCTACATTTTTCCGCTTCCAACCTTCCAATGGGGCAAACAATGAAAATGGGCTGACGTTGGTTGTTATAGCAATAAGTATAAGCAAGAGCCTCTCTGCATACTATTCCTTGGCACTTAGCACAAACATTGGCCGTAACACTCTGAGAATGAGCAGTTTTCTCCACAATGTGCCGTTAATTTCAGAGAGTTAGAGGGGGCCTAGCTAAAATGTAAAATTCCAGAACACAAAATTGGTTCAGTTTTACTTCAAACCAGGACAGGTGGAACAAGAGCTATTGAAGGACCAGATTTTTATTTTTAACAGGGAAATACCAAAATAGTTCTATTCAAAACAATGTTTGATTTCAAAAATGTGCCCTCTCCACTCTTTTTTTGTGTGTGTTGTTGTTCTATTTCTGCTCTATTTCCATTTTGATGTAGGAGTAAATATCCTACCCACATGGTTTCGGTGCAGCATCAGGAGGCTGGGTTGTACCCTACAGTTTGGTCCCCGTGAAGTAAGTGGTGATCTTGGTCTGCTTTCAAACTGCAGCAGAGATGAAGGGGAGGGGCAGGACATGGGCAAAGAACTACTTCAGCAACTCACACTATTTTAAACTTCAGAAACTTCTTCTTAGTCCTATTCTCTGGCTGGTCACAGGCTGTCAAACTCAGGGCAACAAACACTACCCAATTCAGTTACTGGTTGTAGCTAAAAATATCATTGTCTTGGCATAAGAGAGGCTTCAGCAAATACAAGAAAAAGCATCCAGCATGGCAGATAAAACTTGCTAAAAGGCTGAATGCAAGACTGCATCACAAGAAACGAAGAACACATCAAAAAGGTCAACACCTCATGAGCTACACTCCAATTAGATGTCTCCAAGCTACCTTTCCTGAAACACAGAGGGACAGGGCTCTATTGCATTTTAAGCACCGCAAATCCAAGATGTCCCACTGCATGTGCTATCCTCTAGCACAGAGAAGAAAGAAGAACCAACACCATCAGCGAGGTTATGCTTTGTGGTTAACACAAACAACTGACTGACAGTCTAAGGAAGCAGCAGCAAAAAGGGAGGCAAAAAGAAGTGAGAACATCAAGGAAATAGAATTGCATTTAAAAAATTCTGTCCCAATGCAATCCTTTCCAAAAAAAATATGTCTCTGCCACCAAAACAAACGTTCCACGGGAAAGGTGAAGTATCTCCTACACTATGCAGCAATTTATGCTTTTTTAAATGAAGGACAGATACCAAACTGCCTTCCCAAATAAGCACAGAAATGCAACCCCTGAGCTGGGGGACAGAAGACATGGGCTGTTTAGTTCTCATACTATACTTGGTACCTCTGCCTGAGCCTGCTAATGAGAATAGGGACAATAGTGAGAAATAACCCAATACTGAAACACAACTCATGTTCTACAGCCCATTCTGCATCTTTATGACACACTGCATGGCAACACAAACAACTGAGTAAGGTGCAAACATCATTTGAGACACTACTGATCACCCCCCATCTGTCTAGTCTCCTGGATTTGATGTTATATGGTTACCTCTTCATCCTCATCCTCATCTTCAACATCCAGGATACCCGAATCTTGCTCAGACATGGGGCTAGTGTTTTTTACCTCCAGATCTGAGCTTGCGCAGACTTCTTTCTTGTATTTCTTCCCCCCGCTTATCCTGGGATGCTGTGATACAATATTGTCCAGGTTTCTTTGCTGCTGTGCCTAGAAAAAAAAGCAGATTTCACCTTTTACGATAGCATCCTCAGATTAGTTTTTTTTTTTCAGCCAAAAGATGCAATCAGCCATGAAATATGACAAATGAGACAAAATAAAACACACACTTAATGGAACTTCGAAACGTTATGTTTTTCCTAACCCAGATATTCCAGAAAAACAGAAGATTCATTTCAAAACCATTCCAGGGATTATGCAACAATACAAACAATATTCTGACTCTTCACAAATCAAAATGCCAAACCCATCATACTGTCATATTGATCTATTTACAGCACAGATGCAGAAATATTAGCCCATAGGCCATGTGGTGACTGTCACAGGCTAAATTAAAGGACGTACTTAACCGTTGGATTTGTTCCTCTTTTCAACCCATGTCAGCACAAAACATTCCACATCTGGACCCCAGAGGTTCCTGAAAGCATTTTTGTGGTACCCCAGGAGAGCTTAATTGTACACTGCTGATGTACAGAATGAGCTGTAAAAGGTATTGAACCAAGATTTGCTCAATGGAAGAAGCACCGAGATTCAGGGCACAAAACACATGGACTCGATGGAGCTCCCTTGTACTGCTGTTGATACATATTCCCAGGGCTTTGGAGTTTGTTTGCAGCAGAGGTCAATGTGCATGCTCTGCTGCAAAAGCTCACTTGGTTCCCTCATTGTTACTGAGCACAATATTTGACAGCAAAAATGGTTTAGCCCCAATTGTTCAAGAGACTTGACCAAGAACTTTAAACTCAAGGGGAAGGGCAAGGAGAGGGAATGATGTAGAGACATTATTGTCACCACAAGTGCCAAATTATGGCCAAAACAAGGGGGAAAAGGCCGAGCCAAAAGATATGCGGTTCTGCACATGTGGGCTTATGCTCTGGTGTAACTAGAAATTAAACACTCTGAAAACCTGAAGTTTATATGGATGCATGGATTTACAGAATCCCTCCCATATTTTTCTATAATTTTTTTATATTTAAGAAGAAAAGTATATGGAAGTGATCCAGACATCTTTTTGAAAGTACGATTTTAGGTGGCAGGTTTCTTTTTTAAAAAGAACGGGTGTTTTTTTTTTATGTATTTCAATTATTAATATAGACTGTGTCTCTAGCAATTAGCAGTACAGTCCAAATCAAACCTGCCTCTGAGTATTTAATTGCTTCTCTAGAACAGGAGACAAATGAGGTGGCAAGGACCATCTCTGCCCCACGCTAACATGACAGCCTGGCTTAAGAAGAAATACTAGAAACTGTTGTCCCTGAAACCAACTGTGCTAGGAAAACAATGGAGAATTAAACCAAGTGGAACCTAGCAAAAATAATTAGAGTTTTTTTCATATCTGAACTGCAGAAAGTATAAAGCTCCATTTAGAGTGCTTCAAAATTATTTCCTTTTATACACTTAGAAGTAATAATATCACACAAAAATAATTTATGAGCAAGTTTTATTTTGACAGCCTCTCTCAGCTCAACTCCTTTTGAATTCCTCCTTGGGAAGAAAGACCCCATCAGAGACTGATCACTTGTGAAGTTTCTAGATCTGACGAATATTAAACACAAGCATGGCACAGATATCCCAACCCTTGCAAAATTTACTGGGCTCTACTGCTGTGAAACAAAAGCGCCCTTCACACTGTGAACATACAACTGGCTTTGTCTTAAATGCCAAAAATGGCAATTGATAGTAAAATTAAATATATTTTAATCCAGAGGACGTGGTTGCACCAGGAATTGGAGCTAAACCTTACATGATGAGCAGCCCTGAGCTATGCCATAGCACAATCTTGACCTCTAGTGGTTATAAAGTAGTATTATCCTTGATGTTTACTACAAGTGCTCCTGAAAGAGAAGTAATGGATGAGAAAGGGGACTACCAAACAAGCATATTAAAAAGGTCTCTTAAGGGATGAGTCTCAACAATAGGGATTTTTGCAACAAAGCCACAGGAGAAGGTCTGTGTGAACACTGCTGAAGACAAATGTTGCTAGCAACGTCAGTACTTGAAGCAACTGGGGGGAAAGCGGTACTTTTTGCATTAGAAATCTTGAACTTCAGAGACGACTCTATAGAAAGACATTGCAACATCACATAGAGAATTAGGACTTCAAAAAGGGGAGTGAGCGTTTAGTCCTTCTGAAGCCCACACAACAAAGAGATTCGAGGCTTGATTCCACTCTTAGATACGCCCATTTATGACATAAGTTACTCAACTGAAGCGTAATGAAGTTATAACACTGAACCCACTGGAAATTATACCAAAAGCAAGCCCACTGTACTCATTAAAATCTCTCAAATTTATGTAATCTTTTTTCCTCTAGAAAGGGAAGAAATCAAAGAATAGGAAAATGCAAAGTTTTGGATAAAACTTTGTGCTTTAAACGGATCATTAAACAGGGTGTAGCAAGATCACAGCAGAAAAAGTGGTCATGGGAGAAGAAAAATCTGGACTAACAGAAGCTGAAGGATGCTGCTGCCAGCTCTGAACTTCACTGCTGAAGCCCTAAGCATGCAACATTCGGCATTTTAGGCTGAACACAGAATTAGTCACAACAGAGGACCCTGAGGACCTGTTCTCACAAGACACATTATCTTACTCCTCCACCTCTTTTCAAACTAGAGGTGCTAACATCATCCTTCACCTTTGGCTATGCTTACAAGAGAAACCCAGTAGTACATGACATCTATTGGCCAGATATCAATATTGCTAAGATCCAAAGCAAATACTGGTAAGACCTGACAAATACCGGTATTGATAATACCCCAAATTCCAGAAAGTCTGTCCCTCTAGGAAAATAAATAAATAAATAAATAAATAAATAAATAGCTCTACGCCAAGGAGTTCAACATCTGTATTCAAACACCACGTTTTACATTTTCCATACATAAAATATATATAAAATTGAAGTTTATCAAGAGAAAAATTTTGAACTGAATTAACGTCCAGAGATCTACTGGTAGAAAGAAAAAAAAAAAAAAAAGAAAGAAAAAAGGTAAGTACCACCTCCCAGAGATCCACAAAAAGTAGCCAGAGAAACACTCTCAAATGCATAAAAGCTTTGCAGCCTACCAAGAGCAATTTTTATCTTTCGGAATTTGAGTGAAGGAAAAAAGCCTGCAAAAATAGAAGAGATCTTCCACCAATTTCTACCTTGAAGACTAACAAAGGGGTCCAAAGTAACCCGTTTGATGTTTATTCCCTTCCAGCACACTGGTGCACATTGCAGGACGAAACCCCCCCTCTCGCACAGTCCCTGCCCGATGGGCACAGCCCATCAATAGCCGGCTGGGAGCCCGAGGAGTCGGCATGATACAAGCAGAGCCCATAACCTAGGTGTTATGCTGGAACAATGTACACGCCAGGAATAATAGTAATTGCTTTTCCATTAACGGGAGGGCATTTCCCCCACCCCCACTCTTGGCAGGAAACGATCTGTACTGAAGTGACCTACAAGTGAGAAATATCAAATTTTCTTTAACTTAGGCAGGCTTGGGTGAAGTCACCGAGGTTTCAGTTTCACCCTGAGTGAAAAAAAATAGAGCTGGGGAGAGGCCCAGAGGAAGCAACTAAGGAGAAATTTGGGCTTAACCGCCAAGGAACTCCCTGCTCCTACCCCCATCTCGTTACACGCACCTTCCTGGGCTGGGGGTGCAGTAGAACAACTGCAATATGTTTGACGTCGCACATAAAGGATGAAAAATGACCTGCAGAGCAGACACATTTGGATTTTAATGTTCTGTTTCACATAAAGGCATCTGTAGGGAGCCCAATGAAGAGGCACACTTCAGAAACCACATCAAAGCACAGGCGACACTCCAGCGTGCCCTCTGAAAACAGAGGGACCTGGGGCTACGGGGGAGGCGAAAAGCCCTTGAGAGACAAAAATCAAATAAAAATCCCCTTACCTTTTGGTGTGGTTTACATGAAAGCAAGTTCATTTTTGTATTATTCTGTAAAATTGCCTCTATTATACAAGACTATCAATCTCTTGACTCTCTGCTTAATGTGACGATAAAAAAAAAAAAAAGGGTAAGAAACCAAATGTCTGTTCATAGCTAACGTTACATTAGCAATAACACAAAAAGCGTTTGGTTCACGTAGCTGAAACTCCCTCCAAGCACAGCTACTTTCCTCAACACATGATTAGCACAGCAGCCTGGCAGCCTCCTTGCAGCACAAGAACACCCTACACTGCTCTGACACGGCAGAAATCCCAGTCCCCCTAAAAGCAATACTATTTCCAGACTGGTTGACAGAAGAAGCAAAGGCAGCTTTCCTCCTCAAGGTTCAGATTTAGGTCAGAGACCTACATTTGCTGTTGGCCATCAGGCAGTTTAGAAACCTTCACCTCTACAGCTGAGAAGTTAGTAGGTTTTGCTGGCTGAATGCAACCAGAAGAATCGATCTCTCTTGCTGTTGTTCCTTGAGAAACAGAGAAGCAAAGGAATGAGGGGGAAAAAGCACTTCTACCTTTATCATGTTTTCTCTCCCCAACCATCTGCTTTTTTTATGTTACCTGTACACCACTCCACCAAGTGCTCAACCTTGCAGGACATGGCTTTGGGGGTCTTCCCCTCAAGCCTGTCCTACAAGAGTCCTAAATACAAGCCCTCAATACTTTCTGGTCCATCCTGTAAGCTTTGGAACAGCGACTCTACCTTCACCACCCATCGCAATTCAACCATGGCAACCCAACACACCAACCTCCCAGACCTGACCTTCTGCATGAGAAATTAAATGTATTGGCTTAAAATGAAAACACTAGTGACAAG
Source organism: Gallinago jamesoni (assembly GCA_025769975.1). Classification (NCBI taxonomy): domain Eukaryota; kingdom Metazoa; phylum Chordata; class Aves; order Charadriiformes; family Scolopacidae; genus Gallinago; species Gallinago jamesoni. Next base: position 40,862,343 of record JAOQGH010000032.1, read on the forward strand.
GAGTAGTTGAATTTTTCAAAGTAACTTGACTTCTTGTGATCAAGCAAACACAGCCCCAGACCTGCAACCCACAACTGCATAGCTGAAGTGGGGAATGATACAGAGTAGCAAAGCAGGTCACAGTCTCCTCCAGGCTCTGCCTTCAGAAGTCATCCCCACCGTAAGGGAAAGTTGTTATACCACCTACATGGGGAATGAGTTCCTTTAAAACTCAAATAGGTTTTTATAGGGTTTTTATAACTTTGTCTTGTTTTCTGCATCAGTTTGCCAATGTTGATGGCAAGCGTGTCTTACCTCCCATCACCTCCACCCACCAATGAACTGACAATATTTACTTTTTAGAAGAGTCCAATTAGCTCTTTCCTGATGAGACAGTAGATAAGGCACAGCAAAAAAGGAGGTTTTATTATTTAAAAGCACTTGAAGTACTGCTGTGGTTAGCTTCAGTGGTTTTGATTAGTTACTTAGTTACTGCACATTTGCCGCTGTGATAGTTTTATAGATCCCTCTAATGGGGTGAGACACAGAACTTTAAAATATCATTTCCCAATATCCCTCAGAATGGGATACATATTCCTTAAACAATGTCACCAAAAAAAAAAAAAAAAAAAAAAGAAGAAAGCAGCAGACTGGCTACAGGGGAAGAAAAAAAGAAAGTTAATAAAAAATGACAGTAGGGCTGGCTCCCTGCCAAAGACCCATTTGAAAGTTATAAAATCCCCCTCCGATCAGATAAAAGCACGGATTATTATTGCAAGGTGTAAACTCAACACACTGACACTGCTTCTGGTTTGAGTTTTAACAAAAAGCCCATTGCTTGTCAAGATGATAAGAGGTTTTGCCTATCTGCTTTCTCAGTGTTAACTGGTTATCAGAGAAAACAATTTGTTGGAGGTTTGTCTGACAAAGTTCACCCTCAGCACAGGAAATGACAACCAAGAACGTGATGATTTTTTTTTTCCCCTCAATACTTGGTCATTAACAAAAATAAGTTTAGAAATGCCACATTCAACAAGCTTTCTCTCCCTGACACCCTGCACAAACTTTGCTTCAACCTCCCACTCTTCCTTCCCTAAAAATGATCCTTCCACCTCAGCCCACCCAGTGCTAAAATCCAGGTCACGATATTGATATTCCCAAATATCACTGTTGGTCAAAAATAAGGTTTTGGCATCAAGCATGCAATAGGAAACATGCAATTCTCCCTTTGCTTTTGCCTTCACCTAGTGATTTACCCTCACCCACAAGACAAGGTCAGTATTATTTATATCCTCAGCGTTCATTCCAAGAGTAACCTGGTTAATTCAGCATTTTATATAAAATCTATTAAACCTCAACTGTTCTGTGGAGAAGCTCCTGCAGTACAGTACTTGGATAAAGGAATGATAGAGACTCCTTTCAAAAAAGTTTATCACATTAGCATTGATAAAAAAAACTTACGCAAAAAAGTCCTCCAGGTCAACTGTACAACAGAAAACCAAAAGCCATTTTTTTAAGAAGTCCTTTATTGAGCAAAGTGTTGATTTACACTTCTATGTGATCTAGCCTCAAGAACAAGATATCTGCAGGGAGGCATCAAAAGTATCTCAGTTATGTGATTACAAAGTTTATTTATCACATTTACACGGAGTGGAGAAGCTGAAAATTAGATAAGTGGACTAAAAGCAGTAGGAGGACGGCTGTTCTACAAAGTATTTCAAACACATTAAAGACCATGGCCCTGACAACTCCACAGCTTGGGTCTTTGTTTAATCAGCCCCAAGCACCTGGGGAGACGGGTTGAGATAAACAGTTTACTGCTCAGTCTTAAGCAACTGGATGCACATTCTTTGATTAACTTTTACCAACAATTTTTCGGTAAAGCTTTTTAAATGCTGAGCACCTTCATACAAAATCCCCTGCTATATGCAATACTATAAACCGTGCTCTGATGTTGGGGTTTTTTTTAATGCTGCCTTTTCATATAACATTGAAGAGGCCTCTTCTCCCCCTGACGAGACTTAATTATGACTCAAAGCACAAGTGGAAACTCCCACACTTTGGTTTAACCTCTCGTTAGCCTAATTACAACCAAACCAAACCCCATGCAGTAAGAGAGGGAGCAGCAAGGTAATCACAACCAAAACTGGTCACAGGTGAGAGGGTCCAAGTCTCACCCTCCCCGTCCCAGAATGACTCAGGTGCACACAACCATGCAGGACCAAGCCTCAGCTTTAAGTATGCTCTCAGGCAATGGAGACTAGTAATTATTTTCTAAATGAGGGTTTGTTTCAACACGCTCTCTGACAATCAGGGCATGACAGTGGTAATGGGTTTGGCAGTGTTTTTTTTTCACTGAAACCATTAGAAAGGAAAAATCCAGACAGAAGGCTTGCTTTCCCAGAGACCAATGTCAGAAGAAAAGGGGATGCAGATGGAAAAGGGAGGAAAGAAGGACAGTCTCAGGTTTTGGCTTAAGGACAAAGCAAGCCCCATGCTTGCTTGAGCTTGGGGTAAGCTCAAGATAAGCGCAGCAAAGCTCTGGAGCCTGCAGCAAGCAGCCAATATAGCACCAGGGAAATGTCCTCCTCTGTCTCAAAGACTCAAAGAGGTCTCCAGCCCCCAGTGCCATCACCTCAAACATGGGAATATTACCATCTCAATAAGCAAAGCCTGCAGGCAGCTCCAGCAGCAAGTGACAGCACGCCAACCCTCACCTCTCTTTAAATTGACTTGGGCAACTCTCCAGTTGTTGTCCTACACCTCCAACCTTGCCCAAGGAAGTTGCAACCATCACACCTATGGCAATTTAGAGCAAAAAGAAGTAGTGGATTAGATCTCACAAAAGGTTGAAGGCGTCTTGGGACTGTGAAGCTTTTCAGGGTTTGAACCACGGGTAATTCTGGAAAAACAATTACAGCGTGCTTGCAACTGTTGCTTCAGCTTGGAGATACCATTGCCTGAGGTCTGACACACTACAGGGCCCTCACGCACTTTCATAAACCACAGTAAGACAATGAAAAGGTTTGCATAAGCCGTTTCCAACATTTCTCAATTATTCTACTCTCATTTCTCCTTCCCACTGTCTAAGGGGTACAGGGCATTTAAAGCTATTGGTACTGCTACACTACCTAATACTCCTTTTTTACATGTTAAGAATTGCAACAGGGGAAGGGTTGCTCACTTAGCCAGGATGACAACCAAGGATTACAGCTCTTCAGTGCTTTGGTCTCTGCTCCATACCTATTTACACTAACCCACGAAAAGTTATATGGTGAAAAGAGCATTAACCCTCATAGCCTGGCCTCAGATTAAACCCTTATATTCCATTCTCTGTGGGAGTTCCCAAACTGCTTTTTCACACACGCTCTCTCTGGGCCTTGTCAAGCATTTTGGAGATAAGTTTCCTTTCAAGATTCTGCTTTTGTTTCCATTTATCAGTTTGGTTTTTTACAAGAGTCTGAGAAACTAGTGACATTCAAAGCACCTATCTTAGATGGTCCCAGTTACACTGGAGAAAACAGAGATTCATCTAAATACAAGGACAAAACCCTGAGTGGTTAGTCCTGGAAAAAACGTTTGTTTGGTTGGCTTTTTTGTTTTCCACAAGTCAGCCTGTAAGTCTTTTAAATCAGATCTGGGAAGATTTGCCCAGCAGATACTCTTAGGATTTAACTTGCCATCCAGATCTGCAGTCTGAAACGATCCTCAACAGTACTCACAACAATCTGAGATAACAGGTTCCACAGCTGGTCCTCAACTGCATCAAAGCAGTGGGCAGCATTCCACCAATTCGAGCAAGGGCATGGACCTTCTCTTCCAAACTTCTTCCATGAGACAGAATCTGTACTAATACGCTCTCGGCATGGCTCAAAATCATGTCAACCAAGACATCAGCACTGATGACTCACCTGAGCTGAGATGCACACAAAGGCACTTTCACAGACTCTTAAGGGCGCTGAACTACATGCCCTGACAATGCAACGGATCACACCAAGATGAGATCTGGGTTAGATGGGCCAGGAGTGTTAAGGCTAGCAAAGGACCACAATGGACAGTCTAAGGGGGCATGCTCCATCACCAGAGACAGGCTCCATAACATCAATCATGTCCAGGAAGAACCTGAGAGACTAGGAGATGTCTCGAGAGCCTTACTATCCTGTTATCTGTAACAGAGAAATGTGTTTCCAATGACAGGCTAAAGCTGCTGACCCAAACTGCTGACCACTTCAGAGCAGGCAGTATTATATGGATAACCTCATAGCTAGGGACTAATATACCAGAAAGATAAGCAGCAAGGCAGGGCAAGGATCACAGCAGTTAAAGACTGAACCCAAAAAGCTAAAGAAACTCCATCGAGTTCATATCTCTTGGGGAACAGACAGCAGCAGTACCTCCACCTTCAGAATATTAAAAAAAAAATAAAAATAAAAAAAAAAGAGAGAGAAAGAAAAAAAAAATATCTTTTTTGGAACAAAGATTTTTTTCTTTCTGTTTAGGAATAACCCCTATGTTGTGTTTGGTTCTTTTTTTTATGAGAAACCCACAAAACAGATGCCAAAATGGCTGAGCCACAAAGACTAGCTTTTCTTGTTAAGAACTAAATGGCTTTTTCAAGAATAACTATCTTCTCCGTGATCCATGAGCTTTAGGGTAGTAGCAGAATAAAGAAGAACATTACTTTGTTATTTCTGGTTTTAATTAATCAGAGAATTAAATAGTCATTGCTTCTCCAAGCATGCTGACTATAAGGGGTATTTAATCCCCATATGAAAAGTTTCACTGAAAATGACGTTACAAAAAAGCTTAACTATAATTTGGCTTCCTTCATTTCACACAGATTCCTCTGACACTGTGGAATATACTGTTGATAAACATGTTTATTTCTAAGCAGTTGTTCACCAAGGATAAAACTGCTAGTCACGAGGCTTGGGGATTTCAAGAAGAGATTACAGGAGAGAAGAATGGAATTACACATTCATCACATAGTATTACTCTTTAAAACCTACTCTCCAAACTGAAATGATTTTTGTGGTCTTTTTTAACACAAAAATGAATTTACTCAACATATTACATAATTCTTCTCTATCACAGTATGTTCCCAAGATTTTTCTCCCCACATTGATAAGTAATATTTTGCTTGTATCACAATTGTTAGCATTGAACCTAGACTGTAAATACACATAGATAAATCAAAACTTGAGCTCATCTTGCTTCTGTAAGTTGACATAACATTCATCCTTTAATGCACCACAAGTTATTGCTAAATTAATTAAAATTATACATTTAAAAGATCTATATTCCGAATATCCAAACTTTCAAAATTCTCAACCAGAAAGTAAGTCCCTAAATCTGCTATTTACTGGACATGATCTGCCCTCTAAAGGCTAATGGGGAAACTGCAGAGAACTTTTCAGCCAGAGATAAATACCTCAAAGTCATATTTTCTTTTTCTTTACCTCCCATCCCTCTCCCCAACAATCTACCTCCTGTTCAACCACTCAGGAGGATCCCAGGCTCAACTTGACCAACATCGTTTTGAGTTCAACCCACACAGTGACAATCCTGGCCTCATTAAACTCAAATCAAACTCTAGCTTTGCCCTAAATGGAGCCTGGATCTCACTCCTATAGGTACAATTTTCTTCAATGCTGACAGAAAGATAAGTATCAAGCATAAATAAGATTTAGTCAGACACCAGGCATCTATTTTACAGTTCAATATAATTTTGCAAGTCATTGGCCAGGACAACTGCACCAGTGTTGCAGCACGACCCTACCAGTTTGCTAACAATACATGTAATGTTTGACCCAACCACTCAAAAAAATCCTGCAATTGAGTCTTTGACCTCAATACTGTTGATGTTTACATCTTAAACAAGAAGTCAGCTGCAGCTGGAAGTTAGGAGGCTGTTACAGCAGGCTTTCTACTCCTTGTTTCAGAACAGACAATGTGTGCAGTCATTTCAATCCCCAGAGCCATCAGCTCTTCCAGACTGATGGGCCTCCATAACGCCCCTTGTACCACAATGGTTTTTTGGTTATTTGAAGCCCTGTTCCTCTCAATCAAAACTTGCTCATCCCCCACATCCCAAATAAAAAGCAAGAGATGGAAAGTCTCAGCACTGCCACTCACATGCATCTTTTGTTCCCATTATGTATTATTTAATAAACTCTACTTATAAATTCAGAAAGCATGATCTTGCATAAAGCATTTACACAAATTAAATGCATATTTCATATAATAAATGTTTTAATATTGTACACTATGCCTTTATATTCCAATTACTCACTACAAGTACAACACTGAGTAAAAGAGGAACCATGGTAGGACCATGGCTGCCCAGAAGCAATCACTTGAATTTCAATATGGAAATAGGCCATAACAAAACATATTCCTAGCTTGGAAACCTGTAATCACACTTTGTGTGAGATTCATTATAGTGCAGTCATATCACTTGTGTAAGATCAGTGATGGGGTTTTGGATCTAGACATCTTCAAAGCAGCATGCTTACTTCTCCCTCTGAATTACTTATTCAAGGATTCTAAATGGGAGCTGGGGTGTTAATATCCTAAATTGACATTAATGGCATTCTCAAATGTTACATACTTTCCAAACAGGTTGCTTTAATTAGGGTACATTAATAAGGATTATAATAATCCGCTATTCTGGATAGAAATTTTTGGCTAAAGTACCTGCCAAAAAAGATGTGATGTATGACATTAGACCATCTTGCCTGCAGACACAGTGTTGGAAAACAATTTTCTGTTGAATTTCAGCTGAATTCACTGAAGTCATCATTGGGGTTTATAAATCAGCAGTACTCTTCGGTCACAAACTTCCTTCAGAACAACATGTGGTACACAAGAGAGGAGTCCAACCTGGAGGCATTTTTTCAAAGCCCTAATTGTGCTTCCCTCCCCCACCAAATACATTTTTTTAAGAATATTCAAGAAGAAAAAGAAAACGCCCAGTTTCCAGGGCGTCATTTCTTATCCCCATAAAGCACTTTACTATGGTTTAGATTTAAAGACTGAAATTTCAAACCATTTCACCATTGCCACACTTCTAACTGCATGGAAGCAATAGCAAAAAAATGACAATGAGAAAAAAGAAGAGAGGGAGGGAAGCACACATTTAAATTATCTGGAATAGGAAACTACCATCTCTGCACAAACAAGCTTTAATCCCTCAAGCACCAAGCAACTCCCATAAGCTTCCACGAAGGTCTTCTGTATTTTAATCCCTCTTAGAACATTACAGCAAACTAATCCATTTAATGGATTAGTTCATGCTTCCCTAACAACCTGTTTTGAAGAAAAAAAAAATAAGGCAAAGGATATCTAATGTAACATGCACTGCTGGTGCATTTAAGCAGAGTTTTCATCTAAAGACACCAGTAAATATTCCAGCAGGAACACATTGTCACTATTTTACAGATGTGGTAAAAAAATCTCTGCTGAAAAAAAAAAAATAAAATATTTTTAAAAAATCAAAGTAACAAAAAATCCCACTGACTGAACCTAGGTTTGTGGGACTGAAATGCTAAGGAGTTCTTCCAGGGTGTCAGCAGAGCAAGATCCAGCATTCCTGCCTTCCAGCTCTCCAGCCCGTCTTCTGGCCACCAGGTAAGACACCCTTCCCACACTTCCAGGCCCTGCTTGCCTACTTTTAAAACTCACAGACTTCAAAATTACAATCACATTTTTAAAAGACCAAAATAAACAGCAGCTTGCACAAAAAAAGGGCAATTAGAAAGTTAGCGTTCCTCCAACTTCTCGTTAGTAAAAGTTTTATAACCTTCCAACATGTGGCACTCCGGCATAAAACCTGGCAGAAGGAAAAATGCCCTTGTCTACCTTTCATAAATATAGCAACATTTCAGCGTTGGCAAAGATAACCTGGTTCCTATTACTAGCTTTTTTCCATTTTAAATTTACTAGTTAATTTTATAGAAACAAATAAAGGGACTTGCATATTATAAATCTATTAAGGATAAAAAACATAAGTCAAAAAAAAAACACAAGAAAAATCTCACACCTTTCCTCCAGTCCCTTCCAATTTTAATTTATATACCTTTTAAAAGAAAAAAAGTGCCTCTCAACTGAGCTGGGAGGTCTTCCCTTAGTCTCCCAACTGGTACATGTGTGGCACCACCGTTCATACCTCGGCAACATGCAGCTTCATTGACCCATCCCTCTTTTACAGGTAACTAACTCCACCTGCTATTGAGAAAAAGGGGGGAAGTTGGTTTTTTTAGTATATTTTTATCTAACCCCATATGAGGTTGGAAAGGGAAGCTGAAGGACAAAATTCAATAGGGTTTCAACTGTTACGCCTCCATCTGGAGTTAATGGGGTTGCACCTGCTTTTCATAAGGTGTGAACGTGACCCCCCAAAGTGCTCAAATGACATGCTGGTACTGCCTTGAACCAAGCTAGCAGCAGGGAGGTATCGCCATTAGGGATAAGGACAGGAAACAAAACATAACTTTGTATCATGAGGAACACATTAGATTAAGAAAAAAGTCATTAGAAGTAAATACAACCAACCAATATTGTTTTTCCTCCAGCATCAGTCAAATTTTATGCTCACAAAAATCCAACTGAGTTTGCTAACCAGCAGTTACAACAGAGCAATAGGGAATTCTCCAGACAACATGTGGTAGAGCAGCCAGTGAAGCAGGTTGAGCTGTGTTTCAGCTCATAGCTGACTTGGCCATTGCTCTCCTTGGGGACTTCACGGCCTCAGAAGTTCCTGGGAAGAGTGTTCCTCACCCCAGGACCAATCTGGTCTGCACGTGGGACCAAGTAACTCTGTGGGACTAGTTGGGGCGGTAGAAGATGACAATGCAGCCACCATGATATTTATAGGAAAATCTTCAAAATTAACAGTTTGTGTGGGGCAGCTGCAAATAATCAGAAAGGCTTCAAGGACCTGGAACCTCCACATCCTTCAAATAAATTCCAAACTGCCTTTTTTCCCCTTTCCAAGTAAAGTGGAAAAAAACCATCCTCCCATCTCCCGAACTCTTACTAGTGTTCTTCTTAAAATGCTTTGGAGATACTTCAATAGAAATCACTGTAGAAATATTAAACAGAATTTCACCCTAAAGCCTTGCAGGTCGTTTAAGGGCTGGATCCATGACTGCATTAATATTTAATTCTGTTTGCTTCAGAAGTATGTTGAGAACTTCAACATACTGGCTCTGCCAGTCTTGCACTAGAGTGCACTACATACCTCCTTCCCTACATATTTAAACTACTTTGTGAGCTAAATCACAGATTCTCTGCGGTCACTTTTACTTACTTTTTAAGTAAATGTGAAGTAAAATTTGGCCGTGTTTCTATGATGCATCACTACCAACGATCAAGCTTAAGAGCTAACACAGTGTGATTTTCAGCTCCTGAACCAGGCTTTCAAGTCTGACACTAATGAAAAAAAGTATGTCTGAGCACAGTTGCAATGCGAGACACTAAAAAACAGCAAAAATAAGCTACCAATTTCTTGCTTAGAATAAGCACGCTCCAAAGATCTGCATTGACTTTGTAGAACTACTCAGTTTTAAATGATTAAGTGAAAGACTCTGACTCTGTCCAAGTCACAGAGGATACAGACACTGATTTCAGTTACTGCTCTGCTAATTGAAGTACTGCTCAACCCAAAGTTAACTTAGTGCAGCTAGTAAAATGCCTGATTCTTTTCCTTTTTCCAAAAATGTTTTAAAAAAACACATTATAAAAGTTAGCCTCGTGCTACAGAACTACACCCAGAAAGACTGGGGTGAATTCTCTGCTGATTATTTTTTCCTTAAGTTGAAACATACACCTTGAGTAGCCTTTCGCATACACTTATTTAAGAAAGTATGTTATATATGAAATATGAACTTTCTAAGTTCACCTTGGAAACCAGGCTCGGGTTCTCATCTTGCCTCCAGGAAAGAAAGAGCAAGGAATGCTAAAGAGAGACGGTCCATTTAATCCTAGGGAAAGTGGAGAAAGATGAAGGAAAGAGTAACTCATGTAATCCTGTAGAAGACTTCAAGCACTTCATGATGTTTCAGGGCTCAAAACCCAAATGTCTCACAGAGGATCCACACCGGAAATGAGCAGGTATGCAGGTCTGCGGTAGAATAAAACTAATTTTATTTTCAGTAATTTTACTTTTCAGTTAAGTCTCTTCTAACTGACTGTACTCTCTGAAATTACCAGTATGTTCTTCAGACAGCGTCTGCTTTATCACTGATAGTGTCTGATGTTTATAGGTAGTACCAAGGAATGGTATGCAGAGAGGGTCTTGCTTATACTTATTACTTTCACAACCAAGGTCAGCTGACTTTGTTATTTGCCCCATTGGAAGGTTGGAACTGGAAGAGCACAGAGGGTTCACACCTGCAGGGAGGAGCAGACAGGACAGATGACCCAAAACTGACCAACAGGGTGTTCCATCTCATCTGCATCACGCTCAGTATAAAAGCTGAGGCATCAAACGGGTCACCCTCTTTCTTCAATGGCCAGCATCCAAGGAGGACTCACTCTGTTCGTCTGCCTTTGATTCCGATCTGTGTGTTCCTGAATCCAGTTCCCATCTGCCGCTGAGTCCAGTCTGGGATTTTTCCCAGTGCCTGCTGGTGACATGTTCGTCAGCTTAAGAGCTCAATATTGCTTTTGTAGATATTTCATTATTTTCTTATTAATGTTTTTATTTTTTCTTGTTATTGTTAAGAATTCATTAATGTTGTCAATATTTCATTAAAGTTATTTCTTTGTTTTCTTCAACCCATAAATATCTCTCTCTCCTTCTCTCTTACTTCTTTCCCTTCTGGGAAGGAAAAGGGGCTAGTAGAGAGCATACGTCATTTGTTTAGTGGCCAGCCCAGCCTAAATCACGACACAGGTTAGATCTACCAGAGACCAGCTATTACCCTGTATCCTTGGGCCTTCAAGAGGTGGCTTCAAGGTCTCTGGATAATCTATCTCATCTTCTACACCACCTCCTAGCACAGTGAGCAAATCATACTCCCTTGAATGCTGCAAGACTGTGACAGACCTTACCTGCCAAAGGGCTTCACGTCCCTGGAGACGCTTGTCATCCCATCTCAAATCCACACCAGGTACCTGCACAACAGCTACTCCAATCCTAAGATCCTTCCACGAGAATAGAAAGTTACTGAAATTAAGTAAGTACCATGAGTGATGGTACTGAGAACCCTGAATTACTTTCAGACAGACATTTTTCGACATCGGCTTGGTGATTTACTGAACCACAAGGCTGCACTACTAAAAAGTCTAACATTGCATTACAGAAAAAAAAGTCTGCAGAATAGGAGGTGGCTATGAATGCATTATACTGAACATTCACTCCAGCAACAGAAAGGGAAGCAGGGATTTACTTTCAAATCTGGGCAAAGGACTAATTGAAAAGCAGTAAATCATGAATCCCGAAGAGACAGGCTTGTCTCCTGTACAGATGAAGGACAGCTAGATCTGCATTTTTTTATTACAAGAAAAGAGCTTCTGAACCTTCAGATGAGGAATTCTTTTCTTCCAAAATTCAGGATGAAACTTTTTAATGAAACAATGAAAAAATGAAAAAAAAAATTAAAAATTCAACATCAGCCTTGACTTCTAAGGGGTCAGGACTTTTCTAGGCACTTGCCCACATAGAGAAGAATGCAAAATGTGAACATTTCTTCAGCTAGTGGGGATGAGAGGAAGGAAGAGAAGAAATAAGCCTGCCTGCTGCTCTAATTGGATGATACATTTTTTCTATGACTAAAAACGCGCTAACCCATACTCAATAGTACAGGATTTTCCATCACTCCCCTGTATTATCTTTAGACATGAGACAATAAAATCCTCTAACCTTTTAATTTTTACCGTTTTCAAGAATACCTTGCTTGGTTGCAAGAACTCACCCACCAGTATCTTCCCTGGAGACAGATTCACATGAGAAGAAAAGCTTTCTCAAAAACTTAATAAAGAAACTGCTATGTAAAGCATCTCAAAGAAAGCCCTTCTTCCCAATGGTTATTTTTACCTTTTAAAGCAGTCACCCAAAATTTCTTTCACATGCTAGATTTCATGGAGAGCCACCCTTTGTAAGGAAAGGTTTGCAGCTCACCCTCATTACAGGAGGATCCCCATGGCTGGGCCACGTGCTACTATGTTGAGCCAAGAGGAGAAACACCCTGCACGTAGGATGACAGGTCAACATCTTACAGACAGCCAACACCAGAAAGTTCCTGCCGCTCCCTAACCTAAAAAATTAATTTGCAACTGGAAAAGTCAAATAATTAGAAAGAAGAAGATTCCAATGAAGAAGAAGAGGATTCCAATGAAGAAATTCAAAGTTTTGATTGGATAAGAAAAAATTTTAAAACTCTGTTTTGCACACACGAGTTCAAACACTAATGGCCAGATGAATTAGTAAGACCAATGAAGGTAACACAAAGCACAAAACCATATGACACAGCATCAGCCTACCTAGCAAATGACCTAACTGCTCACCAACGCTGCTGCATACCCTACCCTATGCTGTTAGAGGACTGAAAACACAACTGGAGTTGAAGATTAAATAATTAGGCTGTGCATGTTACCCATCTAAACTTCTTTACATCCTTCAGCTATTTAGCAGTGTCAGTCTTGGCTGTACAATGATTGGTTATTCAAAAACGTTACTCTTGGTACTCAGGGAAGGTAAAAGCCACTATCAAATACAACAGGGGATTAAATTTCTACAACTAACTGGATAGGTAAAAGGGAGTGTGGAAGGACACTGTCCCCTTACTGGTCCCAAGGGACATGGAAGGATGATGCTAAGTCTTCTTCCAAGCAGCCAGACTTACCAGACACCAAGCAGGATTTCTGCCCCTCAGTCATAACTCCTGTGCTGCCCAGCCTGGAGTCAGCAATCACCTCCTGCCAGCTAGAGCCAGAGTTAAACAAGGTTTTAAAAATAACCTTGAGAGATGCTGCAACACAACGTGCAAAAAGGAAGTTGGCTGCTCTCCTAATTGGGGAAGGAAATTTCTATTCCAGCATGCTAAATGTAAAACAGAAGGAAAAACTAGAGCCCTCGCACTTATGAGGTGCTACTGTGGGAAGTTATCAATAAACTCTCCTCAAGGGTAATGGCAACGGCCCAATTTAAAGCACATTTTGCTGACCAGGGCTACTGCCCGGTCTAAGACAGAGAAATGCACTACTTTGAAAGAGATGCTGTGAGCAAATGGAAATTTTAAGTGGTGCTTAGTGAACCCAAGCATCACACATCAACAGACTGGGTCTAGAAGACTGCAGAGAAAGCCATGAATGGCAGCTGTAGTTCAAGTAGATAAACAGACCACCAACATAAGCACTACCTTCTACAAGGACAGAAAAGACGAAGGTCTTCATCACAAGGAATAGACAAGCTGAGCTGCAATACAAGGTCTGTGAACACAACAAGGGTATTTTGTACCGAAAGCTGAAAAAAATTGGGAAAGACCTAAGTAATGCTGAGTAGAGAAGTGGCTCAACAGGTGGGTGAATGCCAGAAGAAACAGAGCAATGGGGAATCTTCCACACACCCTACACAACAGCAGCCTCCTTCAGGGGGAATGGCCAAACACCACCCATTTATCCCAGGACTTCAGGAATCCCAACACAAAGATGGTCAACTCATGTCCAAGCAGATACTGGAATATCACGCTCTGGACAAGACGGTGTTGTAAATATTTGGAAGAAGTATTTATTTATGAGGATACAATAGACAGCATGGCCTGATCCTCTTTTCAGTAATGCTATTTGCCTAACCGTGGGCACACAGGAATACAAGTTTGATGGGATATTAGGACTCTGCATGGCAGCATCCTTTTTCGAAAACAAGCCACTTTGGTAAACAAGTTCTTTGGGTCTGTATTAAGAACAGATCTCGAAGGAGGAGAAGGAACGTGGGGTGGGGGCATCATATCTGGGCCATGACTAAAACCATTCTCATGCCCCAAACCAACCTTTCATGGGATGACCAATGAAGCAATTCCCCACAATTTGCTTTTACCATAAAGAAACCTGAAGCCACCAAATCTGGGACCAATATGCTTTCTCAATAGCAATAATAAAACTCTTTTCATCCGTCCCTCCAGAATAGGTGGCAAGTGCCATTCAAAATGACCAATCCTATCAACTAAAGGATCCTAGCACCCATGTCTTAAAATCAACTCTGCAGCTCCACCACTAAGTCACAGAAAACAAATTACAGATCCACTCCAAGCTGTGGATCCACATCCATTGTAGATCACGTACTAGCTTTGTAGGTTTTCTGGGAAGAGTTACCAAAGATAAAACAATCTTTCCATCTTCTGATTTAAAAGGGACTTCTGGGCTACGTCTGTCTTAAAAGCTAGTATAAATTTGCATTTATCCCTGAAGGCTCTTAGTACCAAAGGGTTCCCATTGGGCTTTAACAATGCTACTGCCCTTTTTCATGAAGCAATGATAAATTGTAGTTCTCTTGATGGACGCTTAAGCTCTACAGAAGTCAACAGCAAAAATGCAAAACGGATACTGAGCATCACGAAGTTCTTACAAAATTATTCAGTCTCCTCAGCAAAACATGATTAATAACTCAGCAACAAGTAATGAAGATGCGTTGAAAGAGATACCAATCTCAACATAAAAGCCAGCTCAGGTTCCTCCCAAGCCCTTTTAGCAAAATGGATCTGCTCTTCTGTAGGGCTCTCAGCAGAGATTTCATCCCCGGTTTTGTCAAGAATGCTTACTGTAAAGGCTCTAGACAAAAAACAATAAAAGGAAAGGCAAAGAAGCTAAGGCAGTTCAGATTCTAAGAAGTCACCAAACTGTTGCTCACACAAACTTCAGAAAACCATTCATCTTCTCAATGGAGCCACCAAAAAAGGCATTTCAGCGGCTCTGACACAAAAGCCATCCTTGTGGGAGGTCTAGTGAAAATTTTCAGTGCCGAGGACTTAAAAAGTCAGGAGAAAGATAACACTGCTTAGCAGGATCACCCAAGAAAAGCAGTTGTCTTTTTATAGGAGAGGACTAGGGCAAAATTCCTTCCACGCATTTATAGCCAGAGGCAGCTTAGCCTAGCTAAAGCAATATGTACAGGTGCTTCTTCCTCTACATAGCTCAGGCAGTAAGAAGACTCTGGGAAAACCACAAAAATTCCTAGAGGCCTACTGGTCCCCAGCAAGACCAGGCATTAAAAGGTATGGGAAGTTATGCATACTGTATTTGAACATTTCCTATGTGTTTGGTCCACAGCAGAAAACCAAAACTGATGACGCTGGACCCTCACCCATTCACATGTTAATAAGTATTTTTTGATAATTAGACACTTTCTAAGGAGATTAAAGCCATCACTCTTAAAAGCAAAGAGACCTAAATGCAAGTTGAAACATGTTGCATCCAGCTGAGGACTGAGACCAAGAATCCCACTTTACTGTTCATGTCCCTCAAGAAACATGAAAACATGTTAACATCAAGTAGAAATTTCATATCCTTATCTGCAATCATTGCATCTGCTGTGCACTGCAGCTGAATGTCCAAGCCGCCCCTGAACAACAGACATTTTAAATTGCTGTCAAACACGTCTCACAACATGAAATGACCCTGGAAGAGATTAAAAGCAAAATTATTATGTAGATTTAACCGATCAGCACTCACAGCTTGGATCATTCAACAGAAATGTAACAGGCTTCGAGCAACATGGAAACTACTTCAGCAGATTAATTTTCTCCTCTCTCCCTGATTTTGAAGGCAAGAAGCAAGAGAGAAATTTTCTACGGTGAAGATGTCAGCTTGGGTACACTCCACTTCACTGAGCCAAAGCCCAGCACAGAACAGCTTGCTGGATTGCACAGGAGGATTTGAACCATGTGAAACACATGTGACAGAAGCTTTGCACCCAGAAGCACAACCACTATTAGCTAGCAGCTTTGCAAAGGTTTTCAGTGTCCATAGATAAGAAAAATTAACAAATCCAGAAGCTCAGCTGCTATCTTTGACAGACTCCTATCAAGCAAGTCCTTCAATTCAACCTCTACATCCCATGCATCTGGCAAAAGCTTAATGTCTAACCAGCCAACCTGCCTGCCCCAGCAGTTAAGATCAGCTGGAACAGGTTTCCTGGCTCAGACCCAGAGCTGAGCAGGAACAGCAGTGACTGCTGGAAAAGGTTAAAGCAGAAGAAAGATGGGTAAACTCCAAATTTCCTCCTCTCACCCCATGTTTGCTTGCAGCAGAGAGAGGTTCCCCATTACCATGGCTTTCTCCTAGAACCTGGCTCTTTCTAGAAAGAAGTATTTGCATTGGACACTTGGCATTTTACAGAAACTGTGTCAGAATATTCTCCAACACTCTTCAATCTCCAGCTTGCACTAGATTGCAACAAAAAAATTTAACTCTATATATCTTACACAGACACCTTTACTTGTTTCTATAAAGCAGACATGACATTTTGATGAAAAACCTGGGTTTGTTCTTTAGTTCTTCTTTTGTTTTTAATGACAGCAAACAAATCTTGCACCAGGTAACAAGTCAATGAATAAAACCGTGAATAAGAACTACAAATAATAACAATACCAAAGACTGATGCAGTATGGAAACTGTGCCTTAGTCCAATGAACTAGGCATTTCTGTGTCTCACTGTCGCTTTACAGAGTTTTGAACCTCTCTCTCTATACGCACACACTTCTCAATTTATATAAAACAAACGTACAATTGCACTGGAAGAGTCTTTGAGGAGAGTCGGTAACAAAAAAAGTTCCCACAATAAACCAAGTGGCAGAAATCATCGGTCACTGCTACAGAAGTATTCTTACATTCAAATGTACAGTAGGTTTTAATTATATTGCAATAAAGAGCTATATACTATAGCATTTTTTCTGATTTACTAGATTGCTTCTTTAAATTATAAACCAAGCTGTGTTTTTAAGAAAAACACTTTTTAAAAAAATAATTAAAAATAGAAACAGCACTGAAGCAAACATTTGGAAAATTTTCGGAGTCAATTGTTTATTGGGACTCCAACTGATTTTAATGAAAAATATGGTTATAATTTTAAAAAACACCACTTTTATGTTTTGCATAAGGAAAGTCCCTACAATGCAACCTCCAGGGCACTTTTTAAGGGGAAAAAAAAAAAAGCTTAAATGGTCGTAGGGTGCTCTGGCCAAAAGCCCTCCTCAAAACCCAAAAGATGTGGGTTGCAAACTATTTCAAGTATCCACAACAAGTGAAACTGGATGTAGAAAAGTATGTTCCCAACATTTACTTCTGTTTATGGTGAAACTGGAACCAGATGACCCCTAACAACATATTGTGTGAACGGGTAATTAACCAGCTGCAGATGGAGCCCAACTGCTGATCATTTACATTCGGAGCACTGATCATTTCCATCCAGCTCAAGGAAAAGGTCAGCTGGGGGGTAATCTGGGACGGTCCCTTCCATCAGAGCCTCCAAATGCATCCCCAATGCTGCAGGCTTGATCCAGCCAGAGTTATCTGTTCTGCACAGCTCCAGGAAGAAATGCTGGCTTGGTGCAGGACATCCCACTGAGATTCCACTGGTGGAGAAGTTCAGGTCCTTCTATGGGTGGTTGTTGCATGTTGGTTCTCCCGTACGGTTTCCCTGCCTCACCTCTGCCATTGCAGTCCTCCTCCTGCTTGCTCAACCACATATGTTATCCCAGTCTGATTTCATGTTGCTGTAAAGGTCACAGGAAAGATCTAACAGTGACACTAACTGAACTTGGACCAGCCTATGATTATATTGCCTTGCTCTTCCACAGTAACCTGGGCTTTCCTCCACTTTTGCCATTCATTCATGTAAAATTTCCACCATCTCACTACAGGCAGTGCCTCCTCCAACAGCTTTGCAGAGCACACACGAGGCAACACCGTTTTCTCCTGTCTTACTTGGAAACTCATGTACACTGCTCTGACATGGACCACAGCACTTCCAAAGCCAGCGTGAAGGCAACGTTTATCTTTTTTAATCACTCCCAAGCAAATGCAGTGCTAACCTTAGGGATATAACACACCACACAGTAAGTTCAGTAGGAGCTGTATTCAGACATCAAAGGGCTAGAGATGATCCCTCTTCACTGCACAAGCACCATAAGCTAAATGCCAGTAAACCCCAAAATCAGTATCCCCTGTGTTAGTGCCCATTTGGAAAAACAAAGAGCTTTTAGCCAGCAGCCACGTTTTAGCCCACTTTTTTGATAGCTAAAATGCAAGTCACCATAATTTGATCACAACTTTATATGCACCACAAAAAACATCTAAATTAGGAGTAAAATAGCACTACCAGAAGTACACGTATACACATATATATACACATAACACACACATATATACACACACACTTTTTAAAAGGGACAGTTTTATCAAGCTGAAAACAATTACGAGCTAAATCACTTGGGAAAAAGAATGTAATCAGAAAAATATGAAGACTAATTGAAAATTGTTTAAGAACATTTTAACTAGATGCTCCAAAAGCCACAATCCCACAACTGAAAAAGGCAGCCACACTAGTTAAAAGGCAACCTGGCTCAGACGGAAGTTAAGGAGACTATAAAAAGAAAGAAAGAGGGCACCCAACAGATGGAATAAAGGGAACGTGCTCAAGCTGACAAACAAAAATCTGGTGTTAGGATGTGTAGATAGCTGATACGGGAAGCAAGAGGATGCATGAAGAAATCAATGGCTGGTTAAGATTATCAGTGATTTCTTTTTTTAAGCGCATTAAGTGAAAATGCTTCAATGGATTGTTCCTCTAGCAAAAGGAAGGGGTTTATTTTTTTTCCTGTGGAAATGCAGAACTGGCAACAATTTGTTCAACAGTATCTCATTCTGCACTGCGGAATCATGTCATCATGTCACAGACGTGCAACACAGTCATCCTCTTGCACTACTATGCCATGAGATGGCAGGTGGGATAGGAAGCCATTTTTTAGGTCAGTAGATAGCACGATTCAGAGGTACAAGCATGGAAATTTTGTCATGGCTTCTCCTAATGTACTGGATTTAGTTCCAGTGTCCAAATTCAAGAAGGCTGGTAAAAAACTGCTCTGGTTTCATACCTCAGCAGAAGACCAGACCAGAAAATTCAGAGTTTTTACTTCAGTAAGCAGAACTTGACTGTTTTCTTCCACTGCAGCAAAGGTTAGTGAACTGTAAGTACTCAGCCAGGGAACTTGGGTTTGCAATTTAGTAGCACCAAATCAGAGTATTTCAAAGAAACCCAAAGGTAGGCTAGAAATTAGGTCCATGTTACTATCAAAGAGAGTAAGTGAATAGACACATCAAGTGCAAAGTACCTTAATATTTGGAGAGAGCAGAAGACTGAAGAATATCTTGGCAATTATTTTCCACTGATTGTATCTGCAATCCTTAGGAAACGAAGGAAAAAAAACATTAAAAAGAAGAGGCAACAACAAAGCAGAGAAGACAGACAGCAGACAAGCAACAAAAATTAATGAAGAATAGAAGTAAATGGCACAGAAACCTGCCAATGACACCAAATCAAGGTATTTGCACAATTGAAGACAACAAACTTCACGGGAACTTTAAGTCCCGAGCAATAAGGGAAATTAAATCCACAACTGATATGCTTAGAAGAACTGGTGAGGGGACACAATCAGGAAAGACTGAAAGGTTAGGATGGACAGAAAGGTGAAGTATCTGCCTGGGACCCAAGAGAGTGGTGAAAGCTGAAGGATGTAGAGTCACTAGAGATGAGAGTAGAGCAGGACTTGAATGTCCGGGAAAGCAGCTGGTGCAGAGCTACAATGGACAAAAATGAGTTGTCCAGCTCTGCAAGGACCATGGAGATCCATTAGTACCCATCTACAAATTACACAAAGCATGGACCACCAGAATGGGATCAACACAGCACACGGACCAGAAGGGAGAAGGAAGAGATTTCTCTTAAGAGAGCTCTGTTCGGTAACAAAATCATTCAACAAGTATTGCAGAAATGCCAGGTTTTCAAAGCCTGTGGGATGAGAAAATCAACAGCATTGGACCTTGAGTTATATTTACTAAAGGTAGTGAAATATCCGGAGACGACTAACACCCATTGTGCCCTATCTGGGTTTAGTCTGTTGACCTCTCAGATTTTGTGAACATTTAAAGGTAAATAGTAATCTTCTTGCTTAAAATGAACATTTTCTATAAAAAAATTGTTGCCCTTTAAGCTGCCTAATCACTTTGGGCCAGACTGAGAATAAGCAGACTAGCCTTAAGCCTCGAAATTGTTGATTTGGGGGGAACAAAATGTGCACCTATATATAAATAGAGTAACCAAGAGTGAAAATTCAGACAAGGGCATGAAGACCATGTCTCATTTTTAATGGTACCATGTGAAACCAGGCAACGGTAATAATTCAACAAGAATGAATATATGCTAGAGTGAACCAAAGAAATACTTTCCTAATAAGCCACACCGTGGTGCATATGATGCTGCCCTCTCCCCCCAAGGTCAGTCCTCTTCCATGAGTCAGAACTTGATTCATTTTCCCGTAAGACAGCAAGTATAACAATCCAGGAATTTTCAAGTTTCATCAAAATCCATAAACACTTTTTATTCTATCCAGAAGAACATTGAACTTGGCGGGACAGAGTACCACAGCAGTGGCCCCAAGTCAAGAAAAATCCTCTTTTGAAGAGTCAAAACATCTCCCAGGAGTTAAATGAAGTAGATCTGGAAAATGGGCATCTACTCTAAATACAAATACTCTCCTTTGTCATAAACAAAATAACAATAAAAAGCTTGTAATTGTTCCATATTTACATTAACAACATGTTAAAAACACATCATCCTATTATGTGAGAAAAGTTATCCGGATCCAACAAATTGGCAAACTGAGGTACACGTGGATTAATAATTTGCCCAAGGCCACACAACGAGTGCTATCAGAGTCAAAATCAGAACACCAAAAATCCTTGGCTGCTGGAGCTGTGTTCAGCTTATTTTTTCTTTAAACTCTTCTTTTTTTTTTTTTTCAATTTGGTCTTTGCCACAAGAAGAAAAACATGAAGTATGAATCTATTATTCCTATAGGCATAAAATTTTAAGAGATCACAGCACTCGAGTAGTCTGACATCTTGAACAACACAGATGAGAAGTCATCTACTAATTAACAGCTACTTCAAGGTCAGTAGTTGTGGCTAAACTGGAACATAAGGCTTTTAGAAAAAACAAGTCATTCTGACTTAAAAGGTTTTCTACAGATGATGCAATGTCCACCACAAATCTTGATGGATTGTATCAGAAGCTCATTACTTCCATTCCCATACCTTTACCCAACTTTCACCTGTGCCATTTCATCTTATCAAACCTTTGGCTGCTTATATTAAAACAGTACCTACTATTAGTGTTTTCTAACAGACATCCAGAGAAGTGTCACAAAAATAGGTCCCTCTGCTCCCATATGGATTTTGGCCATAAGAAATCTCATTGCTTTAGAACACCCTAAGGTCCACCAGGATTCATTTCACAGAGATTTTTCTTTACTCCATCCTACCCAGACAACCTATGTACATAGAAGCATCTCCAAAGAACCCCAGAAATATTTCTCTTGGTACCTCTAACTTCCACCCCTTCCTTAGTATATTTGTAAAACCGGCCCACCATGTCCTTTAGCAGCTCAGATCAACTTCTATATTCTTCAAAGCTGCTGGGATAACCATGCCTGGCTGAAAACAGCTTCACAGATAAAAAGCTATCAGAAACAAGACACACATTCAAGAGCCACACATGACCAGAAGGGCTTATACCCATCTCATGTGATACCAGAAAGACTACTGCTCCACAGGAGGAAAACTTTTCTGGTTATTTCTTCATTACAATAAAATAAGCAGCAGATTAGCCATCACAACAAATCATTTAATAACGGGAAAACAAGCTGAATGTGAACTAAGCAATCCTATACAATTATGCAGAAGAAGTAGAAGTAACAAGCAACACCAAGCTAAACCCAACAGAAGGAAATAGATATAAAGATCTTATTCAGCCTCAAGAGATTCCAGATCAACATGACTGTGAATTGGACAAGTCTGCATCCATCCTTAAAGAAAAGAATAACCTTAAAATCAAAATTGCACCTACAATTAATAACCTTTGAAAAAGTGGTCACAGTTTTCAGATAATTCAAGATCTGGTAGGAAGGGTACAGTCTGGGTGAATAAGAAATCAGTTTTTATTTTACCTCTTCACTTTCCTTCTTCCCGTATCTCCATCCAATAAGACATTGCCAAATCATGCACCTCTGTTTCAAGTTAAGTTTGGTAAATTTTTCACAGGTATGTGTTGAGAACACATCACACAGGACCAACCACATACACATTCCCATATATTTGCATGATACAAAGCCCCCACCCAAAGCTCAGCTAAAGTGATGCCTCCGACTCAATTATACTACTAATCCCACTGCACGGTTTTCAGGAGCTATTATCCAGCATTCAGCAACTTGACCTGAAGTTCACGTTTGGTCAGCACTTCTGATAAACAATACTTTCCAACTGTTTTTTACTGAGGTTTCCAACTGAACTGTAATTTTCCACATCTTCAAAGAAACTAACTTTGCGTCCTGGATGACTTTCAAAGTTTTTATTCAATTTTATTTCTACATTCTCTTATATTAATTCTTCTCCTAAGATGGCATGGGGATTATTTTTCTACCAGCATTTTAAGTAATAAATGGCAGCAAAGTTAAAAACTACCACTTAAAATAAAAATAAATAATAAAAAAAGAAAAAATTAGAAGGGGAAGAAGAAAACCCGATAGACAAAATAAAGAATTCTTAACTTTAGTCCAATATTAGTTGTGAGACTTAAACAGATGTCTAGAAATCAAGTAGACCTTGATTCCTAATCACAACAGTGCAGGAACATATTTCAGATAAAGCTTTTGGGTGTTGTGGGTGGGGGCGTTGTTGGGTTTAGGGCTGGGGTTTTTTTTAGGAGACAGGTGAAGCGCTGAATGTTGCACTCAGACCAGCAATGCTCAGACTGCATCGCAGGAAATCTAGCAGCAAATAAAACCAAAAAATCCTCCTAAACACAGTAAAATGGAAGAGAAAGAAAAGATGACCACATCTTAACAGGGTATAAAAAAATGCCTGCAAAATTCCAACTACGCACACACACACACACAAAAAGTGTACTAATACACAAGAAGCACCTTCCAGACTAGACTGATTTGCAGTTGCAGATATCAATGACATGCAATTAGTAAATCAAGAACTTTACTCTTTTAAAGAACTCAGATATTCATCTGAAACAGACCCTACAGTCAGATCATATTTTTTTTTAGTTCTTGGTGCTCTTCCAAGATACTAGATACATCAAGTATCAGTGTCTTATCTTACTTAATATCTTACTCAGTGCCTTGAAAAAAAAATGCCACATTTCTTCTGCATGCTTGTGGAGTTTCCAGATACACAGGACGCCAGTCCACCACCTACAGGATTCTTCATCAACCCAGAGGACAACCCAAGCATATTTTCAAAGTCCAATAGAAAAAACTTCACCACCACCAAGAAGGCAGAGGGAGGAGGCTGAGGCATCCTCACACCTGAAAAGGAATTGTAGGAACCCAGGCAGATTTGCAAGAGAGGATGAATTGTGCAATCAATACAAAGTTGGGAAGCTGAGAGGCACTGGAGACACATAAGGGTGTGAAATTACATGTTTTTACAGTTGCAAAAACCCCACGTAGTCGAACATCACTTTTTCGGTCAAGTATTTTGCAGTTGTCTTATGGAAGCAATAAGGATGCACTGTGCCATGTGCTGAACAAAGTACATTAATTATTTATCATGGCTTACTAGAAGAAAAAAAAGCAACAGACTAGAGGTCCAGAAGGGCCTCTGAATCATGTCCAGTTCAGATAGCTACAGCACGCACACCAACCCCTTCGGTACACACCAGCACTCAGGCCTCCATATAGGAAAATGCTTACTCTGCAATTTTTCTCTTTCAGCCACAGTGAGGAATGAGGTCTCCTTCCGAGATCTGCAGCACAACTAGCCAAGAAGGGAAAGCAGTTTTGCTTAAGGCCACATAATAGTTTCCTGGTAATTATCCTCATTCCCCGCTCAGCGGGCTACACCGGCATCAGTAGCTTCAACCTCACAGCCAATAAATACAACTTTCAGTAACAGCATTAAAAAGCATATATTAAATATGGGACTCTATGGAGTAAGCTTACCTCTCTGCAAGGGCTTCTTTCATCTTTACAACAAACACATTGAAGTACAAAACCTTACCCTGAAAACCTGCAACACTTGGTCCAAGGGCTAAAACAAAGTGATGATACAGAAACAAAGCAGGTCCTTCACTGTGACCTAAAGCAAAAGGGGTCCAATCTAGCACTAGGAACATCTGAGCCACTGCAGGTCTTCAGGAGCTGGAAGCCCATGCAGGAAGAAATGAATGAGTTTTCATTTTAGCCATTAGCACCTCTAATGCCTGGTAACCTAAGACAGTATTTCTACAGATGACATTATTGCCATCTTTTAATATCAGGTATAGAAAAAAATTTCTGGACCTGATGTGAGCAACCTTCACCTTGGACAATTTTGAAGTTTTGCATTTCCCCAGGCTGTTTTTTGCCTCGAGTTGTGTCCTACCCTCACTAAACCACAAATTCTGCCAGTCAGAAAGCAAATATTCAGGCGGTAATTTAGGAACACACACAGTAAACTAATAAGCATCAACAGGTCTTTAGTGGCTAAGAGACAAGTTCTTAGATTTCTGTGTCACATAAAGCACTGTGGTGCTTCCCTCTGAATACAGAGAAGCCAATAATGATAGCACTGGTTAATACGATCTCAAATATCCCTTCCATTTACTGAAAACTAATGTTGAAGTTGAGGGATCACAGCACAGAGGGGCATGGTTAGATATAGGGACATCAAATACATTGAGTTTCAAGTGATGGGTGCCTTTAGTGAAGTAATGCCAGTTGTATACAGCAAGTTAGCAAAGTTAAGGCAACATTTTAGTAAATCGTTTTGGTCAAAGAAAAACAGAAAAATGTGTGGAAGTCAAAGGTATAGCTAAAAACACCAGAACAAGGGAAAACGCACAACTTCCCTTAAAAGTTTGTCTTCTGGCCCACTGTCTGATGCAGCCAACTGCAAGGAAATTGTGGATCAAACACTATGTAATTTCAATACAGCTATTTTTACCTTCAAATATTTGGAGTATCACAACTCTAGCATCCCTCCACATGTATTTTTGTTTTGTTTTAGTTTGGTTTTAAATAACAATTCCTAATGACTTTCCTTAAGTGTGTGTCTTCCTCCCATCAAATGCTGTTCACTGCTGCTATGCGTGTTCCACTTGGCCAGCTCTGGTTTTACTGACATAAAACTTGCATCCAAGATGTGGTGACATGGGATTGCTAAGGAGCTGGCTCCAAACTGCTCCATGGAAGATGGCATCCAGCACACAGGCTGCTCATTCCCACCTTACACTGATATTTTTTATTATTTTTTTTTATGGTAACACAATACTCTTCTCTTCAAGCATCTGCTTTCAGATCCTACATACTTTTGTTCCCAGGTCCTTTATGGACCTTCCTTAATGGAAGCTCAATAGAATGCTATTCCTTTTTCCTCATTAAGTGGCAGCAATAGCAGACAAGTGTCATCTGACGTCCACACATCACAGAGATCATTCACTGCTGCATTAACATACAACCATCGCAAATATTAGTGGCAGTGCACTAGTCATGGCAAGTCGTAAATGAAATGACAAAGTGATCTCCTGTTCATCACATAAACTGTCATGCTAACTTTAGTATCCATAGCATTAATGGTACCCAATCCTAACAAAACCTATTCAGATAATAAACATTCAATAGCAAAACCCCAGACAGGAAATATTCTTCTTTTATTCCAATTGTGTTAATTTTAGGTGATTATGGTCAGATTTCAAATATTCTTAAATACGTATGAATAGAAAATGGCATTGATGAAGCAACACTCAGACAGGGAAGTAAAACTGCCTGTTAAATAAAAACCCCTAAACTGTATCATGAATATCATTGAATCCCTAGAGATGCATACACATCCTTAGAAATAGCATCACTTTTACATCAACTGATTTACCTCGTTCTAGATCAAAGTCGGAGATGCTCTTAGACTCAGCTACAAATCCAAACCTCTTTGTCTGCCCATTTGTATCACTGGGAAAACAGAAAGCCCATCAGATGCAGACAAAACAATTATCAAGATTTGCTGGCAAAAACAATCCTCAGTGCTTTCATTTAAACAATTCTCAATACTGTCTATATTCAGAAATACATCCCATTAAGGTAGCCACGGGTCAGGTAGAGAAATAAATTGGGCATTTATTCAAATGCAGCTTTAAATCGATTAACAAAGCTTTCCCAACCAGTGACTGTGATTTAATAGATGCACTCAGTAAACAGGATCCTGATCTCAACGTCTGGCCAAGACACGTGTGCCAGAAGTTGAATCCTCCCAAAAAAAGCTCTTTCCCTGCCCTCAAAAGGCCGCTTCAGAAGGGCTGCTCCCAACAGCAGGCTTTGCAGTGCTCCAGTCAGAGATAGAAATGCTTTTCTGTCGTACAGTCAGCACTAATTTGTGCATGGTGAAAAACAGATTATTCCAAAACTCCATGCACACACCCTTTCTAAAACTTTGGGTTTAACAAATGGAAAAATACATCAAAAAACTAAAGGTCACCTCCTTAATACTTCAATTCTGACTCTTGTTTAAGTCCTGCATTAAAATCTGACTTCAGGGAAGGTGTAAAAAAGGAGGAAGACATGAGAAAAAGGCAAAAGGGGGGGGGGGAACAGGACAAAAAAAAAAATGCACTTTGCTCTCATTTTGCAAGCTAAAATGAATATTGGGTATTTTCCACTGCTTTTATTTAAACCAGATCCACTATGTGGGACAGACACAGTGGCAGGCCTACCTCCAACAGGAATCTGTCTCTTGAAAAATTCTCTCATGGAGGTGGATCAGAGAGGGGTTCACAGCACCTCCAACTCTTGCCATGTTCTGGTTGGTGCCGATAGGTTTTGCATGCAGCCAGGTCGAACACAGACCCGAGGGTTGACATAAAAGAATCACGTCTGCTTCTGCTCAGTTCCCCTAGTTACACCAGGTGTTAAAGGTGTACGCACAACCAGAAGCACAGGGAACACAGCCTCTCCCTCTGCCCTGCAGCTGCTCTCCAGTCCTTCTCCCATAAAGAGGTACTGAAGACTGGACCATGGTTGTTTGGATCTTCCTGGACATGCCAGGAGCCCGTTTGGGTTCTTTCACCACTTTTCCATCCATGAGATTTTTGCAACCAGCTCTTGCTGATAACCAGAGCTGACTAATTCTCACTCTTTCAACCACACTCATGTCCACAAGCCCCACACTACCTCTGGTCACTGCTGGAGTAGCTTCCTTTAGGCTTCTCATTTACAGCAGCCCCTATGGATTTGCTCCACCAGCAGTTTCTTCCTTCACAGATGCAATACCACAGACCCACACAGCAACTTTTCATTACATCCATGTGAGCAACCCCTCACTGACAGTCAACGCTCCAGAGCGGGGGAAAAAAAAAAAAACCACAACCATAATATGTGAGCTGCAATGTACACACAGGATGAGGGATGTTGGCAGGACAAGACCTCATTCACCATTTGCAACTCATTACTTCTGTTTTTGGACAGCATAGAGCCTCGGCACACCAGACCCACCTATTGAACTCAGAGTACATCACCACTGTCAACGACTACCAGCCTAGTAGCCTTGTGCATGGAGGGGGGTGACCAAAAATGGCAGCAATACCCAAAGACAGCAGTGAGGTTACCAACACAGAATGTTTTACCAAATCATGAGAGTCTACATTAAGTTCTGGAAAGCTTCCTGCCTGTTTTAGCCTTCCATCTGTTGCCAAACAGACCCTGTAGCACATGTATTTCTATTTGCATCCTGGTATTTGGCAACAGCAAGAAATTCCTAGCAAGAATTAAAAAAGTCTCTTATTCACACTGAAACATCTAATGGACATCCCTGTGGGCCTAATTCCCAGAACACTGAAATCCAAACCTCCAAATGGGAAAAATATACTGATTACCTGCCAGTAACCTCAAGAGTGGCAAGCCAAGCCCTTAATAGCAGCCTGCATTACCATCTGGCTACCACACAGTAACTGGGAAAATGTTATTATTCCGAGTTTGACTTACTTGTCAAGATAATTGCTTCAGTATTAATTAAATGTTCCTCTCTATAGCTGCATAGAAAGCTCACGTGGATAATTTAGTGGTTGCACAGCATGTGCTTCTCTTGAATCAGTAGGCACAGTACATCCACTGGACCCAAATCTGTGAAAAACTAAACATCAACATTTTAGGGTCTAAAACCTTGAATATATGCTTCAGAAATGTGAAGGCCAATTAAAAGCATGACTCTTTACATCCTCAAAACAATTAAAACATTTAGGGTGGAGAGAACTACCCCATCACCTACTCAATCAAAGCATTTGGTGCTGGAGTCATGTCATGGTTTAGCCCCAGCTTGCAACAAAGAACCACACGGTCTTTCGCTCATTTGCCACACCCCAGTGGCAGGATAGGGGGAAAAACAGAAAAAAAAAGGCAAAACTCATGGGTTGAGATAAAGGCAGTTTAACAGAACAGCAAAGGAAAGAGTAAAACAATAGTACTGATAGAGGAATACACAAAACACAATTAACATACCAACCAGGACCCAAAGTCTAGCGCGCTCCCAAGCAGCAATTTCTGCCCCCTCTCCTGGCCAGCCCCCCAGCTATATACTGAGCATGGCACTAAATGGTACAGAATATCCTTTTGGCTGGTTTGGTTTGGCTAGTTTAGGTCATTAGATGCAGCTGTGTCCCATCCAAGCTCCTTGTGAAAATTAACCCTATGCTGACCAGAACCAGGACATTATCTATACCATCTATAGATTCTATAGATTCTATACCATCTACATAATACCCAGATATTACACTTTCTAATTAATTACAAGCACTTTTCCTCTTTCTTTGATACATATACATACATATATATACCCATATAGATACCATGCCTTTAGTCTATGGGCCATCCCTGTAAAATGTCTATTGAGGTCATTTTATACATGACTTCGGGCCCCATCTTTTCAAACTGTCTCTTCAGGCAAGCAAGATGGTGTGTGGTCCTGGGCTGCTGCATGCTGTATTCAGAGCTCGTAGCTGGTGTATCTGGTGTGGCCCATGCCCGTGATCTGCAGGCTGAAGGTGTTGCTCTTGAGGAAGTTGCTGGGTCCCAGCTGCTGAGGTCAGTTCTGACGCCATCACCACTGTACTGCACTTGGTTTCATTAAAGTTCTTCTGTCATTAGTTTGGGTGATTCTTACTGTAGTACCACTGATATGGCATATAGTACTTATAATAATGATGACATACAGTGTCAGACTTATTTAGTAATTAACAATTACAGTTTCATTTATTGGCTTTTCCCACCCAAAATCAGATGCCCACAAGGTACAAATCAGACCTCCTCATCCTTTTACATCATCTACCAGACATACTCAAGTCCTTGAGCAAACCCCAGATGGGTTTGCCTTTGCCTGAGGTAGGACTAACCTAGACTGTCTTCCCTAGTATGTTCTTTACGTGCACTACAGGAACTTTATTCCCTGGATGGATACATGGAAGTTTTGACCGGGCAGGTCCAGCCTGACTGGTAGATCCCCTGGTGTTAACTAACCAAGTAGCTTTGCCTAATTGTGTATCCCAATGTTTGAAGATCCCACCACCCTCCCAGTAGTTTTTAACAGTCCATTTTATCATTTGATCTTCCTGGAGGCTGATGCATGATAGGGGATGTGATAGACCCACTCAATGTCATGCTCTTTGGCCCAGGGGTCCATGAGGTTGTTTCAGAAATTAGTCCAATTGTCCAACTCAATTCTCTCTGAGTTGCCCTGTTGCCACAGACCTGCTTTTCAAGGCCCATAACAGTGTTCCAGGCAGTGGCATGGGGCACAGGGTATGTTTCCAGCCATCTGGTGGTTACATCCACCATTGTGAGCACATGGCGCTTGCCTTGACGGGTTTGTGGGAATGTGATATAATCAACTTACCAGGCTGTTCATATTTCAGCCATCGCCCTCCCAAAAGCCCAAAGAAGCTTTAACCACTTGATTGCAGTGCACGTTTCACAGTCATGGATAACGTGTACAGTGTCCATAGTCAAGTCCACCCCTCAGTCATGAGCCTATCTATCTATTGCATCTCTTCCTTGATGGCCTGAGGTGTCATGGGCCTATTGAGCTATGAATAATTCAACTTCATGTTGCTAGATCCACCTGAGCCACTTCAGCCTTAGCAGACCAAACCACCTGCTGTTTGTTTTGATGTTCCCCATTGGCTCTTGGGTATATAGGCATCTTTGTGGCATACTTTCACAGCCAGATTTTCTATCTGGGCAGAAATATCTCGCCAGCGAGGCAGATCAGATGGATTTGCCTCTGTGCTACCAGTTGCTTTGCTTCCACTGCTGTACCCACCCCCACAGAGTATTTGCCACCATCTATGAGTCAGTAGAGAGAGAAAGTACTGGCCATTCCTCTCGCTCGGCAATGTCTAAAGCCAGCTGAATTGCTTTCCCTTCTGCAAACTGGCTCAATTCACCTTGCCCTTCAGCAACTTCTGCAACTCATTGTGTAGGACTCCACTCAGAAGCCTTCCACTTTGAATGCTTTCCCACCATCTGACAGGACCCATGCATGAATAGGGCATATTTCTTCTTTCTGGTAGTTTATTATACAGTGGTATAATAAACACACTCTTCCACACACTTCCTCTTCTTGTGATATTCTGAAACCTTTGACTTTTAGACAGTCCATGATCATTTCCAGAATTCCTGGGTGACTGGAGTTTCGCATTCGAGTTCACTGTGTGATCAGTGCAATCCACTTACTCCATGTAGCATCAGTTGCATGATGTGTGGCAGGGACCCTTTCTTTGAACATCCAGCTCAGCACCAGCAGTCAAGGTGCTAAGAGGAGCTGTGCTTCTGTACCAACCATTTCCAAAGCAGCTCAAACCCATTCATTCACTGCCAATATCTCCTTTTCTTTTGGAGTGTAGCGGGCTTTGGATCCTCTGTATCCCCAACTCCAAAACCCTAGGGGTCGACCTCGAGTCTCCCCTGGTGCTTTCTGCCAGAGGCTCCAGGTATGGTCATTCTCCCCAGCTGTGGTGCAGAGCACATTTTTAATATCTTATCCTGCCTGGACTGCCCCCAGGGCTACTGCATGAACCACATCCTGTTTGATTTGTTCAAAGGCTCGTGATTGCCTAGGATCCCATTTAAGATTGTTCTTCTTCTGGGTCACTTGATACAGAGGGCTCACAATCAGACTCTAATCTGGGATTATGCATAGTCCAAAAACCCACAATGCCTAAGGAAGCTTGTGTTTCCCTTTCACTAGTCAGTGGAAAAACAGATGCTGTTTTTGATCACACCTATTGGGATCTAATGGCATCCATTCTTGACATTTTATGCCTAAAAACTGGATCACCTGTGCAGGTCACCTGACCTTACTTTGTTTTATGGAAAAAATAGCTTTCAGAAGGATTCAAACTATTTTATTCCCTTTTGCAAAAAAACCTCTTCTGCTGTGCAGCCCTATACAATCATGTCATCAATGTATTGCAGGTGTTCCAGAGCTTCACCCTGTTCCAGTGCAGTCTGGATCAGTCCATGGCAAATGGTGGGGCTGTGTTTCTACCCCTGTGACAGTCAATTCCAGGTGTACTGGATGCCCCTCCAAGCGAAAGGAAACTGTGGCCCGCAGTCTGCTGCCAGAGGGATTGAGAAGAATACATTCGAGACATCAGTTGTGACATACCACTTCGTTCCTTGGACTCCAGTTTGTACTGAAGTTCTAGCAAATCCAGCACGGCAGAATAACTTCATTCAGGCCACAACAATCCACTATTAGACTCCACTCTCTATTAGATTTTCACTGTGGCCATATGGGACTATTAAAGGTTGAGCAAGTCTTGCTGATCACTCTTTGCGTCTCAATGAGCTTACAGATGGGAATTAGAGAGTCTCGGTTAGTGCAATATTGCCACCAATGCACGGCTGTGGTAGTGACTGGCACCTGTTGTTCTTCAATCCTCAGTAGCCCCACAGCAGAAATCGTCTCTCCCCATGGAGTAGCCCAGTCCCAGCTGCTTCCCCACCTTCATGTGCCGTGCCCTGCCCTAGCCTCAGGAATAAACTGGTATTTCTTTAGCTACCCCTCAATTTTCCAGTGTTCATCTGCTGCTAATCCTACTTGCAGCCCATTTAAATATTATATTAATTAGTACTAATTATAAAGGTAACAGCAGGTCAAAGGGCCTTGGAGTTCAGAAAGACTCGATGACAGTTCAGAAATCTTGCTGTAGACTACCTAATGGGGTGAGTGTCATTACTCCTCCAAAAGCCATGCTACCTTAACTAAAGAGCCTGACAAATCATAATCAAGACCAGATCATCATATTTACATACCCATTTCTATCAATTAATCAAACCAACCATTGGTGCAGCTATAAAATACGTTATTACTCGCTTTTTCAGCTCTCACCAAACTGTAACAAATTTTGAGCACCGTCCCAAGCCTGCCTCAAAAAAAGTGCATGACACTTAAAATGACATTTATTTGCCCGAGTTCTGCAGCTCCATTTCCACATCATCCTTCATAGAGACAAAAAGGGGTTCATCAAGATCTTCCATCTGGAAAGCTCATACCAAAATCCTTTCCATGTTCCCCTGGCTGCATCTCAACCTCCTCTTCTGCATTCAAAGTATGGCCCAGTTTGGAAGAAACTAAAGGACCCAAAGAGCCCAGAGGTTCTCAGGAGGAGAGGGAAGGGACTGTCCTCACATGGATTATATTGCTATGTTGTTAATTACATTAAGCCAGTTTTTCTATTGAGATTGCAGGCTGTGACACTGCTGTTGTAACCTCTGAAGTCTCTCCAAAACCTTATTTCACTGTGGCTAGCTTAGCACTCTTGGTCGAATCCCAAGCTGTGGAAATTTGGGCTGTGTTTTGATCAAAGCCCTCCTCGTGTTCCGTGCAAATTTCAACACTTGTGGTTGCTGGGTTCCCTTGCCAAGCTCAAGCCATTGCCTTTCAACACCCATTGCTCCCTGCTTCTTTCAAGGGGCGATTAGGCACGGCTCTCAAGTGAGGCTGGTATTTAAGAAGTTGTTTGAAGGCCTGTGACAGGGTTTTACATAATTTTCATGACTTTGTCTAATTAGGCTCTGCAAAATGTTTCAATTTTAGATCAAACCATTTAACTTTTTATTCCTTCTCAGAGATGTAGTCTATCTTGAAGGAACTATGAAAACTGAAAAAACTACAGAAGCAAATGAGTTCACAGAGAACCACATTAGACAGACACGCTTCAGCCTCCCAGAGATCCCCATATCTCCACGTGCAGGGGCTTCTCAGCAAAGCACAGCTCTCATCTCCAAGAGCACAGCCTTTGTTAACAGAGTCAGAGCATCGTCACCTCATCCTGCTGGCAGCCTGAAGACCAAATCAAACCCATACATCACTGACAGGGAAAGAACTAACACAGTCCCCTGAATTATAAAATACCTACTTCCAAGCACAGCGTTCATATTAGACACACAGGAGAAAAAACGTAATAACCTACTGTACCACACAACTAGGGAATTCCCTTAAAGAAACCAAAGCTCTTGAGGTTATTTCTGATCTACACAAGAAAAGCCTTTTCCACCAGAGGTTTTATCTGAAAATTTTGAGCTTTTTCGCTGTGTTACTGTCCAATGCAGAATTTTTCCTTAAATGCCGAAGTCCAAAGCAAGATACTCCACGGCAAATACTTTCCCCTACACATTAAGATATAGATAAGGATTCTGCTAAAAAATGTATCAATTAAACTTGGGACAATTTTGTACCAATTTATGTGGACACATTGAACAGATGAACATGCAGGACTGTATTGGATGGCATCAGAGATGTGGCTTCCTTGCTCTGAGCCCATAACTGCTTCCAAGGACCAGATTTTGATGATATTTTAACAAAGAAAAACTTAGTTCCTAAATACACTCTGGAAGCTGACGCTACAAGTGCTGACAGAAGTATCTGTCTTCTTGGAAAAAAAAATATCTAAAAAAGCTTCTAATCATAAAACCACCTCTCCATTGACATGACAATCAGCAGGAGATTTCCCCTACCATGGGAAGCAAACCAATCCCTCCCTACAAGAGTTCACTCTGGGTAAAACCAAGAAGCATGAGGAAGTTTTAATGCCTAAGAGGTGATAATAACAGTTATTGGGTAGGAAAGCATTTCACAAACCTTCTCGAACACGCTAATGGAGTACTGCAGGCTCAACACTTTGGCTGAACACATAACTACATTCTAGGAAGGGATTCAAGCTGTTCCACGCTTCTTCTAGACGTCAGCAAAAAGATCAAATGGTGAATGAGGCAGATTCCATCCTCTGGCCCCAGGGAGAGGTTATTTCTTCTGCAACATCAGTTTTGAATTCATCTCACCTCAAGCATGCTGCAAAGACACTCAGTCTATGGCAAGAACACAGCTGATTCACCCTGGGACAAAAGCAGCAAAGGGCAAATATCAATATAAGTAAGGGCTGTAGCTTCATTCATTGCAGGAGAGGAGTTTCCCTCTGGACAGCCTGTTCTTGTTGTACACAAATATCAAAATGCCATTACATTGACCACAAGAAGGACAAGAGTAAGCCAAAATGAATGCTTCTGCTCAAAGCCAACAAACATCATGTTCTTTCCATGTAACATCTTCTTTTTGACCAAGATAAAACACTGAATTACTCTGCTGCTCTTCTGAGAAGACATCTGGCAGTGAGATCACTCAGTCTACATCACTACAGGGGTGAAGATGTAAATAAAATTTGGTTGGATTTTGTTTGATAAGCTGAAAAAAACAAGGTCTGACAGAATCTCGAGATGTACACATAGATACAAGGGTGAAACATGCTGAGGATAACAGAAATATCTAAACTGGTTTCAAACTGTAGCATAGAGAAACATACTTTAAGGTCAAAAGCCAACATTCCTAACTGGCTCCATTATTACTAGGGTTATTCATACACTTCTGCGATCAGCTTTCTGTTTTTTAATATCCTTTGAAGACGATGACAAAACCAGGTAGTACTAGTCCTCCACAGAGACCCTGAACTTCTGAAGCCTTGTATACACATGAATCTAAGGGATTCTAGAAATAATTTTAAACTTTCAATTCAGAGTCTTGAATGGATAAATTATTCAGCCAAGCTCTCTGAAGATACACAAGGAGCACCCGAGATCAAACAGAAACTACTTGAAGATGAGAAAATAAAGCTGCTATCCATATGCATGAAGAAAGATCTATAAATAGCAAAGTAGGAAGTTAAATCTCCTTTAGGAACATAATTTATACGAAGTTGTTTTTGTTCCCAACTTCAGAAGTGAGAAATAGGAGGAGGAATAAAAATTTATTGCAATCTGATGTAGATGTTGGACGGCAGCTTTCATATCTTTGCATTCCCAGAAGCTGCTTCACATGAGAGCGAGCAACGGCTCCAGAACCCTGCAGAAAGCACAAGCTGCAGAGCAGCAAAGCGCTTTCCTCAGCACACATAAATGAAACCAGTCTCAGAGCTTGTTGAATTCATTTTGCCCAGGTCTGTTTGCAGCCACATTAAAAAGAACAAGCTAAGAGTTGCAAAATCAGAGATGCAGCAGAGTGCAACTCTAGCCCTCTACTCAGTGTCTTGTCCCCACATAGGATCCCTGCTGCAAATGGTTACATCCCTCTGTGCTTCAAGCCATCTCTAACTGACCACCAGTTTCCAGTCTTTTTTAGATTGTCTGTCTATAACTGGGAGGTTTGCAGATAAACTTAGGCTGTGCAAAGCTCTCCTGAAGTCTTTAAGAAGAAAACCTATCTGTCCAAGATTCCTACCACTCTCTGAGAAAAATGTTTTAAGGAGAGTGCTCCTAAGTCAGGAGATTTTTTTAGATAAGGAGCTCACCTGTTCTATCCATCTCTTGTGTTAGCAAAGCAGAGGGTGCTTAAGGTTTCAGAGGATACTTCATCTTACAGGGTGGGAAGCTTTGTCTACTGCTACTTGGCACTTGTCACACCGAAGGGAAGGAGAGGACATGGCTGCCTACGCACCGTCTGGGTAAAGAGCAAGAGAGATGCGTCCATCACTGCTAAATACCAACTTCCTGGGTGATGGGGACCACAGTAACATTTGCTGGCAGGAGTAGTGTCAAATTGAGTTTAGACAAATGCTTGGAATGGACTAACAGCTGGGGGAGGAAAGGCATAATAAAACCCACAAACCTTTTGACTAAAAAAAAGGCAGCTAAGCAGCCTAGAAATAAGCAGAGAGCCAAAAATCTGCTAAACACCTTGCTGCCCTTTCACAGCAAGGCTACTGTCTTGCTTATCACTTCATAGCCAGAGGCAGCAGAAACTGTGGGACAGCAAGCAAAACCCTGACATTTGGGTTTGGTATGATGAACTCTGTATCTCAGCTTGTACATTTTTATAGAACAAAGATTAAGAGACAGCAATACTTATATCTAAGACAGCTGCAGACAACCAAGCCCTCAGCACTGCCTGGAAAAGGCTCTTCGCTGGTCTGTGTGTGGCACCATAAATACATAAAGATGCTCCTTTAACTGCAATCTGGAGTGATGCTTCCTCCCAAGGCACACAGCCCCGAGAAGTGTCTGTGTGCATGTGCT
This sequence comes from Gallinago jamesoni, assembly GCA_025769975.1. Classification (NCBI taxonomy): domain Eukaryota; kingdom Metazoa; phylum Chordata; class Aves; order Charadriiformes; family Scolopacidae; genus Gallinago; species Gallinago jamesoni. The sequence goes on from JAOQGH010000032.1 coordinate 40,899,134, forward strand.
CTGGCTGCGCTGGGATTGATCCCGTGTGCCACACTCGATGCAGAGGAATGGGGAGCAGCTCTGATTTTATCTATGCCCCCTGCAGAAGATTTTCTTCCATCAACCCCAGTCAAATGGAGGCAACAGTAAGCTCTGACACTGCTCCAAAAAAATAAGATTCTTACTGCTTAAGAGCTGTGTGTACGAGATGGGGCCATTCCCCCTGGACAATCCAGCATGCTGTCTTGATAGAAGCCCCTTCAACGAGCCCCTCAGAAAGGAAGGAGCAAGACCAATGACCCCAGATCTCATTACCGGCCTCGTCCCAGTCCCCCGCTGCTGAACCAGACAGGAATCAACAGTTTGAACTTTCCCTCCAGACACATCTCGGCAGCACAGAGACTAGGGCTGTCAGCCACCAGCGAGGCAGGAAAACCCAGAGGGAATTTCAGGCAGCAGGAGACTCCCCTGCTGCCAGCATCCAGAGGATCTGCCTCTGCCCCCCACACTGCCAGCAGGCTCCTGCTAGCAGACCTAGGGAGCTCGGCACAATAAAACCCATCAATTCCATCCACTAAACACTTCCCCTCCCCAAATACCAAAACCTCTCCTTTTTCCCTTCCCCTCAAAGCTTCTCAACAGTTCTGTAACGTTTCAGTTTTCAACCAGAGGACCTCCAGGCTCTCACTACTCTCAACCCCATTGCAACCGCTGACGCTTCGCATCTTCTGACAGCCCGAATTAGAGCCCCGAAGTCTCCCACATAGGGTTCCTGTAAACACGTCCCTATTACAGAGAAGTTGAAGTTGTTTCTTTTTTTTTTTTTTTTCCTCTTAAGTGAGAAAAACCCACTAGGGAAGCTTTAATACTTTCATCTCAGGCAAAAAGAACAGAGCAAGAGCTTCGTTCTCCATAACGCACCCTGCACCACTAAACCCTGCTGCCAGCCCAGGGACAGCAAACGAGTGCATGGACTGAATAAGTGAGATGGAAGAAAGCCGGTTTATTAAAAAAAAAAAATCAAATAATTATTTAAAGCTGTGAGGGACCTTGTTTTTAAAATCACACTGTGTGCACTCTATATATTACGCTCAGACTGACATGAAGAATTATAAAAATCCAACTGCTAGCAAGCTACATCAATACTGCTTATTTGTGATTTTGCTGTTCTGGATTTTCTCAGGCTACAGACAATGCAATAAAAGCTCTCTATAAAACAATATTCTTCCATATTTTAAGAACACAGTGGAAATATTTCTTCTGCTCTTACTGTTTTCTAAAACAAAATTTCGATCTAATGCCAAATTTAAGCTATTTTCCAGCAAGCCTCAGTAATTTGGGATGTTGGAACTCAGAACGAGCAATGCGCTTAGGAGCAAACTCAACTTTAAGCATGTGCTTAATTTCCCCTAAAGGTGACTTAAGCATGCTGAGGCACTTTCCTAATAGTCATGGTTTGCTGTATCAAGGCATTAAAAAGAATATAAAGTTTTGAAATCGTTTAATAGTGACTTACGGTTTCTCTTCTAACTGAAAATGAAAAATTAATATGGATGCAATAGTATTTTTCTTGGTCACTGACATGTTTTTCCAATCCTCTGCATGTTATTGCACTCCATTTTATAGAGAAGCATTATTTGCTCAGCTGAACTATTCCCAGCTTATCCTGTGTGATTCAGACATTCATTTTGATTTTTGGACAATGGCAACTCCTTTTGAGAAACCAGAGGGTATTTACAGATATTTATTCTGTAAAAGTGATTTCTGCAAAGGTTAAATTGACATGAGATTAATTTTTAACTTTGTGGTTTTTATAATCTCTTCTCTCATACCAGGGCTCTCCAACTTCTGCAAGTCAGTGATGTTGCTTCTGAAGACATAAAGGTATGGAAGCAGCAGTTCACAGGTCTAACATCTAATGAGGCATCAGTAAAATAAAAAGCTTTAAATAAAATCATTAAGGCACCAGGAAACGTAGCCTCCTCAAAGACAATTTACACCACGCTACTTACCACAGCTTAAGGTCCACACTATTGCTCACTGCAAGACATGCTGGAAATGTTAGACGACTTATAAAAGCTTCCTGATGATGGTAAAATCATAACTTAAGCACAGACTCAACTCCTGCCTTCAAATTTGCAAGACTAAATGTAATTAATTTCACTGGGAGACTAAGTACAGAATTTGGCTTAAGCACTATAGAAGCCGGTGTTGTTAATACGGTCCTGCATTCCTAGTTACACCTAGGCAAGAGAAGAAGACTCTTACAAGTCTTTTTTTTTCTAGAAGACTTGTCAGAAAATGTTCTGCATTAAAACAGAGCCTTATCAGTATTCTGTAAGAACAGTAATTACTGAAATTAATCCTGCTCAATAACACATGTTTGCATACTATAGTCATATGCTGGGTTTTTTGCCCTCACCTATAATTGTTAAGCTCTGAAAACAGAAAGGAAAAAGCAAGCAACTCATATATCAAGAGCTCAAGCAATGTCCCTAGATGTACACAGCACTTTACTACAGACGATTTCCCTTCCTCCAAACCTCCTGTCATGTTGTTCACCAGCAATTCTTTAATTCTGAAAAGTCTTAATATTTACAAAGACAGGCTTTGTTTTCAAACCAAAACTCACCTTGTAGCACAAACAGAAGATGATCCAAGGCTAGCAGTGCTCTTCCGGAGGAGCACGTTTCTAGAAGGACATTCCCAGACTTGACTGCAAACGCTGGGCAGATTAGTGCTAGCTTGAAACTAAAGTAAAATCAGAAGAATCAGAACAGTGGAGATGCCTCCACTCCCAAAGCTGGGCAAGTTCACATGATGAACCTGACCAAAGACAGCATCTAACTTTTAAACACCTTCCCCCTCCCCAAGTCCACTTTTCAGCCAAGTTCACTTGGTTTACCCACAACAGCACAATGCAAGGGGAACAAAGAGATGGGGAAAGGTAACACCACTTCTTTCCAGCAGTGATGCAGTGAGCCAGCAACCACCCCCAGATGCACTTCCATGTTCTTCTTATCCATCCTGTCCTCCACTGTCTCACTTGAATGGTTCCAGGAAACTGCCAACAATGTGCAGAAGGACACTCGCAAGGACTGCAATTTCCACGGAGAAGTTGAGGGATCGCAAAAGAGGGTCAACACAGGGTCATGTAAGGACAGGAAAAGCAAAAAGCAATCATAAAAAGCACTTGGGACCACTTGAAGGCAAACGTTCAATGTGCCTCCTGACAGCTTATCACTGCCAGCTTGCCCACCACAGCCAGCAAAGAGCAACTTTTCCCCAGCTGTGTCACTCTGCATGCTGTTCTCAAAAATAGCACTTCTGCAGAGAATGCCTTGTATTTCCCCAATGGTAAGACACATGTGTATAACATATCCTGAGGTTAATTTGCTAATTTTGCTCTTGTTTAGGATTAGCTAGGTTAACAGCAGAAACCCAAAGGAAAATGTCAACAATCACATCTTTCCTAGAGGGGGGTGAGGGGTTGAAAAGACTTCTTTCCTGACATGTGTGTGGTTTTACACTGTTGTTTTTGGCTCTTCAAAGGACGGAAATTAAATGAACAGCTTCTTTTTTTATCCTTTTGGAATACTAAAAAGGATAAATGCTGAGCAACAAGGCTGCAGGAAGACACAAAGGCCTTTTCTCTGGCCACACGTTTTTGTCAAAGCTGTTTTAAAATTCTGAAGTATATATATTAATTCCCTCCAGTATAATGCCCTGCAGCTGTGATGATCCACGCACCAGGTTCCCAATAAATGCTCAAGCCACAAATCTCCCTCAGCAAGATTACAAGGCCATGGATATTGCAGGTAAGGAACCAAACAGCAGTAGGATATTCCTACTGCAGCACCATGCCAGGTTGCTAGGTCTCATTCTGCCAAGATGGTCTTCATGGTCTCACCATCTGGTGTGGTGCTCTGCTCATACAAGTCTATTTTCAAGCCTGGTGTCCAAACTCTAAAGAGCTTCTGCATCACGTCTGCAGCTCCAGAGCTGCGGAGAACTTCTACAAACATGGTCAGAGACTGTGGTCTTGTAGATGTAGCTGGAGGAGTTAGGAAACCACTTTCCTCTGCCAAAGGGGACAGCCTCATTGCAGAGCCAGCAGGAAAACTGTGCAAGCAATCCTGCATCTGCTGCAGCGCAAAGTCTGATCATGAAAGGTGGTAACAAAAAATGCTACAGATATTTGTGCAGCAAGTAATACTTGCTAACAGACATATCCATAGTAAATATTAACAGCTACCTGGTCCCACTGCAAGAAGGTTATAAGGTATAATTTAGATGCCAGGAAATTCAATTTTTGCTGCAAGGCTGTAGTAAGAATTTTTAAAGGTGTAAGATACAAGAAGAGAGTGGTGCAAAGACGGGGGGGGGGGGGGGGAGAAAGAGGAATTAAGAGGGTTAAAATTCCCAGGAAAGCAGGAGATAAAGCTGCTTTCCAAGCCAGAGGCAAAAAGTCTGAGCTACTGAAGTCATCCAAAATGGTAGGGTGCAAGACACAAGGTACAGTAACAAACCTTTTTTGGACCCACTTTTCCAAGGCAATGACAGCATTGATGTTTTGCATTTATAACAGAGATAACTTTGTTGGTAGCCAAGAGAGATACAGACACTGGGGTTTGGCAACAGCTTCCTAAAAACATACGGCAGCCTTCCTGCTCTTTTATTTTACTTTGCTCCATCATGGTTTCTTCTGTTCTGGCCTCTTTTCTACAGTCTTCTATTGACCTTTCCCTTCCTAAACACAAACTCCTTTTTCCCCCGTCTGCCACCTCTCCTTGCTTCTCCTTGGCAAATCCTGCTGGGAAGACAGAAGCCCAGAATGATTGAATGATTTTACCTATAAATATGTATAGTTACGTAACTGAAGATTGGAAGTAGGTTCGTGCTCTGTGCACAAGCTGTTGCACCAGGTCGCTTTCTGCAATTTATACATTTAATAGACATCAAAACAGGAAAACATTTTAAGTTATGCAATAGGAGCGATTATTAAAAACAGAAACAGACATCAGCTCCTAAAAAAGAGTCTGAAGCAGCCAAGCAGTGTCTGCATAGCTAACCCAGTTCAACATTACTGCCTCCTCCCTCTCCATCTCAGCATTCTGCACCATGTGTTGCTTCATCTGGAACTAAATCAAACTCCCCAGGAGAGGGGCTGTCCTGATCCTTCAGGTCAGCAGCTGCTTCCTGATGGAAGTATCTTCAGTGGTGCTCCTGAAACAGGCACCTTCACACACCACCTATTTCTACCCTTGCCAAATTGGCACAGATGGCAATAACCCAGGTGACATTTTTTCCCAGGCTCTAGGAATGTTTTCTGGTTTATAACCTTACAAGTTTGGAGCAGAAATGGTATAGGAGCCAGTAGTGAACACTCATCTCTATTCTCACATCACCTAGGCAAAACCAAAAAAACAGTGCTCTTGTTTCATAAACACCAGGGAAGTCTCTCTCCATAATTTCAACTCTTCTGAAGTTTTGCACTGCCGTCAGGACATGGGCCAGCTCTCCCAGAATTGCAGTTTATAGCAGCTCAACCCTGCCAGCAATTAGGAATTTAAAGTCTTAAAGAAGCTTTCTGTATTTAAGAGGCAGCTGCAATAGGCAAACATTAACAAAGAAAAAAATAAGAGAAATAGACAATAATCAGTGAAGTAACATGATAAAAAAGTCAAAAGATTGGCTTTCCAGCTTCATCCCATGAGAACTGAAACAAGAACAGAACAAAGGAGAAGTAAATGGTCAGACAATTTAGTGGGATGATGAGATTTTTAAAAGCCACGGGAAGGGGATAAAGAGAGTGCAAGTCAACAACAGGCAAGAGTGTCTTACTGTCTCACAATACCCATATTTCAAAACAGTGATCAACGCAAGACTCCTAACTTTTTGGACCTAGAGTCAGCAGGGTTTGGAGGTGGAGTCTCCTTCCTACACACACTGTCATCAGAAGGCAGCAACAGATTGCAATGACACTGTGGTAGGATCCCAAGGATGGGACTTCAAGCAGCTGCCAACCCTGTCATGCAGTCCGGTGTGGTCCACCACATACCACACAGTCTAACCACATTCATTGCCCAACAGCAGAAGGGCAAACTGCCCATAATGCTCTCCTGCAAGCCACAGATCATAGGACCATTGAGGTCCAAAGATGAGCTATTCCAATCCACTGTACCAAGGTAGGCTCAGTGAAGAGCAGATCCCCAATGAAGACACATGCACCACAACTCTGTCTTGACACACGCCCAAGGAGGACAGTGTCAACCCCTGGTCAGGAGGAAGGAGAGGTATTGCCCCCATGCGCCCAAGCCTCCCTCTGCCAGCAGCTGTAGTAGAGGCTGTGCGAGTAGCATTGCTTGGCCCCAGAAGGTCAGTGAGAGGCATAATACAAGACCCTAAAAGACACTAAAGAATGGATAGCATCTTGCCCCCTGAATCTAATAATACTTGCAAAGTCACACTTGATATATTAAAAATTGAGATAACCAAGGCATCCTACAAAGTCCAGTCCTAGTGCTGGATGGGCACAGATGTTAACACAGTAGAAGTTAAAAATAACTCCTCTATTCCCAAAGCTCAAGGACAGTTCTCTGTTAATCCAAGAGACTTCAGATTCTTTTCAAATAGAAAAGAGAGAGAGAGAAAGAGAGAGAGAGAGAGAGAGAGAGAGAGAGAGAGAAAGAGAGAGAGAAAGAGAGAGAGAGAGAGAGAGAGAGAGAGAGAGAGA
>JAOQGH010000032.1:40905948-41033582 GCA_025769975.1 Gallinago jamesoni
ACAACAAAAGAGAGAAAGAGAGACACAACAAAAGAGAGAAAGAGAGACACAACAAAAGAGAGAAAGAGAGACACAACAAAAGAGAGAAAGAGAGACACAACGAAAGAGAGAGAGAGAGAGAGAGAGAGAAAGAGAGACACAACAAGTGACACATTACAGATACTTCCATCAAGTAAAATTAAGAACTTAAAAGGATTTCAGATAGGTGTGGATGACAGCAGAATCCAGCTGCACACAGACAATTTAGGAGATGGAAGAACATCAAGGCTCGAAAGTTCTCACAAGTATTATCCTATACCTACACTTTTATAAGGATTTTTACAGCTTCTGTTGAAGCCAGAGTCAGGTAACGACCAGAAATTGTGGGAGCTAAAGAAACAACTACTGCAAGAAGCACATCCCTAGTGTCCTTATTTCTTAAATAAGAAATGCAATATATATTCCTGTACAAACAGTAGCTAGGATTATTTTCATACTCACATCCAACAACATAACAACAGACAAAATTACAGGGAACAGTTGTGTGTTTTCTTCAATTCAGTTATGCACTTCAGCATTTAAAAGAAAACACAAGGAGCTCCGTTCACAGCTGTTCTTGACCTTGAACCTGCAGAAGGCTCTTTTCTCCAATCCTTGCCCATGCTACCAGTCCATTTTTCAGGTTGTTCACCTGCTCAGTGACCACATATGTACTGTTATTAATGCCTTACTTCGCCCACCACAACACAAAGTATTGCCACAAATTATACACTTAAAACGATCCACAAGAATTCAACAGAGAATCAACAACAAATGATGAGACAATAAAATTATTGCTTAGGACTGGAAGACTAAGGTTCAGGGTTTTTTAATAAAAAAATAACAGGGTGCAACAGCTACCCAGATCATTCTGTTCTATAAGTAATGGTTTGAGAGATTATGTTCTCGAAATAATGAGATGGGTTCCTTCTGGTCTATCTGAAGCCTTGTAAACAAACTCATTATGGTAGATCTTAAAAGAAGTAAACAAATAGTTGGCATCTGACACCACTGCATTCTTGCACAGCTTAAAACAAACCCATGCCACTTGGAAGTCGCACTGCCCGCCTCACTGCTCATTCATCATGCCCCTCAGAGGGGCACACGCCAGTAAGGACACAAGGGTCTCCTGCTCCAAGAGGGGACTCTAGTGACAAGTGGTGTCAGTTCTGACAAGCCAAGCGTGATGCTGGGATAAGGCAGCAAAGTGAGCATCCAAATGCACACAAGGTTGTTGGATGCCATCACGTGAAGCACAAGTAGGCACTACCGAGTCCTGTAACCCTTCTTGCAGTGCCCGGCTCATCCATATGGCGCTGCCAGCCCTGCCTGCACTGTTAGCAGCACAGCCACTCTGCACCCACCACGAGGAAGGAGCAGAGGAGCCCTCTAATCCCAGCAAAGTCGTAGATGCACAGCCAGCAAGCCTGGGTGGGGGCAGGCTAGGGGACACCATGCTCGACCAGGCAGTCCCATAGCTGGGGAAAGTAGGGCAGGGGTGCAGATGCCAGCGCTACTCCACTGTGCCTACCACCATTAAGTTCTCTTGGCAGAGGTCACACTCCCCACCAAGATGAAGGCAGTTCAGAGATAGGAAACGCCACAGTAAGAGGCTTCTGATCAAATATCCCAATATTCAGCAGCAATTTGTGCAGGATCCAAGCAAGTCCAGCATGCTGCTGAGCAGCAAAGCACTCCCCAGGAGAGGGCAGTGGCACACACAGGACCTAAACTTAATCCCTTTCCTTCTCTTTTCACACAAGGTTTTTCCCTGTTTCAGTGTATTTTATACAACTTTCAAAGCTTGCAACAAAATAGATCTGGGAAAAAACAGAGTGTAAAGCAGAGAAACAGCCCAGCTGGGCTTGAGCCAGCAATTTGCTTTTTCAATTAGTTTTGGTGTTCTACTAAAACCCTGATCAGCACCAGAAACAAACCCGGGTCAGTCCACTCTGAAAGCAGAGGTGAGCAGAACAAGGAGATAGCTTCCAGGCAGGGTGACACCACCTACACTGCAAGATCAGGGAAGAGAAATGTGTCCCATTTTGCCCCACCAAGCTGATGAGACTCCACCCCCACATGCCAGCCAGCTGGTACCAGCCATGGGTGCAAGACTGCAAGCCTGTGCCAGCATCCCAGGTCACCTTCTGGGGCCACATGCCATCAATGGCTGATGTGCACCAGAGACTGAGAAGCAGATGTGCTGTCCTTTTTAAAATACAAGTTGCAAAAGCCTTTACGTACTTTGAGAAATTGTTGTTGAAATCCAACTGAGCCTTTCAAGAGCTACCTATGAGAAAAATAATCATGCCACCCTCTAAGAGGGCATAATTATCAACACTTTAGAAGAAAAAAAAAAAAGTACCAAGGGTAGTGATCCAACACCATGACCTCTCTGCCGAGTCCAAACACTTCGACAACCTCTCTTTCCGCAAACTCTGAAAACTGGTCAAAGCTCTGCCCAGGGTTACATGATCTCACTGCTCTCCATGCTATCCTGAGCAAGGATCTCTGCCGCAGAGCAAGTGCATTCCCATTCTGCGGGATCCAGCCCTCTGCTGTCAGCATTACAAATGCAAACCACAGCACCTTGAAGAATTAGCACATGGTATGTACTAAACACAAAAGGAATTCACCTTTAGATTTGTCTCTTGCAGCATGAACATCTGGAGGAGGCTATCTTGTCCTGCAATAGCAAGACAAAAATCAAAACGCTGCCTCTATAAAACCACTTATTGCCAATAAACTGCTCCACAACCCACTCAATCCCTTTCTGCAGCGTTTACCCCATGAAGAGACCTCCAAATATGTCCATGTTATCATGCCAATACCCGCATACATAACCCAGACTTTTATTCATTTGCATTACATCACGCGCAGAAAGCAGGGTTAACTTCACAAAGTAACCGATCCAGAGCAGGATCAGTTTTATTGTGGCCAAGCAGAGAAGGGACACATCAGGCACGGAGGGCTGTTCTGGATGTGAGAGTAGCACTGCCTGATTTCCTACAGTGCACATTATTCCCTGTGCCTAGTCTTATGAAGAAAGCAATAACCACTGCTCAGCAGCCCTGTTTCTCCACCAAATTTGCACTATTCCAAAAGGCTCTGACATGAAACAAAACAAAATGCATTATTTGTTTATTATGTCCTTTGGGGCACAATTTCATCCCTGGCCCCCTAGTGCCGGTGCTACACATTCACATGTACCACCTCCAAGCATGGCTGAGCAGGCTGGAAGCACCGGGTGATCAAAAAGGGGACAGAAAAGAAAACCACACAGGCTGGCACAGAACTGAGACTGCAGTGCCTGAAAAAAAAGAAAAACAAAAAACAAACAAAAAAGACCCTGATGGCAGCAAAGAAGAACAGACTGGACATTTCCACAGGTTTGCCCTGCTCCAGTTCCCTGCCGGCATCTTCTATCCCCTTCGCAAAGTCATGGCTGAGTTCCACGTCTCCAATTGTTTCTGTTCTTCCAGTGATTCCTCTGCTCAGAGACTCTGTTCAAGATCCCCAACGTCTTACCCGTGAGAAAGGGAGTGAGAGAAATCTGTTCACAACTGCATTTCATTTGAGTCTCCCACAAGCCTCCACAAGGTTCTTTATCTTGTTATTCTAATGCAAACAGACTTCTGTGATTTTTTTTTTCACATCCAAAATTTCACCATTGCAGTAACCGCAATCCTGGCAGGCTTTCCCCCGCCTGGAAAGGGAACAAACTTTCAAATCATTTATAAATAACCATTTCAAGAACATAGCTTTTATTCTTTCATCTCACAAAAGGCAGAAATTTTGCTCGGGACCGCAAGCTGTCAACTTCCCAGCAAACCCAAAATCCCACTTAACTCTCTATTGTAAACAGTGTAGTATTGCGCTACCACATCAATAAATAAAATTCTTGAAGGAATTATTTTTGTGTTTGATTCACATTTGTTCTGCATATGCCACAGAGCCCAAGGTATTCATAATGTTAAACTCCTAAAAGCTTCAGCTTTCAAAAGGACCGTGCAGAAGGCAGAAGAGCTTGCCTTCCTGATTGCCATTGTTTTAGCCAGAACGAAATCCCAAATAGACGATGTCACTTGCACTGCCCACCCCCTCCCACCCCACCCTTAACTTAAGGATAAAAAAATTAAGCAACTCGAAGCTGCCTCTGAATCAGGTTCCAGCATGCTTCAAGCCCCCATTCAGATCACACTATCAGGATACTGCCTGGGTGGCCAGTAAATGCTGTCCTCCAGCCTCCAGTCTGATTTCAACCATCATGACTTTATTCCGGGGTGAAGTTCACACTTCTTCACCTCTTGCCTCCCTCCAAACCTTCGCTATGGGGGAGGAAAGCTCCAGGACTGTGCCTCCTGATGACGTTACAGCTGCGGACTGTCCTGCTACTGAGCCACTACCTCGTCTGCGCCAGAGAGGAACACAGACTGACAAAGAGCAAAGCAATACCTGATCCTTTATTAGGATTCTAAAAGGCTTCAGAATAAAAAGCTAAAACAAATTACCAAGAGAGAGATATGAATCTGGAAAATGCAGGTAATTTTGGTTGCATACAGCCAAAAGCGATTCACAATAGCTTTGTGTGAGTTGGCAGGAGGTGTTTGTGCAGATTCCTACAGGTGGTTCCTCCACCAACACCTGCAGAGAAGCTCTCTATTGTTGTAAAGACTTCTGCGTAAAGCAGCAGCAGTTCTGTACCCTACAGAAATGCTGTCCCCAGCACACATCTCTCCCTTCCTCCACAGGAAAGTTGAAAGTGTAAGCAGATGAGTAGTCCTGATGAGGATTAACACACTGGAAATGAAAAATCCCGTAAGTAAATGCTTATTTATCTGCCTTCCTTGCAGCCAACCTGGCGCCCAGCAGCAGAAGAGGATTTAGGTTGATCATTTCAACTTTCCACAGTGGGCGTCTGTCTTGCTGCACTAACAAAGAATTCCTCAGGAAGATTTCGGAAACAGAAGGATTGTTTAGCCACCCACACACAGTCAAAATTAACTAGTCATGGAAATTCAAGATAATAAATGCCATAATTTTGCCTTTAACTTCCCCCCAAAAAAAAATTTCAAAAGTGAATGTTTCTAATTTATGGAGAGAGAGAAAGAAAGAGAAAAAGAGAATTAAAAAAAACACCTTTCGTTAGTTTGTTTTTCCATGGATCAGAACTCCCCAAATATAAGAAATTAACACACTAATGTAAACAACACATGTCCATCTGCTCATGGTCCTGGAACAGATTTACCCAGGCACTACAAAATGCTGCCCCTCACCACTTAGTAACCCTAATTTTAGACTTACTGTATAAAAACAATCCTGTAAAGCTTTTTTATATCTTCCCTAGCTAAATGGGAGAGCAGTGGGCCTCCACCCTTTGAAAAAAACTGGTAACAATGAGTTACAGCAATGGAGATCACAGAGAAGAGATACAAGACGTGCCAAAGTTAGGGAAACCTGGAAGGGATACTAAACCACCTATTTCAGAAATTAAGCACCAGTCTCCAATGAAATTAATAGCGATGAAAAAAAAATAAGCAAAGAATTTGGTGACTATCAGAGCTGGTGAGACTGCTTCTAAAGGATTTTAGTCTCTTGTCTTACGGATTTTGGTGTCTAAGCAGAACAAGCCCCAGCCGCTGCAGCAGTGTAATTGCAGAGACCCCTGGCCACAGGTTCTCCAACATCTAAAAACATCTTATTCTGCAGCCTTTTGCTTCAGCTACAGCACTTTTAAAGGCTCTCCTTTGGTAACCATCACCATTAATCTCTTGTAATTAAGCGTTCCAAAAATCTAAACATGGCTAAATCACCTGCAACAGCCATGTAAGTGACTCCAGAGGCACAAGAACCCTTTTACTGCAAAACTTATGTTTTACACTCAGCAGCAGATTGCTTGCCCCAGCAGATGCACACCTGGCTCTCATGCCTTCCTTGCTTTCACACTTTCCTGCTTGTGTACATGGCAAGCGTTTAACTGCAAGCAAGACCTCCCCTCCCCTTGGCAGTCCATGCTGTCTCCACAGCTAACAGCTCAAAACAATTTGGCCAATAAGATGCATTATTGTAATATAAATATCAGCAGTTCCTACAGCTTATCTTAATAGGAAGCTTATGACTGGTGGAAGCTGCAATTAAGGGACCTCTGGCCGGACCTGCTGTGGCTGCTCCCTCATTTTACAATATCCAAAATGATGAGAGCCAAGGTTTGAGCAAAGCTCCTTGATGAGTCTGGGAAAGCAACAGAGAAGTAAGCTGGCATCTCAGAAACACAAGAAGAAGAGAAACCACAATAAAGAAAATGACTATTACACAGATACAAAACCCAGAGCTACCAGCAAGGCCATCAAGTTCATCAGATATATTATGTCTCTTACATAAAATCCATGTTTGCCTCCAACTTAAAGTCTCGAGGCTTTCCATTCCCAGCCCCCTTTGTTATGTCCTTAACTTAAAAGGAACAATGGTTTTAAAAAATAGTTCAAGAAAAAATAGTTTGGTTCAGTCTGAGAAGTCAGTCAAAGAAAGCCTTTAGTCCTCAATCTCCAGTGAAACAGTACATAAGGGATTGATTGCTCAAGTTTGAGAGTTCCTTGGGCCTCCACTTAGATAATCTTTATAGCTCACAGGAACCCATTGAAGTGGTTTCCAACAGCGAAAGCCTCAGATCAGCCTGTCAAACACGAGGACTAGTAAAATCAGAGAAAGAGAGCAAAAATGCTGGAAGTGTAACTGTGCCCTTCAAAAAGAAGAGCGTGCATGCACCAAATTAATAATACACAGTGGCAGTCTCATGCTCTGCTTTTATGCAACCCCTTCCATAGCAAAGTCCCAACAGCACAATTTTATTACAGCCCTTTCTCCTACCGTTAAATCTCCCTGCAAATGAAAGTTTCTGGTGAAATTGTATTTTTCACACTCTAAGCCTCAAATGCAGTTAGAATCAAAGCATCATGTGACTGTGACTGTCATCAAGCCTACAAAGTATGGGATTCCCATAGCTGAGCTGGGATCTAAAGGTATTTCTTAGGGAAGGTCATCAAACATGACACCACACCAAATCTTAGAGTTTACATGCCCAAAAATCGGAACCTCAGTGCTACAAACACACAAAGAAGAAAGTTACAAGGATGGCCCAGGCATCCAAATTCACATTGTCCACTCCCAAAGATGTGCAGTTGTGACCTCACAGTGTTATGCCCCAGCCAAAATACATCTCACCACTAAGAAATAGTATCCTGGTAATGGAGCTACCCAGATTCCAGATAGAAAGTGGCTCCCCCCAAGAAGAACCAGAAGACAGCCAGATGTCCCTATGAGCATCTCTCTCCATGCCCATATATAGGTTGGGATGATTTACAGGATAAAGAAAGGGCACTGACAACTACAAGATCAATTTAAGAAGGACTCATGGTAAAAACAATAGCTTTGGGAGGGACATAACACAGTAGCAAAATATTTAGCATGAAAGAAGAGGTGTATCCTGCAGACACATGTGGGGCAAAACAGGACAAGCACAATACTCCTGCAAGCAAAGCAGCTTTGTGCAAGCAGACAGAGAACAAGTAAAGGGCAGAGATACAGCCATGCTTTTATTTTCTTTTAATTTTTATTTCTATTCCTTTAAGGAGTTCCAAAAATGGAAAGCCTCTCTGATTGGCCTTTGCTCTGCTCCCTGACTCAGAGGAGAGAGCAACATGCTGCTAATTTTCAACATATTACTATTCACTCTGATCCTTCAGAAAGGATACTCTGGCAGCTGTGAACCTGGAGCATTCCTTTCAAGCAGGCACTAAAAGGATGGCTTCAACACTACAAAGTACTTTCTTTAGTACTCAATACCTACTCAAGCACTCCCCGTTGGATGTAGATGTCAGTGAAACATAATATGCTGTATCCCCTGCACACCAGAGAACAATTTCAACTTGCACGTCACATTTGTTTCAATGGTTTGTTCTTTTGTCTGGGAAAGTAATTTTTCAAATGAAGTGCTCAGCCCTTTGTCCCTTGGTACAGTACAGCAGAAACCATCCTTCATGCACTGCTCTAGCACACAATAGGCTTTGTCTCGTTAAATAAAAGAACATGGACTTTCTTTCAATTGTTTCCAGCTGTTTTATCAAGGTTTTACGGGATCAAAAGTCAACAACAATCAGCATCTGGCTACCTGCACAAAGCCAACTCTGAAAGTCTGAATAATTGGGTATGATTAGCAGATCTAATTATCACTCCAAAGAAAAACCCACTCATGTGCTTTTACAGCAGCGCTCTCACTGGATCCTCGTTAATGCTCTATATAGACTTTGAATCACAGAATCACCTAGGTTGGAAGGGACCTTTTAAGATCATCTAGTCCAACCAATAAAGTCCTAGAGCAGCACATCCTTATCTGTGGTGGGAACGTTTTTTACTTGCTTTGCTGCAGACACATTTTTGGGGCAAAACTATTTTGTCAAATCACTGATTTTTAGCCCAGGAACAAGGTCAAAGCACTTCCAGTGAGAACAACCCCAGGCCCCGTCACTGACGTCAAGACCACAAGCACAGATGAACTCTGGTTCTAGCCTTGGTAACTCTTGTACTTCTGTATATAAGTCAGATTTGTTCAGGTAGAATTTCTTAATGAGAGGATTTCAAGCTAGTGATTTATAGAATGCAAAAAAAGGAAGCATTAATGGGCTATTAAGACCTACGAAAAACCCAAACTTCTTGACTAGGAGCATTAATAATCTGAGAGGACCCTTCAGTAGGTGAAGCAACCATGAGCCACACCATCCCAGAGCGTCCTTATGTTTCTGCTCAAGACAAAATAGCCAAAATCTGATTTTTTCAGTTTAAAGGGATTTTCTTTAGGATTCAGCCCAACATCAAGACGGGAAATTAGCTGCTCCTCACCTCTCCCATCCCTACTCCCTGCCCTAGGTACTGGATGTTACAAGGCTGAACTCGTACATACAACTGTCAAATTTACACAAAATTACCAAGAAATCTGAAACTCCAAGAGGCCAATTATCGCCAACTCCTCTCCCAAAGCTCCTGTTACAACATTTTGTACAATTCAGCCTCAGCCTTAAATGTACCTCTACACATGACCTCTTCCCAGATTTTCATTCTGTAATACCATAAAGGGGCCACCAGTTAAAAATAATAATATATATATTTGAAAGTTCCCTGAAACTTGAAAAAATGACAGCATTTAGACTCAAGTCTAAAGTCTGTTAAAAAATGGAATACTTCTCATTTGGATCATTTCTATACTTTTAGTGGCAACATATGTATTACATACAACACAAGCATGCCTTGCAAAGAAACATTTCAGAGAAAGAACCTGAATCCACATGAGAATCCTTAGATCAACTCTTGCATTAACAAAAGTTTTCCACCAAGAGTTGATATGTACTCAGATACAAATATAATAAGTAATAGATACAACTTTAATTTACAGACTGTCTTCATTATTCTGGTGCTACATAAGAACTATGTAATTCTGACAGATAAGTACTGTCAACACTCTTACTTAAACCCTTATAGAGCCTCTGTTACCAGAGCATCAACGTTAGTTTTGAGATGTTACAAACATGGAAATCGCATCAGCTCCTCCTGTGCATATCAGACCATGACATCCTTCTGAACTTCTAGATGTCAACTACTTGTCCATGGTAACACAGCAAGGCAGCAGCAGAGCATGGGAGACAACAGTTCACCAAGAAGGCTATCCATCCTTTCCAAGTATGTGTAGAATTCAAAACAACTGAAGGAATTGCTGCTTATTCCATTAAGGAACTTGACCAAAGTTAGACAAAGGCGTCCAGAGGTACACTTTGTTTCTGTCCATGGAATTATCTTCTGCTTCTCTCTGATGACACAGGAAAGCACGGAGAGAAACCAGTGCCCACCAGAAGCAGAGCACATACTCCCCTTGAAAAGGAGAATCATGTGCAAAGTCCAAGCTACATACACTAAAGACATATTTAGTTTATAAAGAATCCTTCTTTACATTTCCTAAAGCAAAGAAACGAGCAACCTGCCAGGTCGATGCAGTATCAGCACCCCCAACCAAAAAGTATGCTGATGTGTCCCTCAAGGACAGGTCTCACATGGATGCCTCTCACAAGGAGAATGGTTAAGGAGAAAGGACAGAAGGACATAAGCTAAGAAGCCCTCTGTTCCAAAAGAGCATTTCAGTTGGCTGTAGAAGGACAGCTAAATAAACAATAGGAGTAGTGATCTCATAGAAGTTGATAAGCTACTTCTTAGTCACTTCTGAGGCTCTGAGGAGAAGGTTAATAATTCATCTTCAACCACCATTCACTTGGAAATTAAACAGAAGTAGCCAGGAACGTGAATTACGCCACAAGCTTCAACAACAAAGACTACTTGTATGGATGCAACGAGTAGGTGATTGAGAAGTCATCATTCACATGGTAAATCTGAGAGCTGACAACCTGTTACTGGCAGCTCTGACATAGCATGTGTTTCCTACTTGCCTGCAGAGATGATAGAAGGTTACAGCTGGAACACCAGTGACTTGCATGCTGCAGTACAGGCTTTATAAGGCAAAGTGGTACCAGAGCAAGTTTGAGGCTTCAGAAATAGCTGGTCCCCTTGGAGCCTGCCCAGGCTACCAAGGTTGTTCTTTCTCACCCCACAGTCCCCCAAAAAGCACTCCCTCCAGTGCATAACTCATCTACAGCATGTTCTGCAGCTCTAAGGTCTTCAGCTGCCTACAGTGTTGATCTTGAACCTTTCAGACACATTACACTTACTTTAAGAAGCAGAATCATAGTCGCATCTGCCAAGATTTCCATCAGTCTCTCCCTAAGAGCAGCAAAAAGCATCTTCAAATGCCACAGCACTCTGCATTCAAGCCGGAGAGATTTGTGAAATATGGAAGACATTAAAGTACTCACTTTCTCTCAGCAAAGAAAGAACACAGACCTATAAACAACGCCTTGAAGGAATTTCAGCAGCTTAATCTACACAGGGTATTTTTTTATTATTATTATTTTAAAATCAATCAGTAATCATTGGGTCCAGGAAGCAGTAAATAACAAAAATTTAGCTTAAAAGGGAAAAAAAAATCAAATAAATACTTGGGAAAAAAAAATGAAAATCACTGAACATTTCCAAAGACTTGTTTGTTTGTGATAAAGACTGCAAGGCTCAGCTGTATACAAGCTGTCCCACCCATGCACAGACTATTGACATTTCATTCCAGTGGCACCATGCAGACCGCCAAGCAAGGGGCTCTGTCAACATTTCTATCAGCAACAACTGTTCACAGGAGTTTATAAGACAGAAAAGCTAATTTTCCACAGACTGGTTGATGCTCGGTATATAAGGTCTCTGACTAAGAGGAAATTATTAGTATTTTAAAACCACATCACACAAGCAGGTTTTAATACTGGTGCGGAAAGAGAAGATGTGACACTCGAAATCCGTAGTTCTGAGGAAAAGCACCCAAAAAAACCTCAAAAACATTTAGCATACATGAAACAAACTGGGGAACCATAGCTTAGATATTAAAGCCCCATAAGCACAGTAGCCAGGAGTTACCATGCTGTCAAAAGTAAGACAAAAAAATTTGAGTCAGCTGCAACAGCAAACTAGTCAGGCCTTTATTTCTATTTAAAAAGTACAGCGTAAAATTGTACCTCAAAGAGACTCTAAGGTCGGAGCAGATCTTTACAGACTGGTGTAAAGTGCCACATAATACATGGACAGCAGCTGAAGACAATGCAGAACACAATGCAGAAGCCCAATTAGCTGGGCTTCCTATAATAAAGACGACGCTTATGAGATTGGCTCCAGTGTGGTGTCCAGCCCTTGGCCATAGTCCCACAGAAAGTTTCAGAACTAAGACTGAATGCCTCAGGACACCTGGTACTGCTCTCAACATTTTAGAGGTTTCTATAAAACAGGCAATCAAGAGCCAGACCTGGGCCACATGCACCCACAATAAATCCCATCATCCCTCTGCAGGAGACCAATTTTTATTGCTTGTGCTTGCAGAAGAGCTGATCCAAGTCTCACTGGATCGGGTAAGTTTGCATTCCAGGACAATGATATCATGCAAGGATCTCCCCATCTGAGGCCCAGCACACAAAGCTCATGGAATAGGCAAGTGTGACTTCCAGCACTGTCACCAAGCTAAAACCCAAAGCTTCTCACCATGAGTCCTTCATCCTTGACAGTGATGCAGCAGACAGGTCCTGGTGCTTCTATGAGCTTCACCCCAGCAGAACAAGGCAGGGCACCTCTCTTGCATAAGGTTCATGTAAGCTGTACCACAGGGAGTCTTCTGCAGCTACATTCACATATTCCCCAAGCACCCAAAAACTACACAGCCTACAGGCTCTTAGGGTCATCTCCTTGCCAGAAGGGCAACAGCACAAATCTATTCCTAAAAGATAACCCACCAAAACCAGAGAAAATACTAGCTAAAAGCATAACAAAACTCTGAGCATCCTTTGGCTGGGGACTCAGAGGCGGGGGAAGTAGCTACATGATACAACCCTTGGAAGTGTCATCAGAAGGTCTTGTTCACCAAATCTCAAGGATCTCAGCCCTTGTTAGAGCGCATCTAGAAGAATGTGCCCAGCTGGAGCTCCCCTGGGACAAGGACAGCATCAACCTGATATGTCAGGTGGAGACCATTCACATGGTTGTAGGGTGGAGCACATGCCCTAGAGGAGCTGGGCTTGGGCAGCCTCAAGAAGGCTTCAGGATGACCCAACAGGCACCTTCAATTCCTATGAGACGGTCATTGAGAAGACAGAACCAGAGTCTTTGCAGTGGTGCATAGTGGGAGGAGGACTTAAAACACGCATAAACAAAACACAAGCAGTTCTTGCTAAACACAATGGAAAACCAGGTTGCTCAGAGATTCTGCAGCCTCCATCCTTGGAGGTTTTCAAGATAAAATGCTGAGAAACCCATCCTGACCTAAAAGTTTGACATGTTTTGAGCTGGAGGTTGAACTAGAGACCTCTCTGGATGTCCCTTCCAACCCATCTTATGTTCTCTGAACATCTTAGTTGAAGTTCCACGGCAATAAATGGAACTGTAACATCATGGAGGTTTGGTTTGGTTTTGTTCAAGGCTATGAGATGTCTGAAAACAGATTCAGTTGAAAGGTTAAAGGCTGCTTCAACCCTTTAGATACACGTACAGCTTCTGAAGCTCAGGGAATGGCTTCTTGCCATTAACACCATGCCCTGTCCAATTCTGCCTGTAGATGCTTCACTGGGAATATCATAAAACGCATTTCTGTGCATATGCATACATGCCCCACACACAAGTTCACACACAAAATTAGATCTGCAGTAGCTGCAAATATAAGCTATCAAAGCTGCAGCTGCAACAACAGCACAGTGCTGTAAAGATACTTCAATAACATCTGATACATTAAATTTTTAAAAGTCAGATTTACAAGGCCAACGTCCCCATTTAAAAAATAAAGCGTGCACAGGTGACTAATAAAACTGGACTTTAACAGCCACACTTGCAAAAGAAATTTATAAGAGTTAGCAAAGCTCATAGCCTTTTAATTGCATGTCAAATATTGGGCTCTCAAGAACTAAACCAGATTTCTTGTCATCTGTGCCAAGTGCTTCTAGATATTACACGTCTGGCATTGGTGCAATCCCATCAGATACAAAGGGGTTAACTCAACCTCCAAGGCCAGAGACTGCTTGAAGGCAATGCCACCAACTCTGAAGTAAAACAGAAAACATTTCTGCCAGCTTTGTTACAAATAAAAGGTTATTAAAAACAGTCACATTCGCTGCTAAAAGAAACAGCACAAGAAGACATTTAGAAAGCATTTGAACTTGTAAATACATCAAATTAATATACAACAAATTTCTTTGATCCAGAGGACATGAATTCCCTTTCCCTACAAATCCGTTCATTAGTATTTCAATGATCCACTTATGCCACTACATTTGCCAGTATTTTATACGGAAAATACTTCAAGTAACAAAAAGCATCTATAGCTTTTACTCTGCCAATGGACTTTTGGTAAGTTCAGAGGAGAGGCTGATGGGGAACAGCAGCAGGACGCTCCACAGAGCTCCCATGCAGGGCTCTCGGCTAAGGTGGTCACAGATTTACTAGCAGCAGTTAAGTATACCTCAAGACCTCAGAAGCACAATATTTCAGAAACAGAGGTATAAAACAAAATGGCAACACAATTCATCTAGAGCATCATGGAGATGGGGATCTGGCTTTCTGATCACAAGGCTCAGGCACATCAGCAAGTTAATGCAAGGTCATCAGTTTTCCTGAACCAGCTGCTATGCAATAACCTGACGGCTCGACTAGTCCCTGACCTAGCAAACAGACTGTAGGTGACTTCTACAAACCCAAACGTGCTGAGCAATAACCCAGAGACAAACTGCTAAATCCCAGTGCGACCTTACACAATTATGCCGAACCCAGGAAGGGCAGGGAGGAGACACCACACACACCGCCCAGCGTGCAAAACAAGAAGAGACCTTGTGCCCAGTTGGACCAAATCTCATTACTTTTGTTGTCATTTTATTTCCCTATGCAACATTTGCAATGCTGTAAGATGGAAGGGGAGTGCTGAGGACAAGGTAACATTAAGTTAACCATTTAATTTACACAGTCAATCTGGCCACCTTCTCAGTTTTTGTCAACCACAAAATACCTGGAAACAAAACAGCGCTCACTGCCAGAAGAGAAATACACCTGTGACATTGGACTTCACAGTAGTAGCTTCACAGACAGGTCTCAACCCCCTCCA
Organism: Gallinago jamesoni; assembly: GCA_025769975.1. Lineage (NCBI taxonomy): Eukaryota > Metazoa > Chordata > Aves > Charadriiformes > Scolopacidae > Gallinago > Gallinago jamesoni. The sequence continues at coordinate 40,920,737 of JAOQGH010000032.1, forward strand.
GTCCAGGACACCACAGAACAAAGTTAACTGGAACACCGAGACAGAAAATTCTCACAACTTTTTCCATGCCATCACACTTCCACCATCACCAAGATCATCAAGTTCTCACTAGTGAAGATGACAAATCAGCAATAAATTTTTCAAGTTTTAATGAAGTACGGCCAGAAAGAAACAAAAGAGACTAGAATTCAGTAAAGCAGAAAAAAAGGATAGCAAAAAAACTAATCAGAATTATGTTGGAAAGATGGAAAAACTACTGGGAACAAGAAGAAACCAGAACACGTGAATATTCAGACACATGGCCAATGGAAAAGATTGTATTGGCTGGCAGGAGGAAAGTTGACAGTAGGGACAAGCTATTTGAAGAATAAATATGGTTCTACTTAATCTACCGCTTCAGCTGGTGTTCACACCCCATCTTATACAACTCCAAAACAGCTCATGCAGTAAAAACTGCTTTTCACTATAGATGTCCCTTCATTTATGTAATCTGGTCCTTTCTAAGATTCCTTGGTGATATTCTCCTAAAGGAGAATGACACAGCTGCTCAAAGTCACAATTATTAAGATGTCCAAAGCTGCAATCACCAGAAATACCCAAGGACTAGACACTGGAAACGCTGACAATCCGCAGTAAACTCCGAACACTCAACATTTGCTCTTACTGGAAAGTGTTTCTATCATTGACTGGAAGCACTTGAAGCCTAATGCCAAAAGGGAATGGCTTCCGAAGAGCTTCAAACAGCTATTGAAAGCTAAAGGAAAAACAAAAATCCAAACCTGGAGCAGAAGATACTCCAAGATGGAAGGCTCAGTTTATTTTTAATGGGCAAAGGAGAAAGCTGGCATAGGATGTAAGTCAGCACACAAGCAGAAAATCAACAGGAAAGCAAGTCAATCAGTTCTACCTGCACACAAAAGCACTGTAAGTTTAACAGGAGGCAGCTCCTTTGGCCTCTCAGATTTAGAGAAATGTTTTAAGCAATAATATCTGCAGGCACATTTTTATGTCCTATTTTTTCATATACAGCAGCGCATGCTGCCCCAAAGCCCACATTTCCTACTTATTGCCCACCTATATCACCCACTCACTGCATCACAGAGGCGTGCACATAAGAAACATGGTCTAGCAGGCTCCTTTTAGCAGCTTTTCCAGTTCATTCCCCCAGTATCTTTTGTTTTTTTCCCCTCCAATTGCTTCTTAAACCCTTCCCAAAATTTGTCCGAGACAAAGAAAGGCTCTTTGCCCTCTGCTACCACTTCTGCTAAAGCACAGGGCTGCACACTTGCAGCTTGCAGAGCTGGAAAAAAGTCTTGCAGCCCACCAGACTTATCTCAGAAAGTTACCAGACTCTTCGCATCCATCCATATCCATTTTTGAATATTTTTTTTTTTTTTTTGGCTAATAGCAGAGTTTTGCAAGACTCTTGAGACAGCAAGAGTTACTCAGGTTGTGCTGTGCATAGAAAGAGGATGTGTATAACAGCAGGAACAGGAACACATCAGGACCCACATTTTCTTTCTAATTCTGCAACTCAGGCACAGGTGAGCTTGGTCCAAGTGAACAGCCCATGACACAGTGTCATCTCAAAAATAAAATTAACCTTTTGTGCATCTCAGAGGAAGCTTCTGGAGCTATCTATTAAAGCACCATCAAGATGCACAGATTAGAAAAATAAAAATAATAAAAAAATACAACATACCATTGATACACCAAACTACATCTTCACTAAAGACATGGAATCAGAGAGTAACCATGGTGGTGTCAGAGCTCCTTCCATTGCCTGTCTGCAGTGATTGAGAGCCCAACGTTGCTGCATCCTCTGGGCTGGCACATACATCCCACTTGCTCAGACCAAGCCAGGGTTTGATGGTACCGGCCTTCATTTATTTCCTCACTTTTTTACATCTGCTTCGTGGAAGCACAAAGTTGAAGGACATGATGGTGTAAGTAGGGAGGGGGGAGTATTATTTCCATATGGGTTTGAAAATAAAAAGGCTTTAAATGAAAATACCATATGAGCAGAGGGCTCACACAGGACCTATAAGCACTTGTGTGCGCACACCATATAAGAAGAACGCCCCAGCAAGGCTTTCCCCCTTTCAGAGCCTGATTCTGCTGAGACAAGTACTCAAGCCTTATATTGTAGCAAGACATTTCTTTGCATGTCATTTGGCAGATGCAATTGTGGGGCCCTGCCAACTCACCCCGAAGCCCTCTGTTTTAATCAGTATCACATAAAGTTTAACACATGCTTTGAAATGTGCACCAGATTCAAAGCTTCGCCTCAAGGGGGTCCTGCTGAATAACACATACCATCCCAGCCGCTGCTCCTCTAGCAATTATCTTTCAACTCTGGCTGAACCACTCGAACTGTCAACGCCAGCACGCTGCCAACCAGAGGAAAGGTTGTGGGGTCAGAGCTGAAAACAAGACTCCTCAAGGCTGGAGCGCCAGGAGAACGGTATGGGGTGTTTGTTTATACGGCTGTCTGCTTATAAGGAAAACTCCCAGGGCACTTGTTTTATGGCTTAGCAGAACTACAAACAGTGTTAAGAGGGGCTGGAAAAAAAAAAAAAAAAAAGGGTTTGCAATGAAAAGGAGTATCAGCATCCGCCAGTGTCCCCACCCCCCACCCCCCCACCCCCCCACCCCCCGGAAGGCGGAGAGGGCTAGGGTTGTTGGCACCTCGTAACTGAGAGCATCCCTCCAGCCCCACCACAAACAGGAGCTCCTTATCTTGAAACCCAGACCTCACCGACTTCCTTCACTGCTCCATGAGCCTCCCTGCATCAGTGCTTCTGCCCACCAAGCGACAGATGACACGCACCTATCTCACCTGACTGCCTAAGGCAAAGCACTAAGAAGGTACTAAGAATTAGGAAATACAAGAATTGTTTGCATTGATTAGGATTTCAACAGAACTGGAAGGAAGACAAAGACAGATGGACGCAACAGTTTCAGATCTCCACAATTGTAGTTTACAAACAGCCACTATGGGACTTGACACAACTAAGCAAAATCCTCCCATTGAACAGTAATTGTGAAAAGATCCCATTACAACATGAGTCTGCACATGGACAACCTGCTCATTACTCCCTTTCTGTAGCCTCTACCCTACAGCATCCATCAGTTGATCAGCAGGTCCCTGCTTGGAATTGGGACCACAACCCCCAGCACCTGATGCCAGCGGTGGCGGCAGCACCTAGCCTCAAACACAGGCTCTGGCTGAGCTGTTCCAGTGGGGTGGCACGATGCCCCGCTTGCTTATTTCCATGCTGTGTAAAGCAAAGGGGGTGACTTCACAGGAGCGCTGAGTTGCATTGGTCTTCCTGATCCAAGAAAATACAGAAGCACTGGAGCAGCTGAACTTTGGAGACAAAGCCATACATCTCCCTTCAGCATCTTGAAAAAGCTGGAATGTTAAATAGCAGCCCTATAAGGCACAGAGGGAGGCAAAGTGATGCCTTCTCCATATTAAAGTAATTGTTAAGCCAAAGAATTTGTCAGTCTTTCAAGCTGAACTGCCGCTGCTGTGTGTTTCCTACTACAAATTCTCACTGACGGCAGAAGTTACAAGAGAGTGGGAAAAGCTCAAAGCCAGAATCCTCAGCAAGCTCAGACAACCCCCAGATGCAATCAGGAGTGCTGGGAAACTCATTCTGCAACAGTTATAAAAATGTCAGCCTGTATTTAGAGAAACTGCAGCTGGGCCTCTTAAGAGTGAATTAATTCTAAGCTGCTATTTGTATTGTGTTTCTGGAGCTAGACTAAAAATTAGGGCCATTGGAAATCAAAGGTACCTGCAAAGCAAAGCAAAGCAGCTACATTTACCCTCCACACTGCTGCTCCCAACCCCAGCCAAGGATCCAACGCAGCACCAAACAGGGCCATGGACAGCTGATGCAACAAGGAGCAGCCACTCCATTGCTGAAGTGAGCTACAGCTGGAAAAGCAGGTACCACTGAGCATCCACATCCTTCAGCTACTTCTGCAAGCATCTAACCCATTGTCTATCCTCCCCTAGAAAGGTGTCCTCCATAGCCTACTAGCCCAGTCACAAGCTGAAAGCATAAGAAGGAAAGGAGTGACGTGCAAAGCTGTGCTTCCAGAAAGAGGGGGGCTCAGTTGCATGTAACAGGCACTTTCCTCTAACATTTCAGGCTTCAAAGTCCACAAAAAAGAACAATTAGAGGTGTTTTTTTTTTCCCCCCTCCTCCTTGACCTTCGTGCGTGTTACACTCAACATATGTCTAGCTGCATGCAATAAGAAAAATTCAACAGCTGGGCAACTCAAAGACGAGAAGACCAAAAAGCAGGCTGCTGTACCTATTTTAGCACCATGTGCTGCAGCTTTCATTATTATTTTACAGTAGGGGGGAGGCCCCATCCTTACCCCTGCCCCAGTACAGCTACCCCCCAGCCTGACACAAGCACCCTCTGCAGCATGTTCAGGTGCTTGGCCAAATGCCTGCTTCAGTACATGCCACCCACTTGTAAGAAAAATCAGTTTTACAAGAAAAAAAATAGACCAAAAACTAATACCACATGGCAAAAACTCACTGAACACTGCCCTTAATATCTTGGTGCCAGCTTAATCTCTGTTAAGTGAGATGGCTGATAACCCACAGTCCCCAAATTATTTGGGGCTCAGAGGTCTCCCACCATGCCAGTTACATAAACCACCCTGGTGTATTTGAAAGCCATTATGTGGTACCCGGACCAAATTCAGTTCCCATCTGAAGATCATCACAAGCTTCATTTTAAAAGTACTAGCATAATTTATTTCTGTCTATCCTAATTGCACAGTAGGAAAAACCATGTAAAAATAAAAAGTCTGCTGGAAATAGCCACCTACTACATGTTGCATCTTCCATCGCTGAAAGTTAGAGTCTCCTGAAACATACCAAGAGCATCAAAATTAGCTCTTCTCCAGCTCTGCATTGTAGTGACATCCTTTAGAGTGCCACTGCCTTGTGCATACTGCAGCCAGTGAATGGAGAAAGAACTTTTAATCATATGCACAGAGGTTTCCCTTCACATGTCAGCTGACAGCAAGGATGAGCAGACTATTTGCTGCAGTTCTCATGCAATGCTGTGGCCTTTACATTGTCGTTTTCCCCAGCCTGTGACAATGAAACTACCATTTTCCTTCCAAGCTTATTACAGGTGCTAGTTTCTCTATTTTGTTTAAAAAAATATATATACTTGATTATCTGTAGAATGTATTTTCCTGGTCCAAAATGCCTTCAAACTGGCAAGGGGAAAGAGAACCCCATTCTCCCTCTCTTCTTTCCAGTCTACAGGGTCTAAAGTAGACACATGCTGATGTGTCGTCAGTTTTCATTCCCTGCAGTACAAGCAGACTATTTAACCACTACGTTTTCCACACTGAAATAAGCTGTCAACCAAAAAAAAAATAATTACAAGTGAGAGTGAAGCAATCAAGAAAACCCCTTATTTTTAGAGTGCCATTTCTTCTCTGGAATTAGATCCCCATCTTACAGGATCCAACCTCTGGAGACCTGAACAATCACGTGTGATACTTTTACCTTTATCGTCTCCCTGTTCTCCAGCCTGCAGTTTGCAAACAAAACAGATAAAAGATGTCCCAGCCCATAAAAGGGAAGTGGAAAAGCACACAGAAAGCAGTGCCACGCTCAAGGAAATTGCAGCAAGACATCCATCTGCTCTCTTAAAATGAAGGGTAGGACAGTTCTCAACTGTGCCCATCATGAGCAGGACGACAGCCTCCCTGACCACTTGTTACCACTACACTACATTCTCAGCTATCCAAACCTGGATTTAGGGTGATTCAGCAGAAACGACAAACAATCCTGCATGGCTAAAGCACCCTATTAGTTATATATTTCAGCTTTTCCTGGTGCAGAGTATAATCCTCTCTTACGCAAGAAAGATTTTGATTTCTCACAAAAATCAAGCCTTTGAAACACTTAAAACAGTGCCATTATCGGACTCTTCTGTTGCAGTGATGAACCGTGTTCAGATCACAGCAAACAGAGACTCCTAAAGTCAAACAAACACAATGGTGTGTCTGAGACATCCCCTCCCTGTACACCCACAGGAACCTGTCCAACTCTAGGAGTCGGAGAAGAAAAACAAAGCTGAGCTGTCCTGGAGTAACTTAAGTGCATTTTTACCCACAAATGAAAGCTGTTCTAAATTTGCTCTATATACGAATTAGAAGAATATGTCAAGAGGCTTAAACGACCTGAGCCTGTCAGCAGAACTTGGTGTTTTTAAAAAAAAAAAAATTAAGAAAAGAAAGAGGGGAAGTCTTGGTTTGCTGAAGGATTTCACTTGGTGATTTCTGCATACACCCGTTTGCAATTTGTACAGGAGTGTCATGCAAAGGGCACGCTGCACGGCACAGCTCTCGAATCTTCTCCCTGAGAACTAAGCCATTGTACCTCTACTGTAAAAAAATACAGCCCTACTAATACTAACCCATTTTCATCTCATTAGCAACCCAGAAACCAGTACTCCCTGGTGCCCTGAGATTGTTTCATATGATCCATTCCCTTCCCTGTCGCTTGTGAATCGGTCACAGCCCATCAGCTGAAAAGCAATGGCTGGTATTTCAAAAGCTCCCTAGAAATTACGTGGCAATGATGTTTCCCTAAAGGGGTGTTTTGTGCAACTGGCAACTTGCTGAAAGAGGCATTATCCTTCTTACAAATAATAAAAATGAAGCCTTACTCACCTGGATAAAGAGCCAAAATCCAAACTAAATGACTAGTGGCTCTTTTCAAGAACTTGTGCTGGAACTGAAAGGGCTGTGGTGCTCACAAGAATTGAAAATTGGGTCTCAGCATGACAGGTTATTACCTTAAACAAAGTGCCAGTATACCATTTTCACAGCAGCATTCATGATTTGCCACATTCATAAACTGTTTTGCATATTCAGGTGAAGGTACATGAAGACCTTTACGTGATTGCGTTACACCAGGAGTATCCAGGATCCCAAAACCTCCTCAGCTTCTCTTCCACGTATACACAGCCAGCCACAGGGCAAGAGTATTCACCAGCTGGAGAAAGTACAGAGAGATCAAACCACCCCATGTGCACCACAAGAATCCATTACCAAAACCACTCAAGGAATTTTTATAAAGAAAAATAAGGAAAAAAAAATCAGTTAATTTAAAAGGTCTATTAGTAGCTATATTACAATGAGCTTGAGACATTCAAATGAAAACTGAAGAATTTATCATCCCAGGCAGCAGCATCCTGACAGGAGCAATTCCCAGCTATTTTGAGCAAGCCCTATTTCCATCACCTCTCCCGACACGGCCGTCCTGTCCAGACCCCCATGCTCCTCCACATCCTTTCCCACACATGGTACGCCAAGGCAGGCATGCAACCCAGTTTATTAGTCTGAGGTCTATCCACGCTGTCTCACCTCCAAAGCTGGCGTGTCCGCGGGAGACCGGTGCACCAGGCAGCGCCTTCCTTTAAACAACTTAACAGTCTACATAATTAAAACCAGTAGAAGCAAGACCAGTGAAAATTACAGTGCTGAAGGCCTGCAGTCCAGGCTGAATAAAAAGTTTAACAGCACCTCTTTTCCCAGCTACAGTACGTGTAACAGCAATTACTAATGGCTCAAAAGAAGGAGCAAGGGGTCCTTATGCCTCAACTTGGCACTGCACTTTCCCAAGGCTTTTTAAAGCCTTGTGAATTATATTATCTATCACGACAGCTAGAAGATAAAGGATATATTTCAAGAAACATCTCTGGATTTCAAGTGTTTAAAAAGGTCTAAAAGGCAACCACACAAAAAGCTGGTCCAGCATATGGTTGCCCTGTAGTTAAACTTTTGATTTTATGATGCAGCCATGTCCACAGAACATGCTGGATATGCTACTGGGGATACCGCAGTCCCCGTGGCCATTAGTCATACATACGCTGAAATAAAAAAAGGCACATGATTTAGCAGTTTCATTTTTGAGGTCATAAAAAGAATTCAGAGGATACCCATTTATTAATAAAGTTCCTATGGAGTATAAATTTTAAATGTAGACTTAAAGGCACAGAATTCCTCTTAAATAAACAGAGAAACCTTCCCCAGAAAGCCAGGAAACGTTAGAAGAAAAAGTTCTTTTATGATAATAAGCACATTTGCACTCAAATTATGTGATGTGGGAAGAAGGAGAGTTACAGCTCAAGGAAGTACAAAGACCTCAAACAACGTGCACTGGGGAACAGAAACATGCTTACGTCTGCACATACCCCTATCACCACCTACCCAACATGGCCCATATGCACTGTTGGCCTCCAGTCCACCCCTACAGACGTCCTCGACAATGCCTTCATCTGCTTTTTCCATCAACGAACTGCCCCATCTACCCCGACCCAAGACGTTAAACCTGAACTTGTCCGGCTGCCATGGCCTCTCCGTTCCCACGCCCACCAGGAAGCCAAAGGATCACATTTAACCTCAAGCTCCTGGCTTGACAATTCGCTTCAGGAGCCACTTAAAAAAAAACAACTTCCAGTTCTCAAAATCATTCACATCATCTTCTTTCCCCAGTTTTCAACCCTCCTGCAAGCAGGAGGGCATCCTACAGCCAAGAGATACTTCATCGGGTACTGCTATGGTTTCTGTAGTTGAGCTCCAGCCTGAATGTGCAAAGCAGAGGACAAAAAACAGTGACAGACCCATGCACAAAGCCACTGCACTGGCTCTGGCTAAACAGGATTAGGAAACCTCACATCTCGTCTTCAAAACCCATCACGATTGCTGCCGAGTCAAGAAAAGAACGGCTGGATTGAGTTAACAAATGCAGACGCTTCACAAGGATCTGTCTCAAAAAGCTTCCAAATTAAACAGCAAGTGTCAAGTGATTAGTCCAGTCACCGTCAAGACTGTGTTCAACACGCTGTTAACAAAACAGCTTTCAGTGCCAAGTCTTAATGAAAAAGTAGCAAGTTAAAGAGTATTAAAGTCTGTAATTTTAATCCAGTGCAAAACAAAAATATTTTTACCAGTCTTCTCAAGTAAATTTTCAAAGAGGTTAAGCAAAGGATGCTGAGGCTAAGTGATCAACAGGAGTCGCTACTTGTTTTCCATCTGTCTTGGTGAGGTGGGAGCAGGCAAGTATAAACACATTATAAGCTTTTGACAATAAACATTTTTACGAGGGCACTTGAAGGCATCTCAGAGCTCATGCAGGTCTAACAGCAACACCTCTCTTCAATAACCAGAGAACGTTAATCATTTTTCCCCACTGTGCCATAGCATCTCACTTTGCTGCCGCTTCTCCCAGCCCTGTTTTGTGAGCCTCTTCCCCAAGAACTCCAGGCTGAGACCGTAGCTGGCCATCAGACTTCTAATCTAAGCAGTCCCAGAAGATGCATTTCCTTTCATAATACTTTAATATAACAAGTAGACAAGCAGCAACACCAAAGATTAAGAGGGTCTCGTTACTGAATTATACTAGAAAATAAGTTTCTGCTTGACAAACATGCCCAGAAGCAGAAAACACCATCCCCTTATCCCCACTCTGTTGTGTAAATAGTCACTGCATACCCAGCCACCAGTCTGACCTTTTCAAAAGACTCCCCTGCCTGCATCCAAGGCTATAAAATTTCCTTGCTTTTAATAAACAACATTATTTTTACTTTTTGTGCTTGTTAAAGACAAACTTTGGAATAAGAGTCACCACTTAAACCAGCGGGAAGTTCAGATCTAAAGGTGCTTTTGGAAGTAGTCCTGGGGCACGTTGTTAAAACAGGGCCCCCATGGAGCAAGTGGATACAGGGATCTTCCAGACACTACACCTAAACCCAGACTTGGCAGTGGTAGACCCAGTCCACGTGGCAGGGGAGATGAAGTCTTACGCAGGGCTCCTGTGACCTTTGGAGATTATCACTGCTGCCAGAGCACTGATACCCAGCAGAAGGCCATCCTCTGCACAGCACATCCAGAGAAAGGCAGTAAAATCTAATTTACTCTAAAATATGCATACAAAGCAAAAACAATTTCCATATGAGCTGCAGAAGATTACATAAAGTTAAAAAATGTCAGGGATGAGGATAATTAAGAACACTACACAAACTGCATTTTTAAACATTTTTTCCGGGCCATCAAAAGGCCACCGGGCAGTATCTTGAGACTGAGAAAATGTCCTTCTCTCCCCTGCCGTGCAGGGAACCGCTTGCTCATGTGGCTTGGGGTGGTGTACATGTGTTTGCATTTAAAATAAAGCAAAGAGAGAGGACAGGATTTCCCAATAACGCCGAAATTGTCACATGCCACGTCTCTACTTACCACTATCATTTCAAATAAACTGCCTGACAAAACACCCTTGTGTTTTCACAGCTCGATTAAAGGCACCTGCAACAGGAGAGCCCTGCATGCATGAAGCGGGTGCTAGAAGCTTCATAGGTACTTGGTCCCTCCTCGGGGGCTGCCCACAGTAGGAGACCTTCCCACTGCAGGTCACACAAACTGGCCTCACACTGCATTTCTGGACGGGCATCACCAGTAAAGCAATACTGCACAGCCAAGGTGTGCTTGCTGTGATGGGCAACCTTGGCAGGCCAAGCTCTCTGCTGCTTTCCACACCACACGTTTCCTCCCATTTGCCCATCTCGATTCCGCAAACTCCTTAACACATCCCTGCATTTCTCATGTGCTTCTGGGGCACATGCCATCAGCCTGAAGCTGCACTGTATCACCCCAGCTCTTGTCCACGGCCAGGAATTGCAGACTTTAACTCTCTATTGCTCACCTAAGCCCATCAACTACCATCATCTTTTCACAGAAATCTTTAAAGAGGTCAACAGGATAAACTTCATGGAGAGAGGGTCAGAGGAACGAAGCGAACATTGCTGGGCAGGATAGTTACTGTTGCAAAACACCATCCTGGGATCCAAAAACCAAGGGAAGTGACTGAAACCGCACTTGCGGCAAGCCAAGGAAACAGGCTCCACATGCCGGCAAGCAGAGTGCACCCAGTTCTTTCCATGGCCATCGTGCAGAGCAGCAGGCAGAGCAGCTTGCACAAGGGACAGCTTTTTTTAAAAAACGCAAGTTTTCAATTTACTCTTTAAAAAAACTACACTGTAGCATTTTTATTACAATACCAATGTAGTCAAAATGACTAAAGTTAAAAAAAAATAAAAACCAACAGACGCTCAGGACTCATCACCAACATGTACTTATCTGTATTCTTAGTAAAAATGCACATAGAGATTTGGCTACAGTTTTAAGAACAAACCAGTAGCACAGAACAAAGTATGCAAAGAAACTTGCATCCCCAAACCAATCATCATAAATCCAGAGAACTCAAGGTCAGAATTAAATTTAAATCCACACATACCTAAAATATTGAAGCACACAGCTGGGTGCTCAACAGCCTTAGCATAGCCCTGCAATCATGCAGCACAGCATCCCAGCAGTCACAGGGAATGCCTATTAGCAGCTGTCATCTCCAGTCCAAGTAATTGGGGGGGAAAAGAAATAAATCTCCTCCTCCACTCCTCATCCACAAGATTTTTTTCTTTTTAAGGCCAGCTGCATTTTGATCCTGTACTACTGACCATTTTTATACCAGAGAAAAGTGCACCAGTATAGTGGCAGCTCTACATATCCATGTGCTATTTAAAGCATCTTTGTCCAAACTATTTGCAGGCACAAGAGGCCACGTTAAACAGGAGAGGGGGTGCACAAGATGCTAAGCTCTGACTGCTGTACGTGAGTCGTTCTCTGCCAGCACTGACCTGCAGGGACAGCACAAGAAGCAAGGGAAGTTACCCAAACCCAAGATCTGAATCACCGATTTCAGAGACACCGTTGTCTTTCTATGGAGCTGCTGTTAATCCATGCTCTGAAGTGCTTCATCTTCTCCAGCTGATGGTCAGAAGTACATTTCTACCAAAATCTGATCAGCATTTTAGTTGCACACATCATCGTGCACCATTTTGCTTCTTTTTTTCAGTGTATGTATACATTTATATCACCAAGCTGGTATTTCCAGCCACTGCAGGAAAGTAAGTTTACGGAAACCTCACATTACACTGCTCAGGAATGACACAGACACCAATATCTGTTGGGAAGAATAGAAAACATCACTTTAAAAAAAGCATAGCCAAAGCACCAACCCGTTCAAACTCATACTAGATCACCACCTATTAAACAGCAGCTTTGACAGTGCATCCAAGTGATGCTAAAAAAAACCTAAACTGTTGGTTTGTCTCCATCTATGTGCGAGGCACGCTGAGCGTTTTGGCTGTCCTCACAAACTTGATCCGATAATGGCTTTTGGATGGGTTATTCTTGGCCCCCGGCACAGCAGCATTCACTGCGCTTACCCTGGACAGTTTGTATACAGCACCATCCTAAGTGACCTCCTCCGCAGGCCGTGCATATTTCAGACATTAACTAGATAATAAAACAACATACCGGATATCAGCAAGTGTTAATAAGATGTAATTCATTCCTGGCAAGCCCAGAACTCAGATCTTTAAAAAAAACACTAACAAAACCAAAACACACACGCAGGTTCACAAGGCCAAAGACCAAAAAGAGTTCAAATGCACAGAGCTACTTTCATCTGCTCAAGCGCTGTGTAATTAAGAACAATATTTGGAACGCAGCAAATTCCCCCAGAACCATAGGTAATAACATTCAGATTTAAAAAAAAAAATACAAAGAAAGGAGTCAATGAGAGCTCATCATTTGTACAGCGAGACTATAAGGTGTCTCTGTGCTCTAGGAGATCTCTCCAGTTCCCGTGTCTGGCTGACCCCAGGAACGTCTCACTTGACTTCACTGCACCAGGGGCTTCCTCTCCAAGACAGGGGCCGGCGAGCTCCCCGCATCCTTGACTGCCGGCCAGAAACGCAGCAATGGCTCCGAGCACTCCAAGACAGATCCTTCTGATTATCACAAAATGAAATTTTCAGCTCTTGTCATCATCAGCCTCAGATTTGTAATGTTACAAAAACATGATTTCCTTTCCCCATTGTATCAAGCCCTCTTCCATTCCCGCTGGTGAAATCAAACAATTTTAAAAGAATTTATATGATGCTAATTTAAACCGAATGTATTTAGCTGCCAATCGCAGTTCCCCGACTCTCCCAGGCCTCCTGCCAGCTCTGCTCCACTCCAGAGCAACTATCAATCACGGCCAACAGACCGAGGAAAAAGACCCAGTGATGCAAGAAGTGATACTGGTAATTCTGGCAGTGGAAACCTTGCCCTTCTCAAAACAATGTGGGGTGACCCCACACAATGGGAGGCTCCAAAAGCTTCAGCCCCTCATCACTTCTCATTGGCGAAGCAGCCCATGACAATTTTTGCAGGAATAAACCTAATACGTTGCTCAAATTCCAGCATCGCTTCCAACTCTGCTTTTGCAACTGGATGTGGCAAGTTGACCTTCCTCCCCAAGCCACGGTGCAGGAGCAGTATGCCTTCACTGCTGGAAAGCCACCAAGTCCAACTTTGGAGATAAGTCTGTTCACACAGAGGATGAAAGAAACCAGAGCCTGCACTTTGCTCTAATAAAACAGCAGAAAACTGGGATTTGGAGGAGACTCCAAAGATGTATACTTCGCTGTATCATCTGTAGGCAAACTGAAAACATCTAAACATTACCTTCTTGGTGCATCATGTTTTGACACTCCCTTGCAATGGCACAATTAGCATCTATGTGGAAGGAAAAAAAAAAATATATCTTTTCCAGTTGTGCATTTTTCTGTTGGATACACTGAAATGAAGTTCTGATGTACCCATAACAGAGATGCCAGCAGCATCAACGGGCAAAATTAAAATTTACAATAACCCAGACCTCAATTTAGAAATCCTTAAGGTCCAAAATGGCTTGAACCGAGTAGAAGGTGGTGAACGATGAAGAACTTCTACAAGTGTGTAAGGCAGAAAAACACTGAAAGAACAGAGTGCTTGGCTCAGGTCAAAGCAGGGACTATAGTGCTGGCTAAGAGGCTATCTGGAGCTGAAGAACAAACAGTCAACTTAGGAGAATCTCAAAACATTAGCAGTTGAAATAAACACTGAAGGACAAAAGGTGAAGAGTAGAGAAAGAGTCTAATGAAGACAAAGATGTGGAAAGAAAGAAAACTCTCTTTAGAGGTTTTGTTCAGATGCATGGCTGCTTGCTGGCTCACACCAGATAATCCAGTATTGCAAAATCAAACACCAAACTCCACCAGAGAAGGATGACAACAGGGTGAGTTAATATAGTTCTTTCCCCCAGGTCTTCTCCGCGCTGTTGTCAGATCAGGCACTTCTTGAGCTCAAAACACTCTGTTCAGTTAGCAATGCACAGGGAACCTGGTAAAAAGAATTGGCCAGTTTGTCCTGCAAGACATGGAAAATTGTGCAGGAGGAGCTCCACAGGTCTATCAGCCACAGGACAAAGAACCAACTTTCCCCCCAGCCTCATTTCAAGCGTGGCCCATACTAGTTTCACTCACTTGTATTTGGGTAGGGCAGGAGCAGCCAGTCTCTACCAACCCCCCATTGACTCTCCTGATCATGCAGAGGAGGAAGAGTCGGAAGTGGTGAGCAAAACCCAGGTGAGTGCCCATAGCAGCAAAATGCATGGCAGTATGGGCTAGTTGAACTTTCTTAGTTTTGCTGTAAAAAGTCAGATTTCTTTAGAGCAAGACATGGAAAACTAAGAGAGCTCCAGGCAGGGCATGAGCTCTCCACCCAGGACCAGGAGGGAAGAACAGGAAGAAGTACACCATGAACTTGAAAGTGACAAATAGCTTTAGTCAAAAAACAGCAAAGGGAGCTATTTGAATGATAGGGAATTATCAAAATTGGTCTGCCTAAGCAGCCACAGAAACATTGCTGAACGTGCACATCTCTCCCCACCCATCAAAGCAATCAGCCATGGTATCAAGAGGTTTAAATACAGCATCATGATGACAAAACTGGAAAATACAAGAAGAGGATGCAACATCTGCATCCTCTTATATCTCTATAATTGGTAAATATCCTTAAGAGGATGCAAAGAAGTTATTTATTTATTTGAAGCAGCATATTTGCCGCATTAATTGCGCACCAAAAGACAAATAAAATTCCTATTTGTTTCCAGACACAAAACCACAGGAACCAAGGAATAATCTTTTTGAAAGTTTGGCTGCCATAATGAACAAAAATAGAGTGCTTTTTTTGTAAACAATTACAGTTTTAGAAACTAATCTATTAGGTAAATTCAGCACACCACCTGTAGCCTTCCCAGACATCACCACTGTACACATCTGGCTCCACAAGAGGATGTCACAAGGTGACAGCATCTTTCTACAAACTTAGAAAGACTAGTTTGATTCAGTGCAACAACTAACAAAAAACATCTGCTGAACCCTCAGATGCAGGATGGCATCTCTCCATAGCTGTTACACAATGTAAAGCTCGGTTTGTTTTCCCAAAATACTAGAAAGAAGTTGGAAAGACAGTAAGGCAGCAGATATACTGTAAATTAATCAATTAATAGAAATCCTCAAGCTAGACCATTTTACAGAAAGGATGATGTTTGTAAGACAGAAAATTGAACTTGCCTCTACCTCTTAACTATAAATGTACCAGCATAATTTTATCATGTGAAAAACTATAGTGAGAGCCTTTCCCATAAATCAACAAGTTCAAGCCATCAATCACTTCCAGAAGAAGTAGTTTACTGCTCCTGGAAGGTAATATTTCATTACTACTGGATTTGAATTTCATCAAAGTAGCAACATTCTTTTTAAGAGCCACTGTGAGCAATGCTCTCTGGCTATGATAAGGAAAAAAAAACTGTATTGACATTCAAATCTAGAATATTAAAGAAGAGTGGGCAAAGGCAATTCCACTTTAATACACACATGGGGATGTTCAGTTAATCATGTTCATCTTTTAAAGACATCAGCTGCTAGGCAAATGGAAGCAACCCACAATGAAAGTCTACCCTGTATTTGGAAATCAGTTCAAGATGCATAAGAAATAAAATTGCAGTCAGTGCATGAACTTCTGTTGCTTTACTCTAAACCTGGGAAACCAACACTGGTGTCTCCAGGTCTTCTAGTTGCCACCAAGCACAGCAGCACAAATGCCCCTGTCCTGCTAAACAGAAAATATGAGTTACGCCCACCAACTGCACCTAGCTCTGGGCTACCAAGAGCCTAGGGCAAAATACAGGCAGAAGACAACAGCAAAAAAAAAAACCATCACTTTTCAATGGTATAAAAAACAGACGATGAACTCTAGCAGCAACCGCAGAACGAAGAATCATTGCTTCACCTAGTAAAAAAATTACTCAATACTTGAAACTAAGTTCACTGCCTTGGGATTGGAAAAATAGAGCTTCATTTACTGTGACTGTGAATCATCCACCTCTTCCCAAAAAGCTTCCAGCAAAAGTCCTACCTGTTTCATTGCAGTCTCTCCAATCTTGTCAGAGTGTTTACGGATACTCTCCAGGAAATCCTTGAGGTCTGACATGGAAACTTCTTTGATCTCTTCACGCAGCTTTGGAATATTATCCACCATGATCTTGCAGAAGCGGTAGTGGCTCACTTGGGGCAGGTATGTGTGCTCAAGGTGCTCAAGGGTCTTCAGCGCAGGGTAGTGTCTGGGGAAAGCAAGCAAGGCAGATGTGGAAAGAGGAACGGCTATTTCCATCCCACTTCCTCTCCAAAACGTACATTAACTGCAAATAATTCAATATATCCAAGAATCTCAGTTCTTTTCAAAGGAACATAGACCATCTAGGTCACCATAGAAGCATCATTTTCCTTTCAAAACAGAGGCAGAGGAACACGAAGGCAAGTAGCAGCTCCTTACTCAAGAACTTTGATATGCAGATAAGGACCAGCTGGGTCACAAGTAACCAGCATCAGTTGAGTCAAGCAGCAGCTCTCACCCACAGCAAAGCCATTTGGGACACCATATCACAGAGTGAAGGAAAAGTTGGCAATCACACAGAGTACTGTCTGGTAATACAAGAAAAAGCTCAGTCCCATGCACACAGAGGAGCACAGAAGCATGATGGCTCATGGGGAATCCCAGAAAGACCTTGCACTGGTCTTTCCTAGGAGAGCCACCAGCCCTGTGGACAGTGGTGGACAGGGGCGACACTCATCATGGTGAGCAGGTCTCTGGAGCACCTCATACACCAAGGCATCTCTGTCATGTATGAGGCACGTTATGGGATACTGCATTTGGGGACTTGCATCTCTAACTCTTTTCCTAGGTGAAGGACTCTCTATTCTAGGTGCATGTGTGTGCACATCGCCTTCATCCCACCCAGCCAGACAGGGGACAGGATGATGCTGTTGGTGTTCGTGAGTGTGGAATGTTTCTGCCTATTGATATGTGCGGCTGGCTCTGTGCACATACAAGCGTACATGTTGTATACACGCCTGCTGGGAGCACACAGCCTTGCCCCTGCTTGGATCCAGGGCAGGGGGTTACAGCAGACTCGCCTCCATCAGGCTACCAGATTCAGCAACCCCAAACAGCAAGATGCCATAAGACAGAAGCACGATGGCAGGAATACACCATAATATACCATAGACAGAAACACCAGTGTCTAATACATGTCAATATCCAGTATACGCTACTAGCACAGATACTTATTGTTTTGTTGTAAGGATCTTGGACAGAACAGCTCTCCAACTTCTTTCCTATGCATACCAGGAGACAGAAAACACCTTCCTTCAGCTGTTCAAATGCTGTTAAGCACCATTAAAAACCCTTTCCACTCAAAATAGTTTTTATTTAAATAGAGGTGAAAACGATCTGGATACAAACCCCCTAGATTAAGGATCCAACAGATACATTTTCTACAAAGCCCCTGCGTCTCCAGCAACTACTGTTGTACAAATGTGATGTATGAACTTTGCAATGTTAGAAATAAATTTATAAGGTATATTCTTTTTAGAGTGGGGAAATAAGTTAAGGCCAGGCCTTTGGTTCTAAGAATCCCACTGTTTCTTTCCCAATGCACAGTGCGTGTCTTATGTTCCAGTCATGCCCAATGGCTTTCAGAAAGGTACCATAAATACTGTGCAACCTTTCTGCATAAAAGCAACCTTCATAGCCTGACAGAAGATGCTAAATGGGAAACTATTCTAAGCAAATAATTTTTTCTCAAACACCCTCCCTCTTTTCCATATGGGAAGCCATAGAATTTGCCTGCTCACTGGAATTCACAGGCCCTCCTGAATTGCAACATAAAATGCAAGACCGTCCTCCTCCTGGTCTGACAACAGATCTGGTGAAAGGTTAGAAAAAAAAATAATATCAGACAACTACCTAGGAAGCATTAGCAGGGTCTACAAAAATATTTGAGGCTAACAGCAGGTCACAGTCACCTGCAGGGTGAATTAAGGCAACTCCAGCTGACTACGCATATGGGTATTCCTGCCCACAAGCACCTGCCACTTACATCTTGAAATTTGGGGGGAGAAAAAGCACGGCCATAGGAAACATATTAGCAGCATTGAAAAAAAGACCTGACACTTATATCCCCATTCAAAATAACTCTTGCCTGAACTCCAGGCAGGTTGACAGGAGAGTTATTTTAACCAGAAGTGGCCTGTCCTGTTCCCAACACCAGAAGTCAATCGGATTAACCATGTAAGCCAGCCAGTGTTTACACTACAGTGAGGTATGAAAAACTATTTTCAGTAAAATGCAAACCTCTCTGGAGAGAGACTTCAGAGGGCACAGAAAGCCAGAAATTAAACCAGAGGAATAAACACACATTGGGGTGCGTGTGTGTGTGTTATATTTTAGAGCATTGTTTGTTGAACTAGAAGGAGGAAAAAGGTGACTGGGGGAGACACCATGAGGTCATCAATGGGTTCCCCAGATGCCTGTCAAAAACACATGGGGACAGAGGAAAGCTCAACACTGTTCTTGCATGAGATGTGCAGGGGCCAGCAAATCCTGCAGCTGAAGTACTGCTGTCTCAGCCCAGACTGCAAACCTTGTGCTAATGCCTGTTTTCAGTCACCCAGAGGAGCCACGTTCTTGCCCAGCTCTATAACCCCAGCAAAACTGCACCAGTGAAACAGGAGCGCTTGCTGAGTGGGGGAAGCAGCACTTAGATAAAACAGAGTTAAAGCTGGCTTTTTTTTTTTTGTATTTTAGATTTTGGGAATTTTTTTTTGGTTGGTTGGTTTTGTTGGGGTTTTGTTGTTGTTGTTTTGTTTTTGTTTTTTTTTCCCTGGAAACACCCAGGCTCTGTTCAAGTGGGTACAGCTCTACAGAGGCTTCTTGGCTACAAGCAGTATGAGCATTCTCATTTCTTACTGCTTGGAGACCATATGGATATGACAAGTAACCTAGGGGAAAAAAAAAGAGACTCATCCCTCCAGAGTCCTGCAGAAGGCAGGGGATGCTTTCTCATCACTTTCCGACAAGCAGTCACATATGTCCCAGCTGTTGGAATAAAGCTCTTTCTGTCCCTTCCTTAAATTCTAGAAAACAGCAGATGAAACTTTTCTCTCCATCTCTTCTCTCTGCTGGTTGCAGAGTCACTCCTCTGGGTCTGGACTATGCTTCGCTCCCCTTCTCAAGCTCCACTTAATGGCCACAGTTTCCGCATTTGGTAAATGCCTGCATTCAGTTTATAAACATCAAGCAGTAAACTGTATGTAACTCATTTGTCTACCTTGGGAGACTTGAGTTTATTCACCCAGAATGCAAAACCGATTGCTCCTCTGAGACTGCGTACCCAAAACTCAAGACTCACAGGCTAGTAACAAACTCCCTTGCTGTCTATCATGAAACAATATATTAAGTGAGATCAGGTGCAGACACAAAAATATTTAATAAGTTATGCTGCATTTGGTGAATGAAGCCATCAAACCC
Source organism: Gallinago jamesoni (assembly GCA_025769975.1). Classification (NCBI taxonomy): domain Eukaryota; kingdom Metazoa; phylum Chordata; class Aves; order Charadriiformes; family Scolopacidae; genus Gallinago; species Gallinago jamesoni. The sequence continues at coordinate 40,940,589 of JAOQGH010000032.1, forward strand.
AGACAAAGAAAGAAGGAGGGGAAAAAAAGCCCAGCATTCAGATTTTCTTTAAATGTGGCTTTCAATTTCTATTTGTTTCAAAATGAACCAATCCAAAACAGAGTGCTGGGGGAAGATTCAATTCTTAGAAGCAGACCCTGGAAACACTATCCAGAGCAAGGGAATTGAGCAGCATGTGGATTCCCTTCAGAAGTACACAGCACTGTGATCATCTCCAGCTCCCCACCCCACATCTGTCAACGGATAAGCCCCTTGCTGTTCCTATAAACAGACTAAAAGCAGTTGGACAAACTATACGCTGCCTTATTCCATACTCAGCCATCCTGAGAAAGAGAGAGCAAGCTTTCGTAACAGCTAAATAAGCTCCCTAAAACTCCATCAGCTAGCCCAGCTTTCAGGAGTAATGCTTATCTGTTCACCCAAGACTCCCGAGTCCAAGGACCACAGAGATCAGCAGAGGCAGGAGGGGAAGTGTAAAAATACGCCCATCCAACTAGTTATCGCCTTGTTTGAAACATCTGGGTTCTTCTGTATTGTTTCTATGATGGATGGCAGGCATAAACCAGGCATCAGATCCAATCGCGCTCCCTGCATGGCATTCAGCTGGAGCCTGTCGTGTTTTCAGCTGACCACCTTCCTACAGCTGCTCTTCGCCCAATTTGCCACCCCCAAGGCTACAACACGCCTCCAAAGTCCCATGCTGCTTAAACAAACCACCCCCCAGGATCCCAGCCATGCAAATATCCCGGACCATGGTTTAATCCTTCAGCATCGCAACAGATGCAGGGTGGGAAAAATCCTAGATTTACAGCTCATGATTTCTGAGCCACAAAGTCCTTGTAGCTCAGCTCACTAACAATTATTTCTACCACAAAGTAAGCGGTATGTCTTCTCACCAACTTCTACCATCTTGCACAAAGTATCCTGGGTGTTTGGCTTCCATTCACGTTCATTGGATTCTTTCAAATTATATCAGTTTTTATATTATGACATTCATAGAACGAAATGTAGTTAATAATGCATAAGTACGAGTCAAGCATTGATTACACACATCACAACAGTGAGCCTCCATGGGAAAAAAAAGTGAATATACTCCTTAATTAAAAAGCCTAATGCAAAACGCTATTAAGAGCCCGCTGCAATACTGGTCCTAGGCTGTACCCGCAGGAGGCTGAGCGAGACTATGAAGATACCAGCCAGAAATCAGATAAATTAAATTGGAAAGGCTAATTTCAAAGTCCTAAGTTTTGAGAAGCTCTTTAATTTATCTAGCACCAAAAGGGTGCTTTTCAAGTCTTCCAATATAAACATCAGTCTGTACAAAATTTACCTTTTAGATTTCATTTGCTCTCGCAGTTTGCTGTACATCTCCAGGACTAGAAAGAGAAGGAAAACACACAAGCATTGAGACACAAACACAAAGCAAAAAGATACAATTTAAAATAAACAACCATACAAATAAAGAGCAATTTCAGATTCCTCACCAGGAAGACACAGTGTCAGCTTATCAACTGTCGCTGAAATATTTCTCTGTTGTAATCGGCATTGCTTCAGCTCTTCCATTGCTATTATCAACTTCGGAAAGAAAAAAAAAAACACAAAAGAAGTTTCACTAAGAAGAGTAAACACGGTAGGGAGGATATAATCTGCTTTGCACTTGTCACGACCATCCAAACAGTTGGTTAACAACAAAGCCTCCTCTGATAACCAGAGAGCTCACTAAGCACTGAAGCGCATTGTTGAAGTAGGGAGGACAGGCAGCTTCAGGTTGTTTAATCAAGTAACAGAAGCATTCCCTAGCCTATTTCAAGCAAGCAAGCAACAAAACCAAAGCCATCAAAATAACAGCCTTGTAGCACGTCCTGTGAATTCCAAAAATTATTTCCCCTTCCCATTTTATTCATCTCTTCCCTACTCTCTTTCCAAGCTACTCTTTTCTAGTTCTCCTCAAAGACAGGATGTGGCCACTTGCTCCCAGGGGGATGCTTACCATCACAAACTAACAACGATTTTTAAATACTCAGTCTTCAGCAGAAAAACCTGTTCATCTGGACAAGGGCAAAACAAAGATTGGTCATCGCATACAAAAGAGGACTCTTTAGTTTGGTGGTTTTTTTTCTCCAAAGGGACAGGTCATGGATTTGTCCTCTAGAGTACCAACTTACCTCCACAGTACTACACTGAGGTTGCAACGTCCTTTTGAAATCCCAGACTCCTACTCTCGGAGGCAAATCCTCCGTTCAAGGTAACACAGAGGTATGTTTGTTTGATTCAGGACAGAAGCTGCATCACCTCTTCCCCAAAGGGCATTTTTATCTTTAATCTTGGTTAGAATAATTGGTCTAATGCAGTCCAACATGAGGATTTTCATGTTTATTTTTCAAACACAATACAGCTGACAAACAGCAATGCCTGCATGTACCCTCAGCAAAATGAAGTCTGGGTGTCTGGGAGGGCAGTTAAGAAGGAAAATAGAAAAGCGGCAAAGAACAGACCTATATGGAATATGGGCAGAGCAATGCAAGAAGGACCATCCCTGTGGGTTCTCATACATCTTCATCTTAGGCATTTGAAAAACTTCAAGCACCAGTGCCTTCACAAATACTCAGCTCTGAAGTCCCCTCAGTCTGTTAATGTTCCCTTATGATGAAGGGACAGAAGAACTAATGTGGTTAGAGGCACATCACACCCAAGACATACTCAATCACTTCCTTTTCTCCATGCCTTGATGCTTTTGCCCATGCAGCTTAAAAACCACCCTGGCTTTAATTGCTGCTGTACTGCACTGTGAAGCGGGAGCCAGACTCTTCAGCTCACATTCACAGAATCACAGAATGGTTTGGGTTGGAAGGGATCTTCAAACATCAAGTTTCAACTGCCCTGCCATAGGCAAGGACATTTTCCACTAGACCAGATTTCTCAAAGCCCCATCCAATCTGGCCTTGAACACTTCCAGGGATGGGGCATCCACAACTTCTCAGGGCAACAAGAAGGTCTCCCTGGAGTCTTCTCTTCTCCAGGCTCAACAAACCCTACTCTCCCAGCCTTTCCTCATAGCAGAGGTGTTCCAGCCCTCTGACCATCTTTTGTTGCCTCAACACACTCCAACAGGCCCATGTCTTTCCTGTGCTGAGGGCTCCAGAGGTGGAAGCAGCGCTCCAGAAGGGGTCCCACTAGCACAGAGAAGAGGGGCTGCAGAAACAGCCTGCTGGCCACTCTGTTTTGCACGCAGTACTGTTATGAACTATCCCATTCGCACCATTCAGGACTGCAGGAGCAAGCCCACAACTTGATTATTGTTGCTTCAAGCCCCTCCTGCTTCCCAGGCTTTGCCTTCCACTAGCTTTCAATTCACAAGCAGTAAAAAAAGAAAAATCACTTCCCAACACCCTTACACAACTCGTCTTCCATGAAGAAATGCAAAATACAGGAAAGAGAATCAATGTACACTTAAATACCAATGCTGTGCACATTATCAGTTAATGCTGGGCAGTTATTGATGCTCTGTGCAACTTGCTGGTAGCGAGCACAGCCAAATAACGAAAAAGCAAAAAAAAAAATGAATGAATGTATCACTTACTTCTTTTCCTTCATTCTGCAGCTTTCGGTTGGTATCTGTCACTTGATTCTGCAGGGATATTGGGGAAAAAGACAAAGCACATCTACATGTAAATCAAGACAATGTTTTACCCAAAAACAGAAATCGTACATAAACACCATCAATTTTCACACAATCTTTTCTTGCATGTCATAAAAGAGTTTATTAGCTGATTTAATAGCCATTGCCATTCTGGCACACAGGACATCAACAGCCACACAGCAAATACCGAGGGTGCCACAAAAAGATTTCCTGGTTACTAGAGAAAAGTAAAGACAACAGGAATTAATACTGTTGCATGGCACCCTCAAAAAGCTGCAGTCTTAATGGATCAAATTTTGCAGCAGATGCTCACATGCATTCTCATCTTAAAGCTATTTTACATGAGTGGTAGAGGTAAGACATGGAATTAAATTTCCCATCCCCAACATGAAACATTACAATTAGGTTTTAATTCCTTAATATCACAGCAACAAAAGAACTCTTCAATGTGGGCTTTACCTATAAAATTCAAATATTTTCTTTTAGATCTTCAGATGCATCTCCCACTGGATCCCTCCTCCTGGCTGGTATAAACAGGTATTTTTATACCCCTGGTATAGAAAAAGGTATGTATTTTCTTTACCAAACCATCTTTCTGTATTATCCTATCAACCTGGGGCTCACAGTTCAAAAATTTCCCACTTTGCAAACTTGTCAGTTCCCCAGATAGCAAGATCTCAGCAGTTCAGCTCTTTACAGCTCTAGGTGTTAGTTCAACTTGGTAAAAATACACAAGAACAAAGCTAAATTTTAAACTTGTCAAGATAGAAAATAAGCAGCTTACACATTATTTAGACAACAAGCAGAAAGATGACCTTGGGAATTCTCCTGTATACTCATTCAAGTTCAGACAGCACAAGGTTTGTAAACACAGATACCATCTTCTACAGACCAGCTGGGATAGCTGAAAAAAATTTAAGTAAACATGACCAGCTTCAGGTCTTTAGCAAAACCAGCCAATTATAAAGGTAAATACCAGCAGAGAAGGGCTGCTCAGAGTTCAGGTGCCTCACATCAGTCTAAGACTAACATGCCATGAATCTACTTTTTTTTGTCCCCATAGAATACTCTTTTCACAGCTACTAAAGTTGTGAATATTCATATCCAGGCTCATCTCTGTAAGATGCCTGAGAGTTTTCTCGTTTTACACTGTAGTCTTACTGTACAGTGGAAGCTGCTTCTGGATTTCAGCCGGCATCATCAAATTTTATGAACTAGTTCCTGTGCGTTTTCAGGAGTTCTGTTAATTCTATAGGCAAAATCAGTAACAGAGCTTGGACAAAAGCGTGAGCTGCAACATGGAGCTCTCAAAGTATATTCAGGAGTATAACCTCACACAAACCAACACTTGCAGAAACAAACTGAATTTTTAATGAATTTATCACAAGTGAGGGAACATCATTTGATGCTCTCCAATTATCTAACAGAATGAGGATTGTGCACAGAGCAGCAGCAACAGCAGAGCAAAGCAGGACAAGCTTCAAAGTGACTTCAGAAGGTAACAGCCATCTTTCTCCTCTTTGAGTGCACCACTAGGCAACCAGTTCAGACAGGAGGAGAGTTTTGTATTAATACATACAAAAATGATTCAGATCCAATTTGTTTCCTGCTGACTGAAAGGTACTAGGTAACAGTGATTTCCCAAACTGGTACAAATTTCAACAGGAGTTCTCGCACTGAGAGGTTGATGTTGCTTCAAAGAACAGAGTCATCCAGCCTCACAGGCTTCCTTTTATTTTAACACTATCCATGCTGGTTTTGAAGCTTATATTGTGATGTAAGAAGAGGAGTCATCCCATGATCTCCCTGCACACAATTTCTCTACAGCATCTGCATCATATTGCTCCCCCTTCTGCAGTAGCTTCAGTTCTCCTGGCTGCTTGCCCTGTGAAAAACTGCTCATTTCCTTTATGATGTATTGAGATTTTACAAGCAGGAGCACAGCATCTCTTCCAAAGATTATTTTATTTGCTTATATCCTGAAAATCCCACCAGGAAAAAGGAATCCATGTAGGGTAATTTAAAACTGCTCCTAAAAATAATGCCAAGGCTGTACTAGTCTTCTGTTAAAATTACATATCAATTCCAGCCAAAGCAAAGAGTATACTCTGCCCTTGTACACTAAGAGTTTTCAGGGATAGAGGGTTGTGTTTTGCTTTGTTCTTAAGGTCTACATCCATACATTGAAAAAAATAGATGATTATTTGTATGGACTCTCTGCAGACACATGAAGCTTTTCAGAAGAAGAGATTTTATAATCTAAGACAGATGCACAGCAAGGGGGGGACAGACAACAGGTGGGCACATGTGAAGAACGAGTCAAAGGATCACACAAGGGCTTACAGGATGCTCAAGTCGTTAGTTCATTCATCTATATATGGAACATGTGGTATGGAGCAGGGCTCTGGTTTGGTGTTTTTTTAACATCACTCTGCTATCATTTAGAGAATGTCAGAGTGATGACAGAAAGGCACAAAGGGCACTAGAGAGGAATTCTGGGAACGGACCTGAAGGGCAGCACTGTGACCTGACACAGCAGTGCTGACTCCATCCCTCTGTCCAACACCCACCTACAGCTGATTTTCACCCTCCCTAAGAAATGGAGGGTGTCTATGGAGTGATCCTTCAAGTCAGTAGTTTATGAACTTCCCAATCTGGTGGGTGCACCCAAAGACTGAGTTCAATATCCACCACTGCAGTCACTCCTCAATTTATCTAACCCCTACGGAAATACAGCCATTGCACTTTTAAATCATTGCTGCATCCTGAGGCAGCAAGATTCCTGCTTGGTTTCACAGAGGTGAAGGTGATCTTCTCTTTGCTCCAAGCCAGTTGCCATTCAATAGTGGCAGGTGTGAAGTGCTAAACTTGGGCAGAGGTAACCAGCCACATAAAAAGAGGACTACAAATGACTCAGTAGTAGCGCTTCAAAAATGGACCCAGTGGTCACAGTACAAACTGATGAAAAGCCAGTGCTGTGCTGTTATGAAGAAAGCAAGCATCACACGAATATGCATGAACAAAATCCTAAAACACACCTAAAATAACCCTTCTACACCACTGCACTGGTGACTGATTGCTTTCCTCATCTTAGAAACCATGCTTATCACCAAAAAAAAAAAAAGAAAAACCAAACCCAAACCCCACTAACTGGAAGGACTTCAGAGTAAGAAAGTAAAAATGGTGAGATGCCTAGAAAGCACAACGTTCTAGGATGGATTAGGGCTACCTATTGTACAGAGGACAAGAACAGAGAAGAACACTCCTACAACCTCCAACCTGTAAAAGACTGCTGCAAAACCAAGAAGGAATGATCTCTCTTTTGTGCCTGACACGCCTAGAAGTAGTAGACCTAAAAATGAATTTTCAATGGAGTAACCTGAGCTTCCTAGAGAAGGAAGGACAGCAGTACCTGGGGGAGGGCAAACAGAAGAGGTTAGATTAAAATCCATTAGGAATGACACAGGTGAAGAACAACTTGCTCTTTTAAGAGGTAAAAAATATAGACTAGGTGATTTCCTGAGGTTGCCACCAGCCCTGTGACTCTCTGATCCTTTCGCCTTTGCACTTAAAGTCATGTTTTCCAAGTTGAACCATCTGAACACATAATCTATTTTTGACCTTTTCATTTCCATTGGAAACTTTATGGAGATGGAACAGCCAGACCGATATATGGTTTCCAAGACTCAGTAATACCATGTGTTTATAGGTTTGAGAACAGCTCAACACCACACTGCTCACTTCCTAATGAGGAAGAATGTGCAGTACAGGATATGAAAACATTGAAGATGTGTAACAAAAAAAAAAAAACCAAAGCAACAAGACTCTCCTTGGAAACCCTATCAAGAAATTAAAAGTAAAAAAGAAATGCCATGCTGAAGCTATATAGTTTAAAAAAAAAAATAAGCAAATGCAAAAAAAGTTTTGGTATTAAGAAGTCTTATGGCTTAAATATCATCAAAATTAAGGAGATGGCTCTTTGAAAACATATCCCACCTACTTTCAATTAAGTTACTTTTTTTTATCCATATATAGATAAATAATCAGTGACACAGCATCTCTTGAAAACAACACAACATTGCCTTGTGCAGCAATTTATTGCAGAGGAGCTCCTCTGAACAAGAAGATAAAGTTCCTAGTTCAGTGCTAGCCTTTTGCAGTGCACAAAACCAGGACAGAAAGTTTAGCCATACAGTCATGATCAGGTTTTAGGTTTACTTGATTGACTTTAGCTTGACTAATGCTGAAATATAGCATTACAGTACAGAGAGAAGAGGGCAGCTGTGTTACACACAGATGGGGGAAGATAACGCATCCAGCTCTTAAAACAACAAACGCTGATATTTCTGCAAGTGTGATATCATACAAAATACCCTAAAGCTAAAAACACGCGAGTGAAGATACTAGAGATGCAATACAGAGGGCATTTATTTTATTGCTGGTTGCATGTATTTTCAAAGACCAGCACTATTGAGAAAAAAGACTGAGACCAAATAGAGAATGAATAGCTGGAATACAACACACTCTCACCACTGGACCCATGGATGATTCTCTGGGGAAACCCTTACAAAGAGGACTCAGTATTTCTCAAATAAGTTTCTTTGTATATTTTCCCATGTGCTGTTTTATAGATCACATAGTAATGGAAATCAAGAGAGATCCTGAGGGTACAGAGATGGACTTCACAGTGCACCACCAACAAAGTAGCTGTTTGTAGAATGGGAAACAGCAACAAGCCTTTGCAAACAAACAATGTGGAATTCTTGGCTAGAAACAATAGCTTAAAAAAAAATTAAAATAAATACTTCTTTCATGGTATTTCCAATAGCCTCATCCTGCAATCAACTGCTGGATGAATCCTTGCCATGGAAAATACCATTGTAATAATACGTGTGCTTCTGGTGTCAAGACACCCCCTTAGGAAGGTGTTCCTGCAAGCACACATCCGTTTGTAGGATGGAGACCTGAGTGTGTAAAGCTGGCTTAGGAAACGTCAGAGGTAGCTTCAGATGAGTAAGTAAATGTATGAAAAGCAATAGTCAGCACACTAAAGCTAGAGCTCTTCCTTCTTTCCAAAAAATTTGCTTTTCTGAGATATTTTCTCTCCCCTTATCTATAACTTCATAATTTCTAATGGCCACTGAACAGTCTCCCATGCTCCTGACTCAATAGGTCCTTCTCAATAGGTCTGACTCCTCTCAGCCAGAAGACTTGCCATACTGGCCTCTGGTGACAGCCCAGGCCTGTCTGGGTGCCACACAACTCAGCCCCATGCACTAAGTGACTGTTCTGGGAAGTTGCTTCTGGTTTTCAAATCAAGGTCACACCTTGCTGCTACAGCTCTGTCTCTGCTCTAACTTGTGTAGGAAAGTAAGGAAGATCCTCTGACACGGATTAAATTATTGCTGTGCTTTTTTTTTTTTATATATATATGCTCTAAATTGTGCAATACTTGTATTTTAAGGCACAGGAGCCAATCTTCATCTACAAGCCCACCTGGCCCCTATACATAGGAACACCTCTAACCTCTAGGTCCTTTTTCTCCCCAGAAACCTGCCTAGTTTCCTTCCCACTGCTTACCCACATTCTGATTCTACTGATGGCTTTTTCCACATACTACTAAATACAGTTTTTTCAAGAAATAGGTAAGTCTCACCTTTCTTTCATTTTGCTGCACAGCTTTATTTTTTTCTGCACAGACCATAATACTTGGAAAGCCCATTCCTAGCTGTAACCATTTTATTTTCTACATTCCCAGCTCTAACCATTTTACTTTCTAGTTAAACCAACGAAACCTGGAGTTGCTACTGAAAAAGAATCAAGCTGTGCGTTTGTTTACATAGTCTTTCAGTATTTAGTGAAATTAGCAATTATTTTTCACTACTGTTCCTGCTTAACGCTTTACAATGCTCTGATGTTTGTTTGCTTTTTAAATATTAACATTTGACTTGCCAACATGGGGCAGACACCTCATGACTGTATAGTCAGATCTGCATCAGACCTCTCTGCTGATTTGTCTCAGATACAACTGTAAGGAGAATCCAATGTCATACAGGGCACTAGAGCAGATACTGCTATAGCAGATATACCTCTGACTCTAGAGCTTATTTTTGCTTAAGAAATTGGTATAAGGCATACCAGGAAAAGCACGTCTCCTAATGCGAAACAGACTTAGCTTTAAGCTTTCTCATGCTTTTAACGTACCACACTGTTCCAAGTTTACCCAAATAATTATCAAACTTCAAATGACTAACCTATTGCTACAGGAAGAATAGAGATATATATTTATATTTTTTTTAATTTTTGATTATATTTTTAGATAGAGGAGAGATGCTCTAGACAAGAGAAGAAAAGGAAACATTCATGTGGTTTCACAGAATCTCAGAGTGGTTGAAGTTCGAAGGTCCAACTTGAGGTAATGTGGTCCAAGCCCCCTGCTCAAGCAGAGCCAGCTAGAGCCAGATGCCCAGGACCATGACTAGATGGCTTTCTCTTACCTTCAGTTTTTGAGCTTCTCCTCTAACTTTCAGCAGCTCCGTGATGGAGTCCACAAAGCCCTGGTAATGGAAGTTGCACATTTTCTCAATCTCACGATCGTGGTTTCTGATCCGTGCTTCCAATTTCTCCATGAAACGACCATGTTCTTCTCCATCATAGACAGACCTAAAAAGAAGATGCCAACATTGATCAAGATTCCGGTATCTGTTGCTGTTATTACTTACAAGAAATATCCAAAAGTATGAGCTTTAAAAAATAACATTCCTGTGATAAAGGGAAAGTTCTGCTTTTTATTTGCATACATCAGGCACCAAACTCAGGTTTGAAAATCTTTCTATTCCAGACCTTTTCTTTTTTTCCACCTGTCAAACACCAGCTTGACGTTCCCTCAGAGACAGCAACACAGCCGACTCAGCACTGAATGATCTGAAACAAAGTCTTTGTGCTCTTAGCCATCAGAGATGGCTGAGCTCAATCTGCTATCATATGCTGTAATGTCGAGCACTCCTCTTGGGCAATTTTCTGGATGTTCCTTGGCCTTCAAGGGTAAAAACTACAATGGAAAAGTATCATCTCTACAGGAGAAATCCATTTCCCTTCCCACCCCCAATTTTGCTGGCACAGTTACCCCTGTTGCTGAAACGTTAACACAGCTGAAGATTACCCAAACTGATGGGGGCATCTCAATCCAACATACAGCATACATCGTGCCAGCTGCAAGTAATGAGTAATCTTTGATAAAACTACACAAAAACACTAGTGTTAAATGTAAGGGTGGAAGTTTAAAAAAAAATCCATCCTTCATATTTTCTTAAAGTCCACCTAAATTGGAAGAGAAGCTTGAATTGCCACGTTAAAACACTTTTTGTTCTGTCCATTATCCACACACACTGCCTGCTAACGATGATTATTTCCAACTGCTTTGTAAAGCGGCCTAGAAGGCAACTCATCTGCAGAAGAGCCGCTGTGCGGAAGCAATAGATCATGACTGCAAAACAAACGAATGTTATTCTAGAAAGCAGAGGGACTGTATCACACCCCAAAATGGTATAGGATTTTTAAGGGGTGGTTTTCTTGGTTTTACTTTTTCCTAGTTTACTTTTTTTTATAGTAAATGTAGACAATTTTTACAGAGCGTAGAAATCCCAACCTTAGGCTCGTCTTTGTGAAGTTTCGTATTTTGAGGAGCAACGCTAACTCCTAAACCTAAATTCTGTCCCAGTCCAAAAAAATTAAGTACACAGTGAGCTTTATAGAGTCTGAGCTTGTACTGTGTCAGAAAGTAAGGCCAAAATAATTACATATTGGACTCTACACAACAATTCCAAATAAAAGATGGGGAATGACAAAGCTGTAACAAGCTATAAAAATTTTTTATAAAATTACTAATCGCAGAAGTGACAAGCAACACTTCAGAAAGAACCAGAACTAGACGAATCCAACTGGACAAGTTAAATCTTTCTGCCTGCAGAAAGTGATGTCATCCTTCATTGTGATCTGTGTTCAAAAGTCAGTTCAGGGAATCCCATCTCTGCCATCCACAAAGGGCTCAAAGAATACAAAAAATATCAAGACAGAAATAAAGCTGAAGGAAACCTATTTAATTATCATTCTTCAAAACCTGCCCTAGCAGTTTCAGTTACACAGTTTCAGTAAACCATTCTGAATGACAAACAAAAATGTCAAATCTGTATAAGCCTATTTAAAACTCAATGTAAAAGAAACCAGCCACAAAAAGCAGAAGTCTTCAAAGGTGTCTGTATTGCCTTCTTTATTCCAAGGTAGAAGCTGGTTGGTGATAAAGGTGAAAAAGAGATATAATTTCCTAAAATTATATGAATGGCACCACTATCATTATGCTAGCGGGTTTTCCTCACAGCTTAGCAGAGTTTTGCTAGTAAAACATGAAAGTTGGAGACAGAGTGCCATCTAGTGCTGCACAACCTCTTTGCAGGGTCTCTCATGAAACTCAACCGGGCACCTCCATCCAAAAAACCTCCTAAATCAAAGATAACTCACATACAATAAGAAAATAAGGCTAGGCAAGTTGTGTTTTCATTCAAGAATAAATCTAAAACAAAACGAAACAAACCAAAAGAAAAACCCACCAACCAGTAATTATGGGTGCCAAATAAACATGCTTCCATTCAAAGGAAAATACCATCAGCACTTACAGAGGTATCTATCATTGGGGAAGGAGGGAGGGCAGAATAATGTCAGAATTACTTACAAACTCTAGCCAAAGTTTTCTTTGGAGATGGCTAACATAACGGCCAAATGACTAAAACACTTATTTTAGCCAAACTAGCACTAAAGAAGAAGTTAGTGACAGGCAGCAATAAAAACGGCAGCATCTTAAGGATTGTATCTAAACTTATATTTAAACAAACTCTGTATCTTCCTTTCTGAGCTTTCCTATTCATACACAACCCTCCCTCCAATGCAGAACCAGCACCCTTAACTTCCATCCTCCCTCTAACACAAGAAAATGGGCAACAGCCAAGCAAAGTCCCAAACCAAACTTCAGTGCACTCTGAGGCTGCAGGATGTCAACTCCAAAGTTGCAGGATATCAAGTTCTTGCTCTGTATTCAACATCATCATACAAGTGGACTACAGTGACAACACAGTGATTCTTAGCTCAAAATAAACAATGTAGGGACTCAGTTTGACTGTAAGAAGAACAAATCTATTCCCTGCAAACATGTCAATACACCCTTTAAGTCCCAAACTCTACCATCATCATCTTTGCTTCCCTGGCTCTGGTAGAAACCGACCTTCCTCACCTATTTCTGCCACTGCCCGAGCTACACTATCGCTCTTGGAAAAGCCATCCTTGTGATCCCATATCTTTGGTTTTTGTGCACTGTTAGCTATCCAGTAATTGCCAACTTTCTCAAGACGAACCCTGGTAGGTCTGATACTCTCAACTGAGCACCTTCTTTATGTATTTCTTCCTTTTCAGGATTACCACATCTCAGGCATTATAGTTCCCACTTCTCGCCTACCAAACCTTCAGAACACCCACTGTCTTGTTCTGGATCTAAAGGGTCTCTCCAGCGGCTCCCCTCTACCTCATTTCTTCTGCACATACACCCTGCTTCTAGCTACATCTCCCCTAATTCAAATGTTAATTATAGCCTGATCTGGACCAAGTGGCTAGTAATTCAGAAGACATTAGAAGGTGATGCACAAAAAAAAAATCTAGAAAGAAAAAAAATATCTTACATGTATATTTAAACCCACTAAAAATTATCCCCACTACAGCACATAATGCAAAAATAAAGTAAGGAAAACAAGAATAAAAGTTAGAATTGGTTTGGGCTGCTCATTCTCTTGGTTGTAAGTAAGAAAGCACTGTGACAGTACTATAGAAAATGATCCTTCAGGCTGCCTTTTTTTTCCCTTTGCTATAAAAAATTGCTGGTCAGATAGCTTTAATAATAGGCCTCCTCCGCAAAAATCCTTTTGATTAAAAAAGTCTGAGAAAGAGCAGTCTGTCCTGCGTGCACTTATCTTCTAACTCCAGAGCAGGCTGCAATTCCCTGATTGAAAACTATGCTCAGTGACAGATCTGTCTGGTTTACATTTTTTAAGTACACTCACTAAACAAAACCATTTAAGATGACTTTAAAAAGTTCTTGGATTGTATTGTTAAGTTTCACAATTTCTGCATTCATTAAAAAAAACGCACTTCATTTTTTTCAAAAGGTCAACTGGAAAAATCTTTCCAGGAAAGCCGTAACAGGCAAACGCATCAGGAGTTCCCATTTGCAGCCTTGAGTTATTGCAGAGCTTATCCCCCAGAACAGGGGCAAACAAATCTGGCCCACCCCAAAGCATCTAAACCATTAACAATGAGAATGGTGTAGACACGGACATATGCTCAGGAGACTTTTCCATTTTCTAAGCGGCACAGAAAGCAAGCAGCAGCGAACGCAGAAGCACAATGCAGAAGTTCACCATGTTGATGGTGAACCTTTCACACCTTCATCTTTCTCCCCACAAGTCAAAGCCTCACTCAATTCTGCCTGTATTCAACCCCCACATTGCACAGGATACTCTACTGCCTTCTCCATCATTGCATCAACCACAACAGAAAAAATTGGGGAAAGAACAGAGATTTGGGGAATATAGCCGAAAAGAAGACTGAAAGAGACAACAAGCTCAGCTACAAAGCTCCTTAAAATGTAGACAGAGGTAGGACATCTTGGGTCCTGCCACCAAACACCAACACAATCAGTGTTCTCTCTAGCTATGCTTTAGACAGTTTGTCTGATTGTTCTCAGGCTGGCAGGTTCTATAGCAGACACCACATATGCACTGAAAAAATGCCAGAGGAGCTTAAAGTTATTGCACATGTATAAATTAATGCTAGAAAGCATTTAGGAACTAGCTTTGCAGGTCCTTCCTACATCTCATGCTCAACCGGTTAATAAGAGGGCCTCAGGCAGCCTTGGAGAAGGCCAAGCCACGAGACTGACCCTGCAACTTCATTCTCAATGAGTGCTGCCTGCAGGACTGGGACTCAGAAGTAACCTAAATAAATTCAGCTGAAAGTATAGAGGAGGGAAATCCCTGGGGATGAAATGAAAGAGATCTGGAACAATACAAGGAGGACATTCTGGGGACAGTGGAAGAGAAGTGACTTGCTTTTGTTTTCAATTAATAAGTGGAACAAATTCCTGAGTCTGTTGTGGACTTCAATTTTATTTTATTTTTTCCCCTTCTGTAGTGGTTTTAATCCTTCAGAGACATTTTCTTCTCATTAAGCTACATAAAAGCATTAGCAGTTTGTTTAATCTTATTCTAACTTTTGTAATAAACAAATTAACTACTGAGCAATGCAAAAAAAAAGTTCAAAAGTGGTGCAACAGCTCCATGGAAAAAAGGTCACAGAAAGTTTGCAAGACTAATACCTGTTTAATATCTTAACTGTCAGGGTTCAAAGCTTCAGGCCTTGTGCTTCATAAAGTTTATCCCCATATTGACACAGCAAGTTGTACTCCAAAGACACCCCACTTAATTTTTGTATTACACCTGAAATTATCTCGGTGGAAGAGCAAGTGTAGAATTTACTTCTTGTTTTCATTCTGCTAATTAAACAGAATTCAAGACCACTGTTTTGCCATATCACCCGCACAGGTTTACATTTATGTCATGAATATATAGAGAAAGCAGCAAATTTTTTTCCCTTTTTGGAGAAGTATAAAACTATTAGTTATAAATATTTTTCATTATTGTTGTTTAGAAAGCATTTCCACATGTACTTTTCCTACTTAAACCCACTTATCTTGCACACACCACCACTGTATTTTCAGTCTCCAACAGAAATCATTCCAATCACTGTAAAATCCAGCAAAATGTTAGCAATAACGTATTATCACAAGATCCTGGAGTAGACAACAAAGCGGTTTCTGAAGAGCAACACTACATTATTTGGCAGGATAACCCTGGTATCATAGCTGGGAACACCTTGATTTCAGCAAGGTTCTGACATGGTCCTAGTGGGTATTCTCACAAGCACTCCAGGAGCAACACTACACAGAAAGTTACCATAAACCACATGCATATGCTACTCAAAAACCATCCTAAAAACGACGTTACTTGTCAATGACTGGCCTCAACCAGAAGGAGCTTTTCAACAGGGCTTCCACATGCATTTGTTCCGAGCCTGGTTTTCTTCAGCGGTTTTATTAGTAAATTGGAAAATATAATGCAAGCTGTACTTTCGAAATATGTTGGTAACACCAGAGTGAAGGGAGTCACAAGCCTTCTGGAAAGCAGCAGCCAAAGACCTCAAGAAACTGGAAGTGTTTCCAGAAGTCAAAAAGGAAGAAGGTCAATAAAGGCAAGCACATGGTAGCTGTTCATGGAAAGGTCAAAATCAGCAGCACACCAGGATCAGAGAGGAGGCAAGACAGACCATATCAGCCACCTGCCATGGTACCTTATTTAGTGGTCTACGAAGAGCCAAAGGAATTTGTCTTAGATTTGAAAGAGATTAGATTTGGTTTAGATTTGAAGACAAAGGGATGGTGAGGACACAGGGAGCTCAGAGCCATGGAAGAAGCCCTCTGCTATATTAAAGAGGGAGGAAGGTGAGGAGTTCTACAGAGCTGTTACAGGAAGGATGAGAGCAGATCAACTCCAAAGAACTAGAGTCAATTTTTTGATGAAATGCAACTGAAGATTGTTCAAAGCCCTGGAAGAAACCATGCTGGGACATTGGAAACCTCATTCATCAGAGTTTAAAAATAAGTTGAATAGATGCTTGTTCAGGGATGGAGAGACGATTTGATGCTGCCTTACGGAGAACAGGCTGCAGGACCTCAGGCTTTCAGGCACCGCCACCAATCTAGGGTGGTAAACAGTTCAGTAACAGGTAAAATACTTTCTGACCTATTTTGGGGGTTTTTTTGGTGTTTTTTTGTTTTGTTTTGTTTTTTTTTTAAACAGAGGCATAACAGCTTCTAATTGTTTGACCATTTCCCACTGAACCGCAGGAGACCAGAGCAGAACATAGACAGGAGCATCAGTCCAACCTCACATCACCTACATCCAAACACAAAAGAGCTATTTCAGCCTCACCAGAGAAATACACTATAAAATCCAGACTACTAACAGAATACAGACAGACAGAGAAAAAGCCAAATAAAAACATGATTATCATGCAGAGGCACTGCCACAGCAGCATCCTGAAGGCCACCACTGCAAACAACAGGCAGTACATAGGTATATCATCATGAAATCATAATCAAAGGCATTGTGTGAAAGCAAAGTAGGGATATTATTAATATGCAAAATCGTTCTTTTGGAAAGTATCTTTTACATTACAGTCTTTATGAACAGCACACCATACGCAAGCTCTGGTCGCACCTGAGCCCAGACATTTCATTTGCAGAACAAAGGACTCTACCCCTCCCAACATCAGTGTAGCGATGAAAAACTTTGGAGACTGGAATAGCAGGAGAAGGCAACAGGCACAAACCACCCTACAAAGCCACTGACAGACTGAAAAGTGCACCTGAACCACCAAATTCCCGAAAAGAACTACTGTGCTTCAGTACATACCTACATATTGTAGGAGAGAGAAGAGAGGGGAAGAAGTGGTTCCTAAACTAGATAACAAGATACCAATATTTTTGGTGAAAATTATCCCCTTCTAAAGAAACTTCTAATACCCTCTCACCACTCAATGTAAAAGCTATAATATTGACTTAAAAACCACACACATCGCCTCATCTCTTTCAGACAGAACACAAAAGATTAGTGTTTGACCATGTTTCACTCCCCACTCCTGAAAGCCCTGTGAGACAAAGACCATCTTCACCACAATGGTAACAGTTTTGGAGATAATCACTTTCTACTGGACACCACTCTTTTATTGCTGTGCTATTTACCCTACCAGCAACACAAGAAAGAGGAGAAAACGAACACTTGACATTGAAGAAAGGCACTCTCCCAAATCATCCACAAACCAGATTACTGATAACAGAATATCATTTTTATAAACTTTACAGAATTAATAATTTTAACCATTACATCTATAAAAGCAGATTAGATTACCACAGAAAAATTTTAATGTCTATACTTGCTGTGTTATTGTCCAATAAAAGTTTTTTTTCCTGCTAACAAAGTTCATTTTGTTGTCTTATGCATTGTTTAAACAAGTTGACTTTTTTTTTTTGGTGCATTCTTGGCTTTAAGTCCTGGACCCTCCTTTCAGCTGTGGAGCAATGTTGTCATAACATCCAACAGAGGCACAACAAATCCTCAAGACATGCATGAAACTAAAAGCACTGCATTACAATACCACACAAAGCGCATTAAAATCGACAGCAGCACGATTGATAACTTCCAGGCTCCGAGCGTGTGTACCAGCGCCTTTGCAAGAGGACGGGGGCAGCAGCGTTAGCCAGCACGACACACGGGCTCACACGTTGCTCATGCACAGTCTGTAAGACCAAAAGCAGCTTCACTGCCTCCCCATCACCTCCACGGGCAGCACGGCGCACAACAAATAGCACTTGGCACAGATGTCCCTGCCTGGCAGCCCACGGTGCCTGGCAGCGCCAGCTTCCAGCTCCTTTCCTCTTGCAGAAGAGCATGGTTCATGATCAAGGTCAACTCAGGGTCTCACTTGCAGGGAAAAGTTCAACAGGATGGCACAATTCGGCTCTTCGTTGCCAATTCATTGTGTTGAGAAGTTCCTGACTTTCAACAGCAGACAGATTTGCGCTCTGCACACAGCTCTGGCAGTGGAAAATAGCTTTCTGCCAGCTCATACTCCAGTCCCACTAAGAATCTCTGCTTCAGCCCTTATACCCTCTCCTGCACCACCAGCACCCGCAAAGAGAGTGAGGCTACCTTTAAACATTTTTGCAACCTTGATCAGTTTAATCAAAGCAGATTAGGAGGAATCACACAAGTGACTCCAGAAGGAAACTTTACACAACAGGGACTTCCGGCAGAGACAAGCATCTTGCTGACCCAATTTCTCCCATCAGCACAGTCCTGAGCTAGAGAAAGCTCGCTCCCATTTACAGCCCAATAATTGCTTTCTAAAACTCACTTGCAAATCTCAGATTAGAAAAACATTTAGGCTACAGATGCCTAAATATAGATGCCTAGTACCCTTTGAGACACCTGCCTAGGGCATGTCAGCCTGGCACAAGACCTACAAAGGACCACTGCTTTTTCAGAGAGGCAGCTGGAGGCCAGACAAGATACCTCCCAGCATCACAAGCAGCAATAGGTACTTCAGTTTCTGTGGCTGAGTCACTCCCCACGTGTTAGTTCAGTTTAAGAACAAGACGCCCTTTTGTTCAGTTTGAGAAGAGTCAGCTCACAAACCCAGTTTGTGGGTTTGCCAAAACCCACATGCCAAAAAGCAGAGATTCTGAGGGCACTGAGGAAGCTGGCAGAAGCATTCACCAATCCACTTTGCGTCATTTATCAGCAGTCCTGGCTAACTGGAGGTTTGCAAATGTAACATCCATCTACAAGAAGGGCCAGAAGGCAGATCAAAGGAACTACAGGTCTGTCAGTCTGACCTCAGTGCCAGTGAAGGTTATGGAGCCATATGGATCTTGACTGCCATCACACAACACATACAGGCCAACCAGACAATCAGGCCCAGTGACTGTATGAAAGGTGGGTCCTGCTTGACTAACCTGGTCTCCTCCTATGACAAGGCGACTGCTCAGTGGACAAGGGAGAGGCTGTGAACATTGTCTACCTGAACTTTTACTAAAGACTTTGGCACTGTTTTCCACAGCATTCTCCCGGAAAAACTGGCTGCTCATGGCTTAGATGGGTGTACTCTTCACTGGGTAAAAAACTAGCTGGATGGCTGGGCCCAAAGAGTTGTGGTGAATGGAGTTAAATCCAGTTGGCAGCCAGTCACAAGCAGCGTTTAACAGGGCTCAGTATTGGGGTTGATTCTCTTCAATATCTTTATCAACAATCTGGATATAGGGGATTGAGTGGACCCTCAGTAAGTTTGCAGACAACACCAAGTTAGGTGGGAGTGTTGCTCTGCTTAAGGGTAGGATGTCTCTATAGAGGGATCTGTACAGACTGGACAGGCCTTCAACAAGGCCAAGTGCCAGGTTCTGCACTTGGGTCACAACAACCCCATGCAGTGCTACAGGCATGGTGAAAAGTGGCTGGAAAGCTGCCCAGCAAAAAAAGACTTGAGGGTATTAGTCATCAGCTGGCTGAACATAAGCCAGCAGTATGACCAGGTGGCCAAGAAAGCCAATAGTATCCTGGCTTGTATAAGAAATAATGTGGCCAGCAGGACCAGGAAAGTGATCATCCCCCTGTACTCCACACTGCTGAGGCTGCAGCTTGAGTACTATGTTCGGTTTTGGGTTCCTCACTACAAGACAGACACTGAGGTCCTGAAGTGTGTCCAGAGAAGGGCAATGAAGCTGGTGAAGGGCCTAGAGCACAAGTCTTACAAGGAGCAGCTGAGGGAACTGGGGCTGTTTAGTCTGGAGAAAAGGAGGCTGAGGGGAAACCTTATCACTCTCTACAACTACCTGAAAGGATGTTGTAGTGACTTGGGGGTCAGTCTATTCTTCCAAGTAAAAAGTGATAGAACAAGAGGAAATGACCTCTTTAGTTTGGGTATTAGGAAAAAAAAAATCTCTTCATCAAAAGGGTTACCAAGCACTGGAATAGGCTGCCCAGAGAAGTGGTTGAATCACCATCCCTGGAGGTATTTAAAAGATGTAGTACTTGGGACATGGTTCAGTGGGGGATTTGGCATTGTTAGGTTTACGGCTGGAAGGTCTTTTCCACCCGAAATGACTCTGTAGGATACATGCTGACAAATCAATTTTACTTGATAAATGTACTTGAAAGGTCCTCCTCAAAGTATAAAACTGGTGATAGAAGAATATAGTTACTGTATTTTACCTTACTCTTGTAGTTGTCCATTGTTCCCCAGGCAGATACTACACCACATCCCCAGGAACTTATTTTGCAGTCAAAATAAGACATAATAAGGGATGCACAAGAGTCTCAAAGTGACCATGAATTTTCAACTAAGCTTCACAAAAGCTTCATCAGAAAGGCATTTTACAACCTGTGTTTCAGTCAAGGAGAGATGTGAAGTGACTTCAAGACAAGACAACATGTCAAGGGCAAACTCTAGGAACAGAATCTAGACCCAGAAGCTCAGGGCATATCTGTTGGGCTGTGGGAGCTCAATAAATAACAGTATGCATTTGCTATAAAAAAACAGAACAAGCTGAGCTAGTCCTGCTAAGCTGGAGCCCTTCAAAAGGGGCAGCATGCTGGACTCCAACAAAACCAACCAACTAAGGTGTGTCAGAATAGAGTCATTTAACCCTCCCCTAAGCCTTTGTTCTCCCGATTGATCCAGGGTTGAGGTCTGAGACTCTAATGCCAAGTTTCAGATGAATAATTCCCTCCTTGCCAACAAATCTCAACCTCACTCTCAAACTGCTGCTCACTTCTGAACTGCAGTGCCGTAATTGCAAGCCCATCCTCTTTCTAAGTATGGATGCCTACTCTGGTAAACTCAGCCAGAGGATGTGAGACTTAGTAAGAGCAACATCCTCAGGGGGGAAAGCTGGATTAAAAGACAACAGCATTTGGGATGTATGACTACCAGAGGAGGTCCAGACTCATTCCCATGCAAACATGTCTATTGAAGAGGGGAAAAATAGTTATGGGCTTAAATTGCCCAGGAGAATTAGGTTAAACTAACTGTAAGAGTGGCAGAAGTCCCAAAGGGATCATCCAGGGATGTTACAAACTGTCTTTAAATTAATAATTTCTAACAAAAAATTAGTAAAACATCAATCAGGAGCAGCTTAGATGCATTTGCTGTTGGAGAGATCAAATGTCTCCTCAGACAGAGAGAAGATTGAGTAGGTGACATCTTGAAATCCACCGAAGACCTGTTTTCTATAGGTCCAACCTATAGAATAGCTGAAGCACTTTGGAAACTACCCAATCTTAACCAATGCTGTACTAAGCTCTGCAGCTAAAAGAAATTGTGTTTCTGGCCCCAGGTACTAAACCCTTCCAGGGTTTTGTAAGAATTTCAAAGAACCCAACTCACCGTTCACTGACAGCAACGGACAAATTCCCTTTTCCTTCATTTGCACAAGATCAGTTCTTTAGTTATAATAAACTCTAAAACCTTCTTAAGCATACACTTCTCACAACAACAGACTTTTAGACCATACATGAATGGAAAAATAGAGCCACCATAAAGCCATAGCCATCTCTGGGGTGGAATATAGCTACTCTGTGCCAAACAGGATTCTGAAGGAAACGAAGAATAATTGCACTAATTGAAAATATAATGGAACAACGTGGTTATAATGTCCCTATTAAAGAACAAGTTTCAGACGATAAAAGACATTAAGAGGGAGAGCTTGAACAAATTAGCTTTCAGCCTCCAGAAGAGCCAGAAAACGTAAGGAGCAACTCAAAGCCAGGCAAGCCAGAACAAATACAACAAACACAAATACCCCCAACTGAGGCAAGTATGGAGAGAACTGGCCACGAGCAGAGCTTTCAACTTCCCTCCTCTTTTTGTGAGCACAATGGAAACAATTCCCCCAAGAACAAAAGCGATGCGTCAGCAGGCCTTACCCTCTCAAGCTCTTTCAAGTTGGAAGGACAGTTGATTTGCACCATGTGTAGGACAGGAATGCTTGCTAGAACCAAGTGAGATAAATTTCATCCCATCCAAGCTGGTTAACATTAAGACAGAGATGAATCATCTTTACAATGCCTGTAAACAACACTGTTTAAAAAAGGAAGAAATCTAATGATACATCCTAGCCATACTTACTTTGCAGGAAGTTTCTGAACGTTTATACCATATGTACTATTGTTAGGAAAAGTGTTGAAATAAGGGGGCAGACACAAACCCACAAGAATCGGAGGATGTGGACATAAAGCTACCACAAATGTTCTAATCTCCCTTCTGCTGTGCCTGCAATGGTGTTCCAGCACGTCTAATCCTTTACGACAGGCAAAGGTTGGGAGGAGAAGATAACACTCAGAGTAATGGAGTAGATATACATCAGACATGCTATTTATAACAAGAGACAGAAAGCTTAGTGGAGTCATCTGCTCTCTGTCTTGGGTTGATTGTCACCCTGACCTTTAGTGAAGCACTGATTTTTAAAAGGGGAAACCAAACTATTTGAAACCACAACAATGTGGGTTACCTTTGGTAACTCAGATGTGAAGAAAATACCAGAGGAGTAGATATGCAAGTCCCAGTCAAAAAAGTGGCTGTGAGTATGTTCCTCAAAAAAAATGTGAGATGTGAGTATATTCCTAAAAAAAAAAAGAAAAAAAAAAAGAAAGTCCCACAGAGCTATTTAATTCATGGAATAAAATCTTAATAGAATCAAATCACTGCAACCTTAAAAGCCAGATAAATTCAAAGCAGAATGGGGGCGTAATATTTTTGTTTGCATGCTCCCAGAGCCATTGGTAGAATCCAACAAACTAAGTGGAGGAGTCAACCTCTCCATCTAGTATCTTCCAAGCTGGACACTGCTCGGTGCAACAAACGCTAACCAGACACGATGTCTTGCTCAATATGGGCACAAGAGTGAAAATCTACAGTCTGCAGCATGCAGATATGCTGTGCAGTACCTCCTTAAATACATTTTGCCATGTAAAGAGGTACATATAGTCTTCTCCTTACCCTGACAAAATTCCACAGCTAAGCCAAACTAGACAAGACCAAACTAGACTGCTGCTCAAATATTTTGCAACATGATGAAGGTGATCTAGAGCAGTGGTATAACCCCAAGGGTCAATATTTGGGCCAATACTGTTTAACTTCTTCATGAATGACATGGACATAGAGATAGAGTGCACCTTCAGTAAGTCTGCCAATGACAGAAAGCTAGAAGGAGTGACTGACAGACTAGAGGAGAGTGTCACCATTCAGAGGGACCTGGGCAGGCTGGAGAAATGACCTCATTAGTCCTAACAAATACCAAGTCCTAACCCTGGGGAGGAACAGCCGCCCCAGGCACCACTACATCTGGGGCTGACCATCCAGAAAGCAGCTCAATAGAAAAGGACCTGCTGGGCACAAAGTTGACCATAAGCCACCAGTGTGCCCTTGCAGGCAAGAAAGCAAACAGATTCCTGGGCTGTGTTAGGAAAAGCATTAGCCAGCAGGTAAAGCGAAGCGGTCTTTTCCCACTTCTCAGCACTGGTGAGACAAGCCTGGAGAGCTGGATCCTGGTCTGGACTCCCCAGTACAAGAGAGATATGAAGCTACTAGAAAGGGACCAGTGAAGCTCCGCTAGCGTGATTAAGGGACTGGAAGATCTCTCATACAAGGAAGGGCTGAGAGAGCTAGGACTGCTCAGCCTCGAGAAGAGAAGGCTGAAGGAGGGAAATTTCTTATCAGTGTATGTAAACACTTGATCGGGGTTGGGAGTGTAAAGACAGAGCCAGACTTTTCTCCTTGGTACCCAGTGACAGGATAAGAGGCAACACAGAAAATTCCATTCAATGTAAGGATAAAAGAGTAAGAAAAAAAAAAACACAAGCTTTTTTCACTGTGAAGGTGATTCAAACACTCAAACAGGTTGGCCAGAGAGGCTGTGGAGTCTACATCCCTGGAAGTATCCAAAATCAGACTGGACACAGTCCCGACTGACGTGCTGTAGACAATTCTACTTGAGGGGCAGGACTAGATGACCTCCAAATATCCTAGTCAGCCTCAGGTATTCTGTGATTCTGTGAATATTTTCACCAACAGAGATTTATCACCAGGTTTTTCTTTCCTTCTCCACCTCCAGAAAAACTCCAAAGAAAAAAAATTCAGCAAAGGGGTCCAGCAAATTGTTAAGCTGATGATGCAATTTAACAGATTCTTTCAGACATTCTTATCTAAGCAGAAATATTGCCAAAGAGAAAGAAAGCTGTTAGAGTAAAATATTACTCCTGAGTTGTATCGAAATATAAAGTGATTGTAATCTGTGTGGCATTTTAATGGCTATATCTTTTTAAATTATATAAAATAGTTTAATGTGACATGGAGAAAAAGCTACCTCTAAAGGTCTAGAAAGTACCATTGCCAGGGGAAAGACGACCAATCGGGTGAACCAAATTGAATGTTTGGGGTTTTTTTATTCTGTAAATGCCAGCAATATCCCTAATTACAGGAGTCATGTTATTTGTGCCCAACAGAGGACACCGCTATTAATAACTATTAATAACCAGAAATGAAAACTAACCAATTAAGGCAATTCCTTTTTTACTCCCTGCTAATGCCTCTTTAATAAGAACAGCAACCCTACAACCTGCAATACCTGCACCAGACCAGTGACGCACAAAATCTGCTTTGCTTCTGGGTTTGTTTTCGCAAGTCAAACATCCTCCTCTGATTTGCCATTTAAGAATAGCTAGTTTTTATACTGTTAGCCAAATACCTCCTCAGGACAGGATAGTATCAGAATCCAGCAGCACCTACACACCTTCATCCTGTAGCAACTCTCTCAACAGGGTCCTGCTCTTAAGTTCTCATCTTCCTCTTCTTCCCAAACATGGCAAATTTCAGAAGGTTCCAAGACTTCAGCAGATGAACACACTGTTTTCATCTTTGCTTGAAGCAAAATTCAAATGTTGTACTAATACTTGAGCCAACCAAGACTTGTTTCTTGCTGGCTCCTCTCCCACAGTTAATGGATTTCAATGTCTCAGAAGATGCAGACATCAACCACATCATCCTTCAGATGAGACATTTACACTGTCCATGTGGATTCTCCAGTGTCAAGCGAGGCACAAACTTCATCTTTTTGTTCATCTACAGCCTCTTCTGTTTTACCATGCCATCTGCCTTCATGAAAGCTGTAAGACATAAACACCTTTCAGACTCCTACATCTCTGTCTAAGCACCCTTAGATAGGGAACCCAGAGGCATCAATGACCAGTTTTATCTTAAGAACCTCTTTGGGAACACAGGCTAAAGGATATTATCTCCACTCTTATATCTTGCAAAAAAAGACAACAAAAGAGGCACTGCCTAAGTGGGGGTAATGGAATGGCAATAGAACCAGTGCTGGCATTTCTCACCTCTCTTGGTCCACTTCCTGTGATAGTAGGGAAATAACTGCAAAATCTGTCATACCTTTAGATCTGTCATGAACTTCAGCTTTCCTACAGCTTCTTCACACATGCAACTATTGTCCCTGGGTCTAGCCAGGTCATCCCTCCTTCAGCTCAGGGGGAAGAATCTAATACTACCTCCTTTAAACACTAGGAAGGAACAGCAACAGGGAGTGATGAGATGTGGGTTTGCTTATTCTGGCATATAGTTCACTTATTCATGCCTCAGCAATAACAGATTAGTACAACAAAACATCAGAAGACATTCAGACACTGGGAAGTGGTTTTCCATCATGCCACTGATAAGCATTTCACTAACAGAAAGCTTAAGATTGAAACTATGTCTTCACCTTCATTATTTCATACACTTATTTCACCTTAATTACATAAGGGTTTTGCAATTCCAATAAAAGGAAGAGCTACACAAAGCTGGATAACAGAGACATAAGTAAAAAGTAACTTGCCTAAGCATATGATATAATTCAGTTAGAGAATAGAAAAAAGAAAAATTTTATATAAAAAAGCAGCCTCCTAAATGCTGCACAGACACCATCATATAATGTATTTTTTTCTTGGAACCAGACATCCTGTTGATTTGCTATATAGCTTTATAGAGAGAGATCAGTTATACAGACTCCCCACCTACCCCATATAAAGGCTTCCAGAAGCATTACTTCAGGTGACCACCACAAGCAGACCAAAAACCAAAAAAAAAAAAAAAAAAGCAGTGGGAGACCATTTTACCATTTTGATGGCAATTCTTTTGTAGTGTCAATTTTCACAGGCTGGCTTGCTTTTCAAAGTGAGATAGATTCAAACCTTGCCTGAGGGGGATCGTGCAAGCACTTCTCCAGGTCCTCCCGCTTGTCTGGTCACAGAGTGATAAATGACTAAAACAGACTCAGCCACATCAGGCCATTCCTCTGAGCCTAGAAGAGCTGGGCTGGGAGAGCTGTTCTCCTGACATGCTTTCCTTCAGGAGAGAGCTGCAGGATATGGGATGTTTCTATAGCAGAGGAGACTGCTTAGACCCAAGCAGAGAACTACAACTCAGTTGACACCCAAGCTGCAGAAGACATCCAGAAGAAAGGCCGTAGGGTCAGCAGCATAGGAAGGGAGGGGTAAAATAGTAATGCGGGAGCATGCTCTAAGATCTCTTTCAGGGTAGTATTTATCAAAAAACAGCACAAAGAAAACAAATCCCATGCAAGATGTACTAACAAGAGCTTAATCCACCAGACACTAAACAGAACTACAGCACCAGGCCAAGAAACAGAAAAAGGAGAAAACTCTGCCAACACCATGAATGCCCTAAAGTCAAGCAAGCAACAAAGATGGTCCATAGGTGCCCAAAGGCTCTCCCCAATTACAGGGGAATACAGACTACCAAGAGGAGATGCCAAGAAACTTTGTGCTCCTGAACTTGTGCGATCCCCAAAAGGGCTTTAGGGCAATGCATTTTAGGAGTCATGACAGCTTCACGTTAC
The DNA here is from genome assembly GCA_025769975.1 of Gallinago jamesoni. NCBI lineage: Eukaryota > Metazoa > Chordata > Aves > Charadriiformes > Scolopacidae > Gallinago > Gallinago jamesoni. Next base: position 40,967,849 of record JAOQGH010000032.1, read on the forward strand.
AGACACAAACTCAAGACAATGGGAAAACCAGAGTGTGACTGGAACACAAAGGGAAATTTTAGAAATAAGATTGCTCTTGGGGCAGAGCCTGTCTAAAACAAGCCACACACACACAAGCACACTCTCCTCACAGGTAGCACTGTGCAAAGTTATGGCCATACTTATACATAGTCAGCTAAAGTCCCCACCAAACCAATGTTCAGCCAGCAGGTTCTAGAAAGCAGATTTAAGTCAAGAGTTAGATCAAAACCAGGGATTAAAAGACCAAAAAGGTGAAGTCACATGTGCCAGGTATGGGGGTGACTTAACCACTGCTAGAAATTCTGGAGGCTTCTTAGCCCACAGGATGACTGCTAACATTAAGATTTCTCACCAGCTCTTCCACAAACTCCAGTTTGGTGGCTCATGGCTTAGAATGCAGAGAGGAAGTGGCTTTGGAAGAAGCGGACACACACAGATGAAGGCAATTCAGAGCCACTAAAGACCCTGACGACAGCAAACTAAAAACTGAGATTATCCCAGCTTTTGGGCCACCAGACTTTTAAGTGGCACCGCCACCCTGTGTTGCAAAGGCTGAACTGCATGAGGTTTAGCTCCCCTAAAGCACGGCAACTGTCAAACAATGTGTAATACGTTTTTCAGCATGAAGGCAGCTAAAAGCAAGGCCAACTTTATTATCTGGAAGGCCTCGACTTGAACTCTGCACGCAGAGAGGCTGAAGCCAAGTATTTCACGCTGATGCACGATCCAGGCTCCCACTGCAGTGGGTTTCGTAAGGGTTGAAGCCAGACACAGAATTAGCAAGAGGAAAGTTTGCTCAGACAACTGAAACCTGAACAGCAGAGTTACCAAAAGCAATTTGGAAATAGCGTATCACTCCTGGTTGAATAAGCTCAGCTCACCATTTCACAAGACCTCGCTGTGCTGAAAATGAGGACAGCAGCCTGTAAACTTTGGTTCCCACTTGTAGAGGTGCATACAAAGCACAGTGTCTTCTGTAGTATTCCTGGAAGTATAAGGTTACAAAGGATATCTCAAAAACATTTGTGTGTATTTTGGGATCAGCAGAATACTTCTTGGATCATGTATATGTTAGAACAAGAACCTAAAACAGCCACATACCAAATGCTCTCTCTTATCAGGAGCTACCAGAATAACTTACAAACATCAATCTGTCTCAATTTCCCTTTGAAGCGAAACATCGTGCATATTTTACACCCTGGCAAACACAGGTACAGAAGAATTAAGTGAAACCCCTATGGCCACACAACAAGCCATAACTGCGCCAGAAATCAGAGTGCTTCCAGCCACCAGTCCTTTCCCAGGGAGCAAGGAGGAAGATTTAACCTCACCAGAGCAAGTCACCTAAAAATTCACAGCATGAAGGCCAGATCTCCTCCTACCCACCTCAGAAGTAGGGATATTCAGCGGTCAGTTCCAGCCTCCAAAACAAGACAGAAGACATGCCAGCATTGAAGACAAAGAATCGGAACGTGATGTTGGAGCAGCACAAGCTGCTGCATCCACCAGCCATAGCAAGTATCACACGCTTGAGCTGTGCAAGCCCCTCAACAGGTGAGGAGAGCAGACACAAGTAGTTCATCCCAGACCACTTCTGCCATTCAGTCTCCAATACCTCTCATAAAAAGTTCTTTCTCTCCCATAATCTCATCTCTATTTTCACTTGTTCCACTCCCATCCCACAAATTAAATAGCCTCCAAGCAACAAAGAAAGCAGAATAAGGGAAAGCCCACCATAACACACAGATAAGTTGTCGTAGTACTTATTTCCTAGAAATGGTGCCTCTGTAACAAGCACAAGCTGTCTGTGCAGATTCACTGATTAAAAGATGACCATTTTCAGTTGCCATCTGTGCAGGTAAAGGTGTAAGTGCTCTTGTGTGAGACTGAGCTGCACTAGAAAAGTGATTGAGGATGACTCTAGAGACATACCAGGCCACACACACCCCTGCAACAGCACGAAAAAAAACTAAACCCAAGTTGTTCAAAGGGTCTCATCTTTTCTTCTTCCCTCATTTGCAGGAACCAGTTGCCAACAATTGTTTTCAGCAGCAGGGAAATTCCCTCGTGTGCTCCCAACTGCAGGAGCTGAATGCACTCATCCACCACCGCCGTCACCATCTGATGACAATTGTCACTGCAGAGCTGAGTCACATTCACACCCCCCTGCTCCTCCGCTGAAGTCAAGACGGCATCTCCCCATTTCAAATAACCACACTTATTACAATTAATTTCAGTGAACTTAAGGTTGGGCTTTTTCTTCACAGGCAACAAATCGATCCATTATGTACAAAGACAATTTATAACTTTGAAGAGTTTTCGGGGAAAAAAAAATAATCAACCAAAACTGCTTTACAGCAAGCGCTTTAAGGATGTGATTCTTCATTACTACAATAACAGCATGATAGCACAGGAAAAATTAGGAAAATTACTTAGTATTTACATGCAAACATTGAAGCATGACAGCTTAAGCACGGACAGTCTCGTAGCGAGGTATCTGTTCCTCCTGTGGTTTTTAGAAGTCCTGATGACCCAATAGCATATGTCAAATTTTTCCAATCATTGCAAGCAAGTAAAAATTATTTTATTAGCAAGTGAGCAGTGAGGAGCTAAAAAAGCCACAGCAGCAATCCTGCATAGCTACCAGGAAAGGGAGCTCTGTCACACAAATATAAGCTGTCTCCACTGGCTTGGAGAGAAATAACATTTGTTCTGAATTCATTTTACAAAATCACAGCGAGAAGTGAAGTATGTGCTTGTTTAGGCTTCAAATTGAGCTAAGCACACATTTCAGCTTAAATATACTTTCATTCACAAAGAGTGAAGTCGTTTCAAAGCACAGCAAGCCTTAAGTGGAACTTGACCCACATACAAAGAGGCTCTAAGCATATTTTTCTACTCCAATATTCACTGCTTGTGGATGAGGTAACAGAATCTGATCATTGTCCAGGCAGCTGTGGGTGCTCAGTGTCCAAGAGACAGACACTGCAGAGAACACCCAAATACTAAGGCAACAAATAACTCCCACCAGAAAGATTTCACTCCGTATTTGTTAATGTATTTATTTTTCTAAAAGAACTTTCAAGCTTCTCCTTAGGGGAACCTTGAATGCACAGTTTTAGCATACCAGATAGTGACTGTGCTGATAAGAAACTCTTAAATACTAAGCCACATGTTGGGCAAACAATTTTTTTTTTTAACATGGAAGTAAGGGCCAAAAGATATCGTTACCATCAGGATGTTGTTCATTTGGAGAGAAGCAAAAGGAACATAACTATTGTCTGTATGGGCTGGATTGCTCCAGCTGTCACAGCTCTACATGCACAAGCTAAGGAAGCAAGAAAATTGACAGTCCCCTGACAGGGTCCCCAAGTCCTACGCAGATAAATTTTTAAGGAAGAATACAACCACTATTCATCATATTAAACGCCTTCACACTGCTTTATTAAGATACCTGGTTCAGCTGCTTGGCAAGGCAGAACAGCCGGACACGTGCAGCAAGGAACAGCCAGACACCAGACAGACAGGGAGGGCAGACCAGGGACCCTGGGCAACACTTACTACCACACTAAATAGAAATAAAAAGCTCTTGACCAAGCTTTGCTGCTGCCTTCTATATCCTACAAGTCAGTCCTTGCGGACTTCATTCAGACTGATCGACTTCTTTATTAGTTGCCTTAATCTATTTAAAGAAGTTAATTATCCCAGTTTTTACTCTAATTAAACTTGGGGGTTTTTTTACCCTGCTCTTTTTTGTCATTTGAAAGCCTTCCAATTTTCTTGGAAGGTTGCTATTAGAAGATCTGGGCAGATCTAGGTAGCTCTGCTAATTCAGAAGCCACTCACAGGATGCTACATGACACAACAAGGCCATGGTGTAAACATGGGGTAGAGGAAATACAAGACGATGGGCATAAGCAGATCCCAGGCTTGATGAATCATCCTGGGATGTGGCACATAACTAATAAGCACTAAGTACACACAAAATAAACCATGAGGTCCTTTGAAGATATACTTGAATACTTCCCGGTATTGGGGGTTTTATCCTGAAAGCAAGCTTCCAATTTTTATTACACTTTGCACTTTTACACGCTCCAAAGAGCGTGAAAGAATGAAAGAAAGAAGATCTTACAAATAAATCAAAACATCAAGATCTTGATGATGACAAGGCCTTTCCATGGCACTAGAGCCTTCTTGGTGGTCCTACAAGAACCTGACAGGCAACGAAAGCAATGAGTTTGGCAACACTGAGCTAGGGAGAATGGGAAGCAAATACAGCACAGAAAGAAAGCAATCCCAACCAGGGGGTGGAACCCACCAACAACAGTCCGAAAACAGCAGCAGGAAAGCTATAAGAGGGGAGAAAACAGGGCAAAGCTAAAAGAGCTGCTACTGTAGGTCTTTTCTAAACTCCTCACAGATATCCAAAATTAACAGATAACCAAAGCAGTAGACAAGCAAAACGTACCACTGCCCAAGCCAAACATTACAGATCCCCATCTGAAAGCACATTTGGTGTAATGAAGGAAGCACGCCAATATGTTTCTTGAACAATCAAGAAAGTCTCCTCTCCCTTCTTGTCTATTTGCAGGTAAAGCCATCCAGAATGCATTGCTGAAGTAAGCCAAACCTACACTCCGAGAAGCAACATTTCTCATTTAAAGGCCATGTATTGCAATGAAACCCAAGCAACTACTTTTTAAGCCAAGAAAGTGATTAATCTGTCAACAGTTGATAACACAGACCATTTATATCAAAGCCTGGCTGTCTGAAGGCTGGCTGGGCTTAGCCCCGGCACAGCATTCCACCAGTTTCAAGGGGAGGCAAAGGACAGGGCTGGCAGGATAAGGACTTTTACATCCAGACAGCTGAAACAATAGGTTTAGCAGTTAAACACATTAGTATCACTGGAAATTTATTTCTACCTAGAAAAAGGCTGGAAGACAAGCGAAAATAAGTTGGCCAAGCAGATACACCAACACATACAACCAACCTGAATCTTGTACCCATCTCTGCACAGATCTGATACCTGGGAGTTTCCCCTATTCTGTAAGAAACAAAAAGAAAAAATTAAAAAGAAAAAAGAAAAAAATCATATCTGCTGTGCTGTAATCCCCAGAGTGTCAGCAACAGCACTTACTGAAGGATCTAGAGCATTTACTGTTGGATCAGATCCACTCCCTAAAATTTAGGAGCAGCTTGGGATTTTAGGAGCAGTTTGGGATTTTAGGAACAGTTTGGGAGCAAGTGCTCCAGAAATGTTTTTAAACAAAGTAGTAATTTTCACAGCAGTATTAAGATGCAAACTCTTTTGCTTTTTCTAACTATATTTCCAACCACCCAAAACAACTTTCCTTTTCCCTTAGAAGGGTGCTTGAGATCTCAAACCCTTCACTCCAGCTCAGGAACATCTACAACCAGAAGGCATCAGCCAGCAGAAGGATGTGCAGAGTTTCAGGGCCATGGGTAGCAGTGGGTGGTCACGCTGCAAGAGCGTGGTGTCCAGGCTGCGAGCGAAGCTGGACGCAAGCTCTACACACTCCAGATGGCAGCACAGGAACATGCTGCAGCTCCTGAGCAAAGGACCCGACCAACTTCGGCAGCGGAGCAGACTGCATTGCTCTTCAGCCTTTCCACTCGGAGGCAAAGCACCCTTTTATTTCAGGTGCTGTATAAACTAATCCTATTTGATTCATGGCTATATACAAAGCAGACAACCAGATTATGGGTCTGAATTTTCAAATAGCAATAGTTTAAGAATTTACAGTCCCTGCCCTACCCTTATAGCTAGAGTTTTGAAACACAAAGTCCAGCAGAAAGAAAAAAGCAGCATACCTTCAGCTGGCAGAATCACTGCCTCTACAACATGTTGCTTGCAATTACGCTTATAAGAAGTAAACCCCAGTCTCACCTTCAGCGTGGCTGAAGAACACACAGCACTTCATTATCACAGACTCCTCAAGAGGTCAAATACTCTTGGGCCACATCACAGCATCCATGCGAAGGGGAAGCTATCACAGAGAGCAGTGTAGCACGTGCATCCAGCCTCAAGGGACATAAGACAAAGCCTGCAAACTGAAGACATCTAAGGCATGATGTCTTTCAACCACTTTTTGTGCTCAAAAATCAAGGAGTGCTCGGGCAGAAAACAGGCATTTCTACATCAGGAAAAATGTCAATTGTCCAAAAATCCTATTATCCAATTAGTCAGTTGTGGTTTGGGCTGGGTTGGCCAATGACAAGACAACAGATACTCTCCCTTACCTCTTGCTCCAAGGAGAGGAAGGAGATAAAGAAATTTATGAGTTTAGGAAAAACTAAACTACCTTAATGAAATATTAATAATAAAATAAAAAAGAAAACAATTAAGTAGATACTATATATAAATATATATACAAAACCTTACCCAGCTTCCAGGGAGATGTCACTGGCAGGCACTGGGAAAGTTCCAGGCTGGTCTTAGTGACAAATAGGAACTGGATTCCAGAAGACGCTGATAGGGATTCAAGGTAGACAAACTGAGAGAGTCCTCCTCAGATGGTGTGATAAGTATAAACAGTCAAAGAACCATGCCTCTTCAAAAATACTTTACACTTCCCCATCCCAGTCCTGGCTGGAGCATATTGCTCCAAACCTGCCAACCTGCCCATGCCAGCATGCCCACAGCTGCTGTCACGGATGGAGGCAGAAAGACATGGCTTTAGCAGAGGCAAACTTCTAGGCAAGGTGAACATCAAACCTGATCCATCACAGGATCACAACACTGGTGTGCAGTTCAAGCAGTAAGTAGATTACGGCTAAATAGGTTATTCTGAAACCACCAGATGAGGTCAAGTACTGACATTCATACCTTTAAACCTCTCTCTGCTTGGCATTCCGAGTTCCCTTCCTCCTAAGTGGAAATAAAGGGCCAGGGAGTTATTACTTGGCTTTTCTACCACCATTTTGGGGACTGTGTGCAATTTCCTTGAAAGCCATAGAGTCCCACTTGTCAGCCAAAAAGCACACTACACACAAGGTAAATCCTTATTCACAAAGACTGCACCATAAAACAGACTAATGGTCCTCCTCATCCTACAGCTACTGAGCATCCCTTTAATAAGGGTTCTGTGCTGAACAGCCTTTTGCTTGTAATCCACGAATAGTAAACACTGACTCAATTGGAATAGCTCCAGCTCAGGGAGATCCTAAATCTCTTAAGTATTTGAAGCAAGAAGGCATATATATGAATAACAAGGAACAGAACGCAGAGTTATATTGTCTTGAATCACCTGCTGCTGTTTTCTCTGGGAGACTTCTGGACAAACTTTGTACTCTTACCTGGTATTGCATTATATATAAATAGTATTTTGGAGGGCTGAAGCCTTACACATTGAGTATCTGCTTCCAGGTGGTTCTCCTTCCCCTTTCAAAGTTTCTCATTTTATACCTATCAAGACAGCTCAGCCACTTTCCCCACTTCAGGCTTAAGAAAAAAGGATTTTTCAGAATATTAACTTTTTGCTGGCCCTCTCCCAGAAAACTACCATTCGCAGGATTTGGCATACAAAGCCTGGTGTTTGTACCCTGGAATTGTTTTCCAGCAATGCTTAGTGATCAGCCAGACTGGAGTTCTGCACTGCAGTGTGATGTATGTGATGTCCCCAGCCCTAGTCTGATCAGTGTTGCACTGCCACGGGAAAGTTGGAAACATACAACACACATTTCATGCTTTCAGGTTTCACCCCAGCAATTGACAAAACACCATGAAGGCCTGAAACATCACCTCCATTTATTAAGTTGTAACCTGCAGCAACAGAACATTTTTGCATCCGTTTCAGCTCATGAGAGCAATAAGAAATCGGGGAAAGATCAACTAGAAAGCCTCACTGAAACCATGTATTTGGCTAACAATCCTCCCAACAACCAAAAACTATGCTTTGCAACAAGCCCACAGATTCCAATTAGAAAACTGTGATTACAAAACATCATGGGTTTTCTTTATTAGAGACAACCCCAAATTTACTTACTGGCAAGTATACCATGCAGATCCCATCTTCATGCCTCCCTTACCCACAGCACAATATATAATGCAGGTTTTGGCAAAAGAAGAGAGGGCACAATACATGGGCTCTCTGTTCCCAGCAGTGCTTTTATATATAAGGGTAATTTCACGGAGTAGAAAGAGAAAAAGGTACAGAACCTGAGATGTCCTTTGTAGGGTACAATATGGCATACTTGGTGATATCCTTCATATGGTAATATCCTTCATCTTCAGTGCTGCTGTAAAAGAAATGCTGGGTTCACTCAGTGCTACTGAGCACCCTTTACTTGCTCTTCTCACTCACTGCTCACCAATACATCCAACTGGCTCTTCAAAGCTTAATGTAAGAACTGAATTAAATGTTCAAAGGCTGCCTAGGAGCAAACGATGTAAGCCATCTAAATACAACTGCTTGAATAAGGTAGTGCGCAAGATTAATCAGAAGGCCAAGAATGAGAAGGAAATAGAAGGAAACACATAAATCTCAATAGCCTCTCTCTTTGATAAGGTAAAATTATTCCCGACATCCACATGTTCTACCCTCCCCACACAAAACACATCCCAAGTAATCTCACTGCACCCTTGAAAAAGGTCACTTGTTTCCTAATTGTAGCCTCTGCTTGTCTGAGAATTATCTCAAACAAGCAACAATACTGCATTTTGCCACTTGATGGCACCAGAGAAAATCCTAAATTTTCATACAACCAGGCCAGATTCAGAAGAGTCAGGGAAGACGAGGTCTAAAGCCTAAAGAAAAAAGCTTATGGACAAGGCTTTGCATAAGAACACAAGAAAACCACTGTCTCCCAGACTATAATATTCCTGCATCCAAACAGTGCAGCAAAAGAAATCATGCCGCTTGTATTTACAGGCTACAAGCACAGCCTTTTCATGGTCTTTATAGGTTAGGTCACAGGTGATCTAACCCAGCAACTTAGGTCTGATGACAAAATACAACACAAATCCTGGTGACAAGATATAAGCACCAACAAAGATGATGAGCACCATGGGAGCCCAGAGCAATCACAAAGCTTGAAGGAGGCAGAATTGCACCTCAATGCTATTAGATCATGAATGACCGCTGCTCTTCAGCCATTATCTCAGAAGATCCTCCTCATTAGTTGCAAGCACAAAACTGGCACTCGCCACCCGCACAAGACACACTTTGCCTTTCAACACAATCCTTTGTACCCTAGTACTTCTGTAGCCGCACACTGCCGAAAGGCAGGGCAGGGGGAGCAGGAAGGATGCAGCTCCGGGACCGGGGTTAACACCACAGACTCAGTGCCTGAGAAAACCAAGCCAAAGACAGACCGGAGCACACCAAGCCCTGCCAGCCCCAGCTGGCCCTGCGGCAAGTCAAGGGGTGACAACCTAAATCCATAATCCAATTAGGATTACTCAATTAATCAAGAGTCAACCACAATGCCAGGGTACCAGATTACCCAAATCATCTTCATTCAGCATACAAAAGCAGTACTGGGATACCACACCGGCACAGGAGACCCAGGACCACATCCATCCCTGAGACTCAACCCATCTGGCTGGAGGACAGTCCTCCCCTCACCTAGAACCAGAACCAAGCACTCACCTGTGCAAAATATTTAAAAGAAAACTCCTCTGCTACAGCCAGACTGGATTATCACCCCATTACCTACTGCCCTGCAGGGAACTAAATGAATTACCACTTTTCATCTGCACCTCTGTTAGCAGACAAAAATTTCACCTCCAACTCTTGGCAGAATAGTTCCATAATGAGAACCCATGAGAGCCGTGTCAACATTTATTACTGCTTTCCCCAGACCACCTCTTAATTTTGAGAAATCACTAGCTGGAACTGGCTGCAAAAGAGAGGGGAGGGGGAAAACAGAAGGGGGGGGGGAAATCAGGTTTAAGTGTTTTTAAAACACTGCATGTTTCAGAAACTATCTGGGGTATGTTTCTATTTGTGCTAGGTAGCCAAGAAATAAGTATTTAATAGTTGGTTCAAAAGACCTACTAAGAAGCACTGGTCTCAAAAACACACATGAGGATTTTACCTCTAATTTATCTCTGTTGTTATTAGACCAGACAGCCTTCTACATTATAACTGCAGGAAACCTTAATTAAAAGCCCATGCTGAAAGTTAAAACCAAAAATACAAAGCAAGTTTGTTCTCAACATCTGACAGAGACCACCACAGCCATTCATCTCCAGAGCCATACATCAGCCAGAAAAATAAAACTATCTTGTGCAAGCAAAAACAAAAACCCATATGGACAAATTAGCTTTACCACAACGGGGACTGCTTGGTAGGCTGTTGTTCAATAAGTGTATTAAGACTTTGCTTTAACAGCATGTGCTTATCTAGAAATTGGGAATGCAGGTCATATTTATGGTTCAGGAACAATTTAGGAACACACAATTACAAAACATAATATTAAAACAATTCAGTGCACTGGCATATTTTATAAATAGAAAACATTACAAAGTAAATACAAGCAGGGAGTGCTGAGTTTAAACATCAAGGTGCTTATATCCTACTGCACATAATAATTATTAAATCATTAATGAAACACTAGATCCAATTCATAGAATCACAGCATGCTTTGGATTGGAAGGGACCTTTGAAGAACATCTAGTCCAACCCCCCACCCATGAGAAAGGACATATTCAACGAGATCAAGTTGCTCAAAGCCCCATCCAACCTGGCCTTGAACACTCCCAGGGATGGGGCATCCACAGCTTCTGCAGGCAACCTGATCCAGTGTCTCACCACTCTCACTGTAAATACGTCCAATATAAATCTACCTGCCTTCAGTTTAAAACTCTTGCCCCTTGTCCTGTCACTACAAGCCCTGGTAAAACATCTCTCACCATCTTTCATATGAGATCCCTTTAAGTACTGAAAGGCTGCAATAAAGTCTCTCCAGAGCCTTCGCTTCTCCAGGCTGAACAACCCCAACTCTTTCAGCCTCTCTCCATAGCAAAGGTGTTCCAGTCCTTGGATCACTTCTGTGGTCTCTTCTGGACCTGCTCCAACAAGTGCTGAGGGCTCCAGAGCTGGATGCAGTAGTCCAGGTGGGGGCTCACCAGAGAGGAATAAAGGTGCAGAATCACCTCCCTCAGTCCTCTTGTGCGGCCCAGGATGCAGGTGGCTTTCTGGGTTGAAAGCACATGCTGCTGGCTCATGTCCAGTTTTTCATCCACCAGTATCCCCAAGTCCTTCTCCACAGGGCTACTCTCAATCCTTTATCCCCTAGTCTGTTCTGATATGGAGGAGTGCCCCAACCCAGGTGCTGGAACTTACACTTCGTCTTGTTGAACCTCCTGAGGTTATCAATATTATTATTCTTTTATCAACACATTTCCATCTGGGTCTAAAGTTCTCAACATGTTTCCTTGAACCACAACCACCCCAAGTATCACAGCTCATGGCGAGCCACACCACCACCATAAGGCAAGTTCATCCCAAAAAAATCTACTGCTCTGACATGATGCTATTTGGAGGAACCATACTTTGCATGGGTGTTTACGGACACAGGATAGAGCAAAATGGATTCATGCAGAACACACCACCTGTGGCTAAATCACCCCAAAAGATCAGGGTACAGTGTTTGCTTGTAACAACATGCTTTCAATTTTCATTTAAGAATCATAGAACGGTCTGGGCCAGAAGGGACCTCCAAAGGTCATCTAGTCTCAGCCTCCCCCAAGTCAGCAGAGACACCCCCAACTAGACAAGGCTGCCCAGGGCCTCATTGAGCCTCACCTTGAATATCTCCAGGGAAGGGGCCTCAACTACCTGGAGATATTCAAGGTGAGGCTCAACGAGGCCCTGGGCCAGAATCCTCATGCTACGGATGTAATAGCATGTCTTTGCTGCTTAACATTTGTATAGTGGCACCATAGATGCAAGAGATCTATTTGAAAAACTGGAAAAGAAATGACAAGTTGAAACAGACTCAGAAATACTGTTTTAAAGCCCTGATAAACTGCCCTTCAAGTAACCTATTGGCTTGAAGAGAAAAAGAAAGTCAATGTAAAGAGTAACTTGATCTGTTATTATTAAATATTCAAAAGTAAATAATCTTACTTAGTGGGAGCGCTACCAGCAGCATGACTGTCCACCAGGGAACCAAAGCCAGGCAAACTCCCATTAGGAAAAAGACCAGGTTTTGCAAGCAATACAAGTAATCTATTGGTAATAAAGAACTGAGAAAACAAACTTTACATCACAGCATCTTTGTAAAAAGATGCCTAATCTCAGCTCAAAGCTGTACTCTGGCTCAAGCAAAGGTCACAGCCTTGATTCAGGAATTTATGATCTCTATTGTGCAAAGGTCAGAGCAGATAAATTAAAGATGTCTTTAAAAAAGAAAAAGAAAACCCACAAGCCTACACCACTGTCAATGAAAGCGGTGCTACTCAACTAGCTAAGATGAGAGGCTGAACGCAGCCACAAGACATTGGTCCATGCCTGCCTTGAAAGGCACGACCTGAACCAATGCAACCAGTGCAGCCCTCGGTCAGCAGAGGGCCAAGTCCTCCTGAATCAAGCAGCATCCAAGACTAAGCAGCTGCACACCCTAAACCCTGCAAGCTTCCTTCCTCTCCACAGCTCTGTTAAATGTACCGTGGATTTAGAAAGCCAGGTGAAGCAGGACAGGCTCCCACAAATAACAAACTGCAGGGAAATCCACCTTTGCTGACCATAAGGAAGAGATCTGAAGCTGACGCAGCATTTCAGGGAAACAGAAGAGCCAAACACATCGTTTCCAGATAGCTAAGAAAAAGAGAGATTTGCAATCACTGGTTGGTCAGCCACCACACCAGCATCACCTCTTTCAATGCTGCAGTGCAGCCTTCCAGAGGAACAGTTAGAGAAAATTTTAAAATCCATACTTAACATCAGCAGCTAACATAGGTATATAATGTACAGCAAAGAAGATGGAGACTTATTAGGTGAATTTTTTCCAGACCTCTGAAGGCTTTTGCAAATTAACCTTGTAAAATTTGTTCCAGAAATGGCAAGAAATCAGGGAAGCTACGGTCATACAAGGTACAAAAGGCCTCTTCTATATGGAGCAATAATCTGAAGGATGCAAATTCTTCTGCATCCAGCAGGCACATGACAAAAGAGGGAATTATACTACAGTTCAGTAGTATAATTAAGCAATATGATAGCTGCAAGTCAGCAGTTTTCAGATGACGCTAGCTAAGACTAATGTCCCTAAAAATTGTGCTTTGCCAAACAAAAACAGACATATTGACTTCAATGCATTCATCAGCAATCCAGATCCCTGAATTTTGTTCTCTGGATCTGTTGGGTAAGATTCAGCTAAAAGAAAACAGCCATGACCATAGTAATATGGAGTAATACAAGACTGGCAGGGGAAATCTAAAGAGCAAAACTGGTGGCACTCTGACCAAATTATTCAGCTGACCAAAAGCAGGTGCCTATTTTAGGGCTGCTCTTGCAATGCCTTAAACAAAGGTATCATTTACGTGTCTTGGTCCAAGCAATGAGACTCCCCCTTCTACCTCAGCAGTCATCGCTTCAACCTTATCTGTCCCATCCCAGACAGCTCCCAGGCTCAGGCTCCCTTTGCTCAATGCTCCCCAAGCAGAGTCCTGGGACCCACTGCTCAGACTTTTATAAAACATCACAACAAATACCACGGAGGTAGAAGAACCATTGGCCATTGCTGCTTTAAGCTTACACAGTTGCAAGAATGCAGCAACAGACGCAAAGCAGCTCCTTTCTTTCTTAAAAGGTACATTTAACAGTGTAACACCAATAGCCCCAAGAAGAGCATCTCTCAAAGGTTCCTAGAGAGTTTTCATAGTTCAGCTTCACATGCTACTCAGACAGCTATCACTAAGGCAGAACAAAGCGACTCGCTGCAGCTATTTAGGACAGGAAGCGAAGGATGCTGTGTCCAACTGATAGTGCAAAAGGAATTTTAAAAAGGCAACATGTAATGTCTCCAGCCTGGAGCCAATTTGCTTCAAAGGGCCTTGGTGTCCCCAAAGGGGAAACTAAGAAGAAAAAAAACACACCCATAGAAAACAAAGAAATTATGCGCAAAGCTTTTATATTTTGCAGAGTGCTTTGCCTCCAGCAACAAGCCATACATGATGGACCACATGCAATGCTGTGCTCTTAAATCTGTTCTTCAGCCCCAGGGCTGTGGAGCTGCTCGTTATCACACAACCCAGGCGTTTCCAGGCCAGGAGAGGCTATCAAGGCCATCGGATCTCCTTCATAAACACACTCTGTAGAGCAGCCTGGCAATTCCCAAAACAGGAGGAATTGAGCTCACTACATTCAGGAACGCTTAATCCAGCCCAAACAGGGTGCACACAAACCAATTTCCTCAGCAGGATTTAAATCAGTTTGCAACTCTATCATGGTTTTAGCCTGGGAAAGGGGAAGAGAAGGGGCTCTGGAGGAGAAGAGGGGATTTTCTCTCTGGCTACATCCCCTCCCAGCACACCTTCCATGCATTTGGTTCATGATGCTTTCGGGCAAGAGTGATTTCCCTTGTAATAACCCAGCAGTGCCCCAACAAAAGAGCAGTTTACCAGAAATACGCGTAACTCCAGGCAGTAAATGAACCCTCATATTCCAGGGTATTTTCCCCAGGAAGATCAGCTTGCAAAGCTGCTTCACCTCTGAGCCACCACACAGCAAAGGTGGCAGCAGACAGCAACCACCACCAAGGGAGTTTTGCGAACCATCTCCTGCAGAAGAGATTTCTTTAATCCCGATACTACACAAATATTAAAGAGGCAAACCCCATCTCTCATATATTTACACCTTTGATTTGTCAAAATACGGGTGTCATTCAGCAGCAGTTTAGAAGTCTTCCTTGAGAGGAAAAAATAAAGTCCTGACTTTTCCTGTTTGGGAAGTGGGCAAGGGGAAAAACACCATAGTATGCTGGCTCAATTTAAAAAAAACAAAACAAAAAAAAAACACCAAAAAAAAACCCCACCACACACAGCACAGGATGTGTAAAAATAGGGCTGCTGATTAGATCAGGACAATTGACTACAAGTCCCACCTTCTTGGCTTGCAGAGGGACTTGTCTCTCTCACCTACCCTGTGCCACCAACTGCCCAGGCTCACACATTGCACATGGGAAAGGCAGCCAAAACGGGTGCCTTCCAGCATTAGGGTATATGAATTTAAGGAACATTTCAAAGCTCTGAAAGGACCTGCTGGTTTAGTTAAGATCAGTTTGATGGCTGTCAAGTACAAATTAATGCAGCTCCTGCCTTTACAGAAGACCTTGGGTCTGAACTGAAGTCCCAGTGAGGCAGTCTGCTGATCAAACAAAAACTATCCATCGTGACCCTAGATAGTAAAGAACAGATCCCAACTACACTGAAGCCACTGCCTATGCTGTGGGGTGGGTGTCCAACCTCAGTATGGCTCAGGGAGAGATGGTACAGTGTGTATATACATACATGTGTATATATACACACACACACAAGACACTCAGCAACAAAATTTGGGATCTCCTGGTTTTGTCCGTCTCCAAACCTGAATCAAGTCCCCAACCAGCCTACCTTCTCCATCCCAGCTGTGGGGGCGGGGGGTGGGGAGGGAAGAAACAAATCAAGCGCCAAAGGAACAGCAAACTCCCCATATAGTCTCTCCCCACATAGTTCCCAATTGTACAAGTGAATGGAGACACAGGTCACCAGAGCAGTTGCACGGAGCCAGCCACTCGCACACACATGCTCCTCCACCCGCCCCATGGGAAAGGCTATTTTCAGCTAGTTCAGACAGTGAAGCTCACAACTGAGGAACTATCTTTACATGGCTGTAACTGCTTCAAGCATGAGGTGCTCTAAAAATACAATCCACATTAAGACGACTCAAAAAAGCATGCCAAGAGCTCATTAAAGAGCAGCGGAAAGTCTGTCTAAGTGAAAAACCGCCTTCCAGCTTGTGCTCGAGCCTGAAAACAAATCTGGGGTGAACTTCAGTGAAACATCCACTCTATCAAAATTTCACATGGGAAAAGCACACCTCCAGCCTCTGCAGCACTTGCAGACAAAGGCCAAAATATATACATATGTGTAGATATGAGGTTTATATGTAACAGCTGGAAACCAGAAAACTTGGAGAGGGTGCGACACTTGGAGTCCAACAGCATTAAACAAGCAACAGGACAAACAAAGAGGTAATGTTATAGATTAACCTAATGAATCATCATTGCCATGGTCTCAAGAAAATAAAAATAAAACAGCCATCATCCAGGAAAGAGAAAGGGGGAAAGGAAGAGAAGTATTCACGTGAAGGTCTTGCAGCAGAGATTTGACAATCTAGCTGTATACAACTCGATAGCAGAGGGAGGCCGTGGGTCATGACGGCAGAATTGTGTCCAAATCCTCTTGATAGATAAGGAAACAACCCCCCAGGAATAGGGAAATACTTGGAATGCCTCATTATCTTAAAGACACAAATGCACTTAAAAAAAAAAAGCAACCTGTTTGGCCTCACATTCATTAAATCATTCCACTACCAGCCTCAGACTTTTGGTTTAGATGTCAAACCAATCAGTTCCACAAAGGCAATTATTTCAGAATTTGAAATAGCTTTTGTGTGCCACAGCACAGGAGAGTCAATCCATCTAACCTCATACACAGACCACCAAGAGATGCTAGAAATTACAAGAGTCCCACAACAGACAGATTCAGGAGAACTGGTTGTGAGCAAAGGGTCCCAAGGACCTCACACAGACGTCCCTGTGACACCTCCCAAGCAGAACTGCTTTATCTTTGAATGTTCTTGTTGCTCAGTTTAAATGACACCTCCTAAATGCCAAAAATTAACAGACCGGTAATTACCAAGCCTGCCAGAATGAATACGCAAACCAGCCTGCAAGCTTCCAGAAACACACCTACTTCTTTCCCTCCTGCCAGACGGTGGGCAAGCAGACCATAAATCTTATATATTAAAACTTAAAAAAAAAAAAATCTTTCAGAGAAAACATTCCAAAACGCAATTACCCTAAAAACAGCACATTTTTATTCTGCACCTCTGCCAACGTTAAGTGGTTGGGTTTTTTCATAGCATTTTTCAGCTTCTGGATGGGAATTTATCTGTTTCTATTATTTTTCCCCACCTCGGGGAGATCTAGCTTCTCCTAAAACTGCCGGTTAATCACACACCAAAAATAAACAAATAGCTCCATTATTATCATTTTTCTGAGCAAACACAATTAAAAAACGTTAAAGCTTTGACACTTAGTAACATGTTCCTGCTAGAAAACCATAACACCTAGCCCACCACAGCAGTACTAGCTAAAAGACTGGATGCAAACATCTCATTCACACAGACATAATGCAAATAGCGGCCACGAAAGAAGAAATACTGAAAAAAACTCAGATTTTAGTGAAGGAAGTCATCCCTGGGCAACAGGTCACTCAACTGAAAATAAGATAGAAGCATTGTTCTGTATTTTGCCTTCCTGAACCAGCTCACATCTCTAATGTGTGAGAGCAGTTATCACAGGGTTCACTGGGTTTTCAGTCCAGTCCCCAGTGAGCAGATGGTCAGGTCACCCCCTCGCTGGTCACGGTAATTGCTGGTGATCTCAGCAGAGACCGATGGAGACCATATTATCAGCACCCATGAGACTGCCTTCAGTCTTTACAGCAAAACAGCCAGGCTGGAACATCCGCACAGTCCCTGCCAGGTTGTTTCTCTTGGCCAAGGAGAGAGTTGCAGACTGCAGGGATGCTCGCATCAAGCCTCCACAAATTCATACAGAGGACTGAAGAAAAATGTCTTTTTAGGCAACGGCTGAAGAAACACTAAGATGCCTTGTAGTCCTGTGGTTCTTCCAGCATTTAGCTAGTTCTCCCAAGAAATAGAGCAGAAAGTGCACACTGCTTGCAGAGATAAGAGTGCTGCATCTGTCACTTTATTCAGCAGAGCTGCAGTTGCAACCCCTGTGGAAGAGGATGATCTCCCAGAAGACTGAGTCACAGACAACAGACATGGAAAAATACCTGTTTAAGCACTTCCAAGTGTCACACAGATTATGCAGAAGGATATCAACACCCTGTTTTTTGAACCAGGCTTTGCAGGACTGCTCCTTACAACATTAAGACAACTTATTGCTAGTCTAAGATACAAGCCAGAGGAAGAGAATGCTGTTTTCTGTAACTCAGAGAAGCATATTCCGCTCCAACTTGAAAAAAAACGACAGCGTTTCAGCAAAACACATTTGTGTTTGAATTTCTGCATGTGTACTTTGTATAGAGAAAAAGCACATAAGAAACTTAGCTGGGGGCAATTCAATCTGAACACAGTTTCACCTTGCTTCTGCAGCTTTATGTTATATTGCTTTAGGAGGTTGAGAAATTGCCTGCCAGGCAGTCTTGCTGCTCTCACCACAACCTCTGTCGCTGAGGCTCAGCTTGGATGCAGAGCTTGGAAGAAGTATCTTCTCAACTGAGGCTTGGAAGCACAAGGAAACAATTCACAGCACATTTGGGGGCTATAAGCATCACAGCATCCAGCTAGCAGGTGAAATGTTCAGATGATCTCAACAGGTGGTTTCCTTTCCCTGGAACTCTCTCCTACTCCATCCCATCTTTCAGCACTGACTTCCTTTCTCCTCAGGTCCTCTCCCCTACTCATGCCTGCCCCATGGAAAGCCAGCTGAAGATCTGAGCTGCTGAGCCCTGCAGCACGGAGGCTACACATCATAAACTACAGAGGGTACAAACACAAAAGCAACTGTATTTCTACAAGGAATTCCCACTGGCAGTACCTTTCAAGTGCTCTGTTCCCACCAGGACTCTTTGTTTTGGATTATATTCTCTTCTTGTCAAGGAGCTTTATTTTGTGTACACTGCCAGACACTCAAAGGCCAGTTATTTTTCAAATAAACGTCACTTGGGTTAAACCAGGTTGAATCTTAATTTGCACTTCCTGCTTTTATTTCCAGCTTCCATTTATTTTTCTGTCCTCATCACTGCTTGGAAGTTCTGCACTGTAGTTTCATCCATGCGTGTAATTAAACGGGGGTTTGTTATTATTAAATCTTAAATATTGAGGACTTTGAGTACAGTCAGGAAGCATAACAGGCACTTAAGCACCTACATCCCTCATATTTTGCCCTTCTAACTCAATTATCGTTTATTCTCATTACTTATAGTTTCCAATAAAAAAGAAAGCACTGCCTAATCCAATTTAATCTCAGATTCTAACTGAGCACCCTCCATACTACACTTCACATGAACCTGTGCTAAACCCAAATCTGAGCATCAGCACTAAAAACGCTCATAAAAAAAAAAAAACCTAGTGATTATGCTTTTAAACAGCATAACCAAAATCTTGCCCTGGACAAGACACAGGGATCCATTCAAGAAGGGTAACCTAAAGAAAGAAGCCTGAAGTCCAAAAAAGCTGCACTCCACATTCCAGCTACAGGGCATTTTCATAGTGCTTCAGATTTAGTCATTAGAAAGCCAGCATTTGACCTCATCTGTGTCTCCAACAGACAGCTGCTTTTAAAGAAAATAACAAAACACAACTTTATTTCAAGGTTATTATGCTTGGCTTTCTATTATTTGGGAGAATCAGAGAGGAATGAAATTACCTCGTACTACCCAGGAGAGAATATTTTGTTATTAACTTCAGACTTTCACAAATTTAGTTTAAAAAATAAAATCAAGCAAATGGACAAGTGAAGATTAAGTGCAAACAAAAAAATGGACAGCAGGTCCATAAAATTATAATAAAAGAACTCGTGGGGTTTATCCTATTACAACTATTTGCGGCAAAAGAGTTAACTTCCCGTAAAATGCACAACAGTATTTGAGACATTTATAAAAACACAAACATCCCTAACATATTTTACTGCAATTTGGGGATGTGTCATCTATCAAGTTCCCTTCCAGCACCTATTTTGGAATTCTTTCCAAAATAAAGTGCACACAAGTTTGTCTGGCATGCAACAATTCATGGCACAATACCAACAGAAGATGTTCATTTTTAGTTGCTGCTTCCGAACCAAGAAGCAAATAAACAGGACCAACATAAGACAGAGTATATAGAAAGAAGTTACTCATTTGATGGGGGAGAAGGGGATTGTCAATCGATAAATTCAAAACTGAAACCTTGTTCTTAACATATTTGCACTACAAGAAATTGCTAGCAGGTAGGAGCAGGCTGACACACAGGAACCATCTACCTATTAGTATTGCATGGCCCCAGACCTGCTTCACCTTATGAAAGAAATTATATTAATTATTTAATATTTTATTTTTATCCTGCCTGTGCTACCCCACTGCTAGCACGCAGTCTTGACCACCACAGCATGTATCTTTGGTCACTGGAGGGTGCCACACAGGTTCCCAGGGACTGCAAGATAAAATCTCCAGTTTTGTCCATAACATAAATGTCCCCATCTATTCACATTTCCTAGCCCAATTACAGCATTTCCAGCTTGCACTAGGCAGAGGCAGGGAGGGGAACTTATCAGGACCACAATGTGCTGTGCTACCAATTCAGAGGAGTGATCGCAAAGATAACAATCACTACATGGCTTTAGCTTCTGTTGCTTTATTTCATAGCATCATAGCATGGTTTGGGTTGGAAGGCACCCTCAAAGTCCAACCCCTCTCCCATGGACAGGGACATCTTTCCCTAGATCAAGTTGCTCAAAGCCCCGTTCAACCTGACCTTGAGCAATTCCAGAGATGGGGCGTCCACAACCTCTCTGGACAACCTAGTCCAGTATTGCATCACCCTCATTGTAAATGATTTCTTCCTTATGTCCAATCTAAATCAACTCACTGTCAGTTTAAAATCATCACCCCTTGTCCTGTCACTACAGGCCCTGGTAGAAAGTCTCTGACTTTCTTTACTATAAGCCCCTTTTATGTTTCGAAAGGGAAGTTTTCTATAGTCCTGCATGGTAGGGCAGGATCCAAGAAAACACTCAGATTGGTGTTTCTCTAGCACTTAAATGCAAAGGAGGTCCCATAACATCAAATACTTCTGAAGGATTCCACCTAAAACTAGAAGATTGCATCAGTTTCAGTGACAGCACCCAGGACAGAAGAGCAGAAGAAAATCAGTAACGCAGACTGCACCTTTCCAAAGAGTACTAGCCAAGCTCCCTGCATTTCGTTGCCCACACAGCTCATGA
Organism: Gallinago jamesoni; assembly: GCA_025769975.1. Taxonomy (NCBI): domain Eukaryota; kingdom Metazoa; phylum Chordata; class Aves; order Charadriiformes; family Scolopacidae; genus Gallinago; species Gallinago jamesoni. The sequence continues at coordinate 40,989,056 of JAOQGH010000032.1, forward strand.
TTATGGTTACCCTTAACAGCCTGTTCAAGCCCTGTGGGCAAAATATTCCCATTTGTGTTGAGCTACAAGACGCACGACAGAAGCAATAGCATTTTAACTTGAACTTGAGTTCTGACTTTAAATTATTAAGTTTCCTAGACATTTATGAACTGTTTAGAATAAAAGCACGATAGCAGCACAATAGGATTATTCAGAACATTAGGCAGAAGACAGGTGAGCCACCTACCAAGTATTTTTTTCCAGAAGCTATAGATGCCAAGTGCAGAACGGACAGTTAGCACGCAAAAGAGTGCTGCCACACATGTATGTGTTCACATACCTACACCAGCCTTCCTGGGTATTCTCCAAACTAGCTGGTATCACCAATACAACCAGGCAGCAACAGTAAGCACAGCAGTCTTGTTCACTAGCTGAAATGCTTCTAGCATCTCAGTTCAGTTCTACAAGAAATTAAGAAGGAAAATGTGTATTCCCCAAATGGATCATCTGAAATTTCCTGAGTATCCCTCCAGGAAAGGTGCTTCAGCTGAGGTTGCATGGTCAAACACCAGGGTGTCTGATTTGTTCTTTATGAAAGAACATGGACATCACCTATCAATTAGTGTTCTTTCACTACTTCAAAAGGTTGTTGTTAAGCTTAAAACAAAGTAAATAAGCAAAAATCACAAGACCATCAGGACAGAGACCATATTCATGATGCTCCACAGCAGAGCCAGGCTCTCATTCCCCAGTTGGGGTCTTTGGCTTCCATGGAACACATTTTGGTCTCAATCCTGCATCGTGGCATGATGACCATAATGTTAAAGAGCCCCATAAATACATTTTACTTCACCCCGAAGCCACAGAAAGTACTACAAAGTCTCTACAGATGTACATCATTTTGAACAAAGGAAAACTCTGATTTGAGAAAGAAATGGCTCCAGAACATTCACAAGGAATTCATGGCAAGCCAATCTCTAGTCTCCTTTTAAAAGAAGTGATTAACAATGACATTTGTAATCTTAAAGGGTTAATCTAGCATCATAAATCTTTAACAAAAAAGCTGAGCATGGAGTTTCTATTTCTATTGAATGCAATATCCCACTCATACAGGAAAACTTCATGAGGTTGGTTTGTAGGCCTTAAGACCACAGGTAAATTCATTATGAATTTAAAAGCCCCCAGCTTCCTCTATTACTACCCCAAAACCAGACCTCCATCCTGCCCGTTCACCAAACATCCCATAACCCGCACAGCGCAGCTCTCCACTCCTGGACCTTGCCCCAACCCTGGCCAAACCCTTCCTACTCACATGCAATCATAACCACATCACCAGCTCTGTATCCTCCAGAGTTTTCCAACTGCAGGGCACAAGCTCTGGTTGTCTTCTCCATGCTTGTACATGCCACCCAGCTCAGCTCGCCAGACCATCTTATAAAAGAAGCATCAGATTACATTAACTGTCAGTAAAAGCAAGCTGAGATTTATACCACTATATTTAACAGCCTTTCAAGAAGGGCATAGTTTCTCTAACAAAGTCAGATTTTTGTCTGTTGGTGTCCAATTCTCTCCAAATGGGACAGTGAAAGAAGGAAATGGATTCACATGACAGTTCAATCATCTTACTTTCTCTAGCTCCTAACAGCCATCCCCCAGAAGAAACACAAAGGCTAGCTTATGAAACATGATATTCAGAAAATATCCTGTTAACAGGTATCATCTTCCAGGTAATTTTATCTACTAGTAAAGAAATGCACATGCACTTGGGCTTTGAGACATCAGCCGAAAAGCAAAGTCTACAGCCACGTCCATCACCCAAAACTGCTAAGTGCTGTCTCCATGCTTCCACCCACTAATCTTACTTTGGAACTCTTCATTGCTTAGCAGAGAGCGGGAAAAAAATCCTCCTCCTTAGAGTCATCTTTTCCCTTTCTGTCCCTCTTGAAACACAGGAAAAGGGAAAAGAAAAAAAAAAAAAAACATAACACAACACTTGGCTCCACAGTGAACCTTTTATGGAAGACCTGGCAAATCTCTTAACCTCACTGACAGATTTTAAGGAGGAGATTTTGTTTGCTCACTCTTGTGAGCCTGAAACTCAAAGCATACGCATAGCTAAGCATCAGTCACACACACCCTGCTCTGTTGTGTCAGTATCCTCAGCCTCGACATCTGCAGAAGGTACTGCACAGGGGGAGTGCAGCCAGCCAGCCACCAGCTTGAGAGGGCTGTTTGGAGTTTTTGTGTGTTGCAGAAAGGGAGATAAGGAATTATTTCAGTTCAAGATGGAAAAAAAAAACAAAACCAAACTCCTCTGGGATGCATATGATCATCAGCAGTCTGGCCCTGGGAGAGGGGTGCAGAGGAGCGATGCAGTTATTGCAGCTGTACCAGCACCCTCACCCTCTTGGCACGAAGAGTGAAGCATAGAATCTCCAAAACAAGCAGCAGTGACCCTGGGGACATCTGAGCTTGTGTAGACTTTGGTTCCCCACAGACTTTGTTGTGTAGACTTTGGTTCAGGATTTTCAAGAGGAAAAGAAACACTCTTTTATGGGACAGCAGTTGATGAGTCTAGGACACCCAAGCCACAGCTCGTCACACAACTGTTGAGCTAAATCCTCATCTATTAATACATCCAAGGGCAGATCCCCCAGGCTTCCTCTTCGCCTGGCCAGGGCACACAAGGACACACTTGCTCATAGCACTGCTATCTATTGCGTAGGACATGTCACCACACCCAGAGTGGGCAACACAAAGTGAAATCAGCTCTGTGACAGTCCTGCTTCGACACGAGGACATCAGCAAGACAGGTCAGCTTGCTCTCCAGAGTGCCCTTAAAAGTCTCTCCCACGCAGTGTGCCCTTATTCATTTGCTCCTGCTGCACCAGTGGCAACACTGGGCACACTTACAATGCACTGAATGTTCAGGCCAAAAGCAAATTATTAAAAAACAGATATTCAAATAACAAATTGCTAAGAGCCTAATGTGCCACAAGGATTTGAGGAAGAGTACAGTCACCTTTGCAGATTTTGACCTTCCTATTACTGCCATATGCAGTTTAGAGTCCCAAGGGCACCAGCCTGCCCCAAAAAGCATGATGAGGACTAGCTAGATCCTCAGCTTTCTTAATAGCTATGATTGAGAAGCAGCAGAAACAGAAGATATGCTCACCTGCTGTTCTGCCTCAGCTAATGCTGCTCAGCCCCTTTGTGTTTAAGTGACTGAAAGAGCACAAACCAGCGTGTGTGCATCTCTTGCCTGAGCAAATTACTAGCCCCAAGGTCAACCCAGCAGGTAAGCTAATTATCCATACACCAATTTTCCAAACTAAAATGGGTTTGGAAGCAGTAAGAGGAAGTTCCAGGAGACAGGCTGGAAGTGAGTTCATTCTCACTTCTGCAAGACAGACACCACCTGGAAAATAGGCTGGATTATTACAAATAAACAGTTCTTTATAATGACCTAAAATTGCATCTAGAAATTTTATTAAAGGATGTTATCTTCCTAAGGTACAGTCACAGGAAACCAAGAAGCCTGGACTCCTATTTTCACATTTTTCAAGAAGCCATGGCAGCTACCCTATGACACGAGGTGGGACCACCTTGACAAGGCAGCATGCAGCAGAACAATTAACCCAGCGTGCAGCTTGCTGGCAAAGCTGACAAAGGACGGCAACCAAAGCCAGGCTGAAGGAACCACTCCCATGGTGGCATGCTCAAGAAGAGCTGTTCCGGTGGCTCCTTCAACCCAGCGAGAGCAGAAGAAACTCTCCCCAGAAGCCTGGACATGAGCTTGCTGGAAACACCATGAGTGCCACACACAGAATTGAAGGGGGGGGTTAGAAGGGACCTTCAGAGATCATCTAGTCCAAGCCCCCTGCCAAAGCAGGGTCACCACAGAATCTAAAGCAGGAAGCTTTAGAGACATACTGACCCCCCACAGACTACAATACCATCAAGGCCGGCCCAGTTATTGCTTTTGGACCTCAGCTCATCACCAGATAGACTGATGGAAACAAAGTCAAGCACCGTATTGATTCACAGGGAAGAGATTTCCAGAAGCCACCTCTTCCACTTCAGTCCCCACTGCAGGGTCAACCTTCCCTACCGCACTACGAACTGACATCGATCTACCCTATTTTTCAAGCCCTTCAGACAAGATGTTCTGTAGGTAAATGAGAGCACCATGCCAAGATTAAGGTTTTAGGTTTGCCAAAGAGTTTTGTTAGCAGAGAGCCAGGACAACCTGCAGAAGAAAGTACTGCTCCAACCCTTTCAAGTGTTCAGAGTTAACAGTGGGCTCTCTGCAAAAGTGGGGGTAAAACACCCAAACCAAGCACCTTTGTGGGAGCAGGTAGAAAATCGTTACCATGGCATATCACTACAAAGAAAAAAAATTGCTTGCTTCATTCCTTCCCTACCAAAAAAGGAAATTAAAAAGGGACAGCTAGAAGTATTAAATGCTTGTGGGTGGCAATGAAACTGCTTAAAAGACATACTTATGCACTCTAAGGCAGCAGTATACTATGAAAAAAGTATACTTTTCATAGTATAAAAGGCTTTAAACATTCACACACACACACACCCCCCTCAAAGCTACCATGGTTAAACAGCAGTAGAGGAGACTTTCAAAAGTAAAAGAAAAATTTTCCAACTCTGTGAAAATTAAAAAACACAAATGCAAGTAAGCTAAGGGCATGTGCAAAATAATCTATACAAATAAGTCTTGCTAATTGTAAATACATGAAAAACTAGTAACTTCTTCAGTGATCAGAAGCAGGAAACCTGCCAGAGCAAGGAAGAGAGTGGGAGCTTTTTCAGGAAAATTCTTTTACCCTGGAACAGTTCGAAAAATGGTTTGCTGAATGCCATGGATGGGGCTAAGGAGTTACTGCCCTGAAACCTCTCTTGCTGCCATCAACTGAGAATTTAATAGAAGATGTTTAGACCAGCTCAGTAAAATGAAGAGTTGTTTGCTGAAGAATACTAGAGGTGCATTACATAAAACTGCCAGGCCACAAAACACCAGGTCGGCAATAACCTATTGCTAATATTGTGGTTACCACGAGAGAAGTGGAAGATGGAAAAGGGGATGCCAATTTCTTTAGTGACTTTTGCAGCACATGAAGAATCCTGCAAGCTACAGAGCACTGAACATGACTGGGCAAAGTAGAAGCCTTTTTTTATGAAATAGTTAGAAAACATGTAAAAAGTACAATACAGTGAAGGAGACAACAGCTTCTTTGGGTGGCATTCACGCATCTTATTCACTAGCACTCTTTGAAGAAGTCAGACTTGTTAACAAGGGGGATCTGGTCAACCTAACACACTTGAATGTTAAAAGCATTGTAAAAATTCAAAGAAAAAAAATAGATGGTTGATGTTCATGTTCAATGTGTTTAACAGTGCTTTAGAGAAGGGGACGAATATCAAGATGACATTTTGCAGAGGATACAGAACTATTCACTTGGATTAACTCCAAAGCAAAAAGCTGCAAAAGATCTTACAACACCAAGTATCAGGTGACAAAAATGACAAATGAAGCTCAGTGCCAGCAGTGTAAAGCAGGGCACTTGCAGGGGAAGAATGGGGGACAAAGCCTTTATAATACAAGCAACAGCAAGGGGCTCCAAATTAACTGCTACCACTGAGAAGGAGAGACACCAGCACTACTGAGGCTATATTGTCAAAAGTGTTGGCTCAGAACACAGAAACTGCCAGAAAAGGAAGAGAAAGCAAAGCAGAAAACATCACTGTGCCACTTAACACATCGCAAGACGTGAATCTGCATCTTGATCACTATGTGCAGCTCTGATCTTTCCAGCATCTTCACAAAAAGGTGATAGCTTCATGAGAAAAAGATACCAAGAAAAGCAACAGGAATAATAAGCAATTCAAAACAGCTTTGGCAGGAGACCGCAATGAATTGATTAAGAAGCTTCAGCTTAGAAGGCAAAAAAAAAAAAGGCTGACTTACTATTTCTCATAGTCCTGTGTGACAGCCTAGACCTTGTCCAGCAAAAAAAAAAAAAAAAAGTTTTAAACCCTAAAGGAATATACAACACACAATTAAAACACAGAACTCATCACTAAAATGTCTCAACGTGAGAGCACTACCAGACTAAAATGTTGACAAGGCAGTCATGGAGAAAAGATCCACAGGAAGCTCTTGAAGAGAGAAATGCTGATATAATCCATGTCAAAAGTCTCCAAAGTGCAGACTGCAAGACCTAGACACATGCGTCTGTATTTGCTCTATATCTCATTTGATGAGCACCCATTCCTCACTACCTTTAGAGAAGGAACAATGAAGAGCTTTTCATGTGACCAGTATGAACACTTCCATGGTTTTTCCTCAACTATTAGTTACAAAGCCCTTCTCCGCACCTATCCTAAATCACTGCTGCTGCAGTTGTAGCCCAGATCCCAGCCTGTGCACTGTCATGAAAGAAGAGCTTTTCTTCACCTCCTCAACAGTCTATTCTGCATGTGAAGTTGAACTGTGTGCCCACCTTGTCTTCTCCAGATTAGCAATCCCAGTCATGTCAGTTTTTTCTAAATGGTGACAAAAATGACAAATGAAGCTCAGTGCCAGCAGTGTAAAGCAGGGCACTTGCAGGGGAAGAATGGGGGACAAAGCCTTTACAATACAGCAACAGCAAGGGTCTCCAAATTAACTACTACCACTGAGAAGGAGAGACACCAGCACTACTGAGGCTATGTTGTCAAAAGTGTTGGCTCAGAACACAGACTGCAAGAGACGGTATTTGCTCTCCTTTGGTAAAAAGATTCAGAAAGTCAGTATCGTTAGGCTTCTGCAGCCCTGGAATAAATGTCCACTTTATTATTTTTTTTTCAAAAAGACAAAAATCCATCAATCCACTAGAAGTAGAATTGAAGGACTTTCAGAATTTCAGAATTGTTCTGAATTTTCAGAAAAAGCATGACAGAAAGGACAGTATAGGTAGACTTAAATGCCACAGCACTCTGCCTACAGAGGGGCAATCAACCAGGCTACCAAGCTACTACTTTTCTGCAGTTCTCTATAGGCAGGACAGCAGAGAGCTGTCTAAAGATGAGTTCAGTCGCCATATCGAGATGAAATACTGCTAAGTCATACACAGTAATGACTCCAGAAGACACCAAAAGAGCTTAGTAGAGCAGCCTTTCTCTAAAGGTTCACGGGAAATATTCCCTTTTAGCTTACTGCCTCACAATACTGCTATCACAAACTGCCATCACAGATGAGGTGCTTGAAGGGTAAGTAGGAAAATAAATTCAGTGAGCTACTGAGAGCCCAGACACAAGACCACATCCCACAGAATAGGAATAGGCATTTGATAATCTGTCCTTTGACAGTGATTCATTAAATTCCAGAAAGGAATGTACTTCTGCGAGAAAAACCAAGAAAATACAAGCTATAAATAATTGAGCAGTACATTCTGGCAAGCTGTTCCCTTCACATTGCATCAGGATGCAGACTCAAATAAAAAGGGTTACATGAATTATAGGGATTCACCATCTCAAAGTTGCATGCAGAACCTTAACACTGCAAATGAGAAAGTATCCATAAAACCTGAGATAATTAAGTAAAGCGTACCTTCAGGCAGAGAATGCCAATGCTCCACACATTAAGCCAGACCAGTTGATCTCCCAACAGACCAATAATGCTGATACCAGATTATTTCACACGAGGAGTTGCTGTTACTTTTTCCTCTGCAACAGAAAACTTGGAGCTGAATGGCATCAGCCTGACCAGAAGGGAACGCTAATATAATTCAAGCAGTATTGCAATGAACTGTCTTTTAAAAGACGCTTAATTATGTACATATGAACAGAGGCCCAGGCTCATTTTCAGGAGATTGCAGTTTCCTTGTCTGGGTGGCAGGAGAATGGGCTGAAAGATGCTTCAAAAGATCCTGCGAGGCTTTTATTAGCAGACAATTTACAGTTGTTACAAGCAGCTTCCTGAGCAAGTTCTGCGGCCAACAGTTAGTGTCTAGACGGTCTGCACTATTTCTTCATGGCGTTGCTTTGCTGGAAGTTGGCATTTCACAAATTACTGTACGTAAAGCAAGGGGTGGGACTTGTAGAAACAGGGCTCCCGGAGCCAAAGCGAAGTGTGGCACATGGTGCAGCTAAAGGGTGCAAAGCCCGGACAGTGACTCAGTATAGTTACAGCTCTGTTACACCTAAGTTCTCACAGTACTCAACCTTAAGGGATTTTTTTTACAGGTACTGTGTATGATTTTCAGATGCTCTTCAATTCTCACTGTGCCTGTGACCTTGAGGACACACTTCTTACCCAGCCCCAGCACGTGTAAGAGAAGGTCCACTTCATCCCAAGGATGATCCAGGGTCTCCTTCCTCTCTCCTCACCAAAGGCAGGCTTGGCTGGAGGACAAACCACCAGTAAAGGTAGCCCCAAGAGTGATCAGCAGGACACTGTACTATCTTCATTCCTCCACTCCAAAATACAAATAGGGAAGCTGTTAAACCAGGCGCCTGTCATTACTCCTTACTTCACATCTGTAATGCAGACTATTATCCTCATCTCACCCACTAAAGCAAAGATTAGGACCAGCTTGGCCAGCCTTCATTGTTAACACCCAACCCAGAAGACTCAAACTGCTGCTTCTTACTGTGTCACAGTTTCCATGCTCATCCAACTCACCGTACACCAGCTACACTCCCCAAACAAGAAAAACAGTCTTCTACCAGGTGAGAAACTGCAAGCAGCTCACGGAAGAAGGATACATTCAAGTTCATGGACATTAGATGTCTAATAGCACAGCTGGCCTCCAGACCCTGTACCCTGCCACTAAATCCCTTGTGCCAGTCTAGACTCTGGGAAGCCACAAAGTAAACCCAAGATGAAGTGGGAACAAACTGATCCAGCTGAAAAAAAATAACTCAAATAAGGTGGTAAGGGGAGGGTTGCGTTTCAGCACCCACATGAATGTTGTGCCACACCAACAGTTGGGAGGTGCAAACGAAAGACGGGGAAACTGCTTAAACCAATACTGGCCCATCAAAATACACCCCATAGCCCCAGCCATGAGAAGCAACGTGCACTTAGCCACAGATAGCTTGACCAAGCCCATGTCAGTGCCTGTGACTTGTGGACTAGGGATGACACAGCAGGTTGGTGTCTGGTTTGACAAACTCATTGAGGTTTTCTAAATCTAGCAGGACTCAGTCTTGATTTTTCCCATCCCCAAGTCCCTTGCTCCCATCCCCACACAACCTCCTCCCTTACCTGGAAACCGTATTTGTGCTACCGTACAGCAAAACACATTCAAGCAGAGCTATATTAAATCAAAGCATTTTTAGCTATGTTACCTCTCCATCCAGATCCATTTTCCCACCAGGTTTACCACAGGGCTTGTGCTAATACTGCAACTTTCAGCTAAGGAGACATCAGGCTCAGAGGGGCTAAGCAAGAGCCCCAGCACTTGCTCGACCCCATCCATAAGTTTATGTCTAAGAGCAAAGCCTCAGTTTTCCAAATTTGCACCAGAAACCTGAATGGCACAGGAACAGGGTGCAGCTGTGTTGCAACTCAGCTCCATTTGAAGCTATAGAAGAAAATAAACCAGAGAATGTTCCCCTTCCAGGTCATCAGTACCAGCTCAGGAGTCAGGATCTCAGACAAGCTGCTGCTATTTGCACTGTGACATTACTCCAGCCTGGACCCAAGGCAGCACTGATCTATGTCAGCAAGATGGGCTTCAGCAACACCACCTCTGGCTTCCCACACACCCAGCTCAGACGTCTCAATGCTACCCCCATTCAGAGAGCCAGAGCCTGAAGGTACAAAGAAGGACCTAAGGTGATGTCCCTATGGGAGATGAGGTTAATTATATCCATTAGTCCCAAGTAAGAACATTATTTGTCAAATATCCAAGCCACAAGATCCAGAATCCTAAAAAAATTAAAAATATACAGTTGAGGACCTCTAGCTCCACTATTTAAGATGAACCTAAGCAAGTGGGAAGTTACAAGCAAGGGATGAACAGAGCATGCTGACAGTATGGCAAATGGGTCACTCAGGTGGTTGTAAATCAGCCAGGGCAACACTAATCCCAGACAGTGTCATGGAAGAGTTGATAAAGGATTTAGGGAACACATCTTAATTACAGTCCTACTGTAATCTCAGTCAAGAGCTGCTTAGTAGAAACACGACCCTATCAAGTGTTCTTAATTTCATTCTTGGGTTGTGAGCTCTCCAAACACATATAATTAGCAGACAGATATGAAACTCCTATTAAAAATATAGTTCTATACAAAAGCAGAGACTGGATGATTAATTGCTGTCTGAGACACAACATTTCTGAGTTTTCTAAAGGGACACAGGTAAGTACTAGTCCCAACATAATATCTTACCCACTAAGGAACCATCTAGAAAGTAAATATACATATAAAGAAAAAAAAAGAAAAAAAGACTGATGATATAATTTGCAGATGACACAAAAGCTTGCAGAGTAACAAGCCATGAAATCAGGCAGCTGCAGAGAACAATTGTTTGGAAATCTTGATCCTTCCCAGCAACTCATACCGCAGGAGAACCAAGCACGAACGTACAGATGTAGCATAAGCACGATCTGTAGCTACAAAGAACTGTGCTCCCAAGAAAGTAACTGTGCATTAAGTAGCAATTCCTGATATAACACCAGGGAAGAGAGCTTCTCCAACCCCTCAGTGTGCAAGCAGGAGACTACAGTATCAATGTAATTTTACCTGCATCTAAATTGGTGAGGTGACAGCAGGAATATTGTAACTACATTTATGTGGCCAGATGGAGCTTTTTAAATTTATCAAATGCTGTTCAAAAATCCTTCACCTATTTCAAAAAGCTGCAAATGCAACTTTAGAGCAGAGAGAGGGTTTTAAAGAGTGACAGACTTATGGAGCTCAAGCTGTAAAACCAAAAGGAAGGAGTGACTTAAAAATACAAGCCTGTATTTTAACTGTGAGTAGACACCAGGTGTTAAAGGACAATGCAGAGGAGCACGAGAAAGGACAGCAGAACATCCACCAGCTGAAACCAGGAACTTTTTTAAAATTATTAGCAACCTCACATAATGACACAGGCTCATCTTTAGATGACAGGCTGATACAGCCCACTGCTCTTTCTCCTGCCTTTATTCTGTACTGGTTTGAGTTAATCATTTATAATCTAGGAGTACAGCACAAAAGACAGGGCCAGGGGGAAGTTAAAATAAAGGGAGACAATAAGAGAATCACAGAAGAAAGCAAGACAACCATCAGCTGTGCAAGTAATCTGTACCTATCAAAAGCAACTGTTAGTTATTTCAGGATAAGCACTCAGAAAACACTGTATGAGCTTGCAGAATGAGGGATTACCTTTTTCCTCAAAGAGTAAATTTGATTAGAAACTACAGAGGCATCCCAGCAGAGAGGCAAGCATCCTCACTGCGAGTGACTACAGCTAGAATATTACAGTCCATTGCTGGCTTCCCATCACTTAAAAAAACAAACAAACAAACAAACAACAATACTGAAATTGACAGAAAGCTCACCGAAGAGCAACAAACTTGACCAGTCAGTTGAGTGTAATAAAAAACTGAGCACTCCAGTGTCACAGATCAGTCAATAGGTAGTTCTAAGCAACAAAGAGTTTCTTTTCCCCTAGAAGATTATCTGATCCTGCAGAATTAAGTGATTCTTAGAAGCCTAGATACAGAGAGGAATACCCTGCAAAAATCAAGAAGCATAACACAGGAGAAAAAAAGAAGAATTATAACAGCAGAAGGAAGTGGAACTAGGAGCAATGGATATAATTAGTAGAGGTTGAATAGCAGGAAAGACATCCTGAAGTGGATTATTTTGATTCCAGGAGCATCGCATACTCGAGGGGATCTCCACAAAGACTCACTGAACTCATTTGCTGTCCTCCTTCAAACACAATGACATTCACTGCCAGGTTAAGGTAAAAAAAAAAAAAAAAAAAAGAGACATCGGTGGCAAAGCTACCAACATAGAAAGACATGAGACTGGCACAGCTCATCACACAGATTAAGGCTGTTGCAATGCTTCCTCGCACACCCTCATCTCCCGTTTTATATTTAGAATTAAATTCCTCTCCTTGAGGAGGGGCAGGCTTCATCCCACATCTGCACAGCGCCCCACACAATAATGGAATCCTGGCCCATTCCACTGACACCCAGAATCACAGCGAGAACAGAGCAGAAAAATAGGGCTGGAAGGGACTTCAAGAAGGCATCTTGTCCTTCCCCTGCCCCAGGGCAAGAATTACTACACTTGCTATTTTTCTAGCAGAAAATGCTCTCCCTGATGGGTGGGACACAAACCCACCCAGACAGATGAATTAGTTGGACCTTAAATTTAAGGTCTTAACCCCTCCATCACCCTTTGATAATAGTAATTCAGCCTTGAGCACTGTGTAGTGACAACACAGGACAGCTGCAGTCAGAGTATCTCGCTCTGCCGAGTCAGAAACTGATAAAAGAGCAATTCTGCAAACAAGTCCCACTGGCAGCTGGAGCCCAGCAGTCCAGCCTATTTCTGAACTGCATTTTGGGACTGCTGTTCCTAAAAGGGAAGCCAGCCTGGCTCTTGAAAACACATTTCTTCCGTGATGGCTACAAGAAGTGAGTCATATTTTTTTAAAAGTTTCCATCATCTTCTTTTCCGGACTCTCCAGCACATCATGTTTACCCTGAGCTGGTCTAGTTTCAACTCTAAAAATCCTTGGACCAGGTATTGCTCACACCTGTATCATTAATAATACTCCTGAAGAAGTAACAATGTACTCCAACTGTTAACACTAGCAAAACACAAACGTTTCTTTGCCCCAGATACTTACTAGTTTTTCTTCTGTCAGTATGCAAAGATAGACATTAAGCTCAACTCCTCACCTAACCTTAATACTAAGAAACAAGATCAACTGCACTTAGCTCTATGAAATGGAAAAAAACCACCCACACTCTTCATCCTGGCAACTCCCAGACATTTGAACCAGTTTTTTCAGTTTTGCTAATAAACCTAATTCTCAGCATCTCCTACCATGCAGTCTACCTTTAAAGGCTTCACAGGAGAACTTCAGAAAGAAAACTGCAAAAAGTTAAAAAAACTAAAACAAGCAGCCTTATAGCAAGATAAATCCAGTGCCCCGTCGCTCCACAAATGAAGAGCTCTCTCATTTTCATTTTTTCCCTGCACAGTGCACTATCACTCCCACTTGGCAATGTGATTTCCATCTCGGCAGCTCCTGGCTGATGCAGAGCAGCTGAAAGACGAAGGTGAAACCAACTGCACTGCCCTGCAAAAGGGCACAGTGTTTCCCTCAATCACTAACAGCAACAAAGCTTAGCACCGAGTTTAAGTTTGGGATAAGGCAACTATTTAGATTTTGAAGCCCAGTATTTCTGGTAACACACCTCCATCTTTCCCCACCTCTCAGCCTGATCAATTTCATTACAAGAGCTATAATCATTATTTACCTATCTGTACTATCAACCTTCCAGAGAATAACAAACACACTTGTGCACACCACTGTGAGTGATGCATTTTTTATCAAAACTAAAGTTCTTTGGAGAACTTCTGTTTCACCTTGAAGAAGAAGATGGAGGGATGAGGTGTCTCCATTTGCCAAATCTTTTACGTGGCTTTTACCAGGTCAACGATGCTAACAGTACGTGGTCTCACTAGCAAGAACAGATCTTAGATGTGCATAACTTATCTAAAAATATCATAGTTTTTTAAAAATCAGGTGATTACAAGACACGGTCCTCAGTTTAAACAGCTAGCTACCACATCTTTCAGACTAACAAGGCAGCAGAAGCCACTGCTGCAAAATCTGAACAAGCATCACAAAGAAATACCTAAAAGGCTGACATGCCAGACCTAGACTTGCAGAAAGGAGCAGAAAGAAAAGCAAAGCGAACAGACAGTGCTCCTGGGCAGGCAGCTATATCCATCTGCGCTCCTCAGGCAGGAGGAGAGAGCAGCAGTTAACGCAGATGAAGCAACGGGTTCTCCCAGCTGAAGGATACTGCAAGAACCACAGGGAAAAAGATGCTTAATAGGAGAACAAAGGATCCATTAAGCAAACAGAGGCATTAACTCATATCATCATCAGGATGGTAATTGTACCCATACCCAGGGCTTCACAATTACCCATGGTTTTTGCAAAACTGACAGAAATTGACAAAAAAAAAAGGCGGGCGGCAGTTTACAAGAATAATTTTGACAGATTCTGGGCTAAGGGCAGGAGAATGCCCTCCTTTCCCCTCTTCCCCGCCGGGGAAGGCAGAGGGGGGCTGCAGGCACCCCGAAAGCCCCCGGAGGGACTCCTTGGGCGCAGGCCCCGAGCGCGGGCTGAGGCCGGAGGTGCAGAGCCCACCGCGGGAGCGGACAGCACCGCGGCCAGGCAGGAGGAGACACCCCAAGACCCCGCCGGACACAGGCCGAGGCTCGCCCCTCACCGCCCTTCCACCTCCCGGGGCAGGGGGAACCGAGGGGGCTGCGGGCACTTTCTCAGAGACGACTGATAAAAAAATAATAATAATTAAAATGTCCTAATTTCTTCAAAGTTTCGAGGGGGGGGTGGAAGAGGGAGGGTGGCAGGGCGAAGGCTGCCCGAGCCCCCTCCGCCCAGGCTGGCCCCGGCGCCCCGCCCCAGCCGCACCTGAGCGTGGGGCCGATGCAGGCCGTGTCGGTGCTCTCGATCTCCCGCAGGATCCGTTCGTGCTCCGCCGCCGTCTCCAGGCTCTCCAGCTCCGCCATCTTCCCCCGCTCCATGAAGTCTAACGCCGGCCGGCCGGCCAGCCAGCCAGCCGACCCACCTGCCCGGCCCTCTCCGCCCCGGGCAGTACCAACGCCGGAGCCACCCGCTCCGCTCTGCTCCGTGCGGCCCGGCCCGGCCCCGCCACGCTTGGCGCGCCGGGAAATGTAGTGCGGGCGGGCCGAGGGGCGCCGCCGCGGCCTGCGCCGGCGCTGCGACACGTCCGGCGGCCGAGGGGCGGGGAGGGCCCGGCGGCGGGGAGCGACCCCCGGGGAGGCCGTGTCGTCGGCCCCGTGCCGCGGGAGGGGAGGCAGCGGGGCGGGGGACGTTGCTGCCCGGAGGAGAGGTGTCCGCCGTGGCAGCGGCTGCCGACCTCCCCCCGAGGGGACGCAGCCCCATGGCAGGATCCACCCCCGTGCCCTGCCCCGTGAGGGGACACAGCCCCATGGTGATGACACCCACCCCGACGGGATGCAGCCCCATGGCTTCAACGCCTCCCTGAGGGGCACAGCCCTGTGGCAGTGACCCCGTGTCCTCCCTGTGAGAAGACACAGCCACCGTGGCAGCGTTTCCCCCTGAGTGATGCAACCCCATGGCCATGACACCCACCGTGAGAGAACACAGCCACCATGGCAGTGACACCCACCATGCGGGACACAGCCCCATGGCAGGGATGCCATGCCATCCCCTTGAAGGGGCACAGCCCCGTGGCACACACAATCTTGACACCCACTATGAGGGAAGACCCCAGCAGGAATGAACTTGTGTCACTGCCCAAAGCAGGGGCATCCCCCGGCCCCATGAGGGATGAACCTCTGCTCCTCCTGCCTCATCCTGTCTCTCAGCCCTGTAAACAATGTCACCCCCGCCCAGAAAAGGTGCCATGACTGTGGTCCCAAAGAAAGTTCCCCGCTGACAACAAACCACCTTTCAGCTTGATCCTAAAATGTCCCACCAGCTGCTGAGCTGCACTCAGCTGCATCCACCCCGAGCTGCACAACCCAAGAGACATCTTTGCCCAAGGATACAGCAGTTCTCCTCACAAAAACCCACCACTTGCTCCCAGAAACATCCTTGCATGTCAAGGGCACCTCGAGGTTTAACTCTGCAGCTCTTCGGGCAGCTCCCTCCTTTGGAAGCAGCCGTTTATTATTGTTATTCTTTTGTGTTGTGAAAACAACGCTGAAAGCGTCCCATTCCCAGCCATGCATTATCGATTGTGGTGGAGTCATCCTTACACGGTGATCCCACGTTCTGCCAGAGGCACGGTGGGGATGAAGATAAGGACCGAGACCAGGCTATGCACACCACCAAACTTTTGCTTTTTGTCATTTCATCTTCTGAAATATAAGTAAACTAAGCTAATTTTATGAGCTGAGCCTCTGGCTTCCCTCCACCAAGGCTTGCTAAGGTTGAAAGCTGCCAGTCTGAATATCCCTGTATCATCATTTAATTAAATGAGAAAGGGATAAAAGAACTTCCCAAAACATGATGCACCATGACTGGAACAATGCAGGAGGGGCAAGGAGAGCCTGGCCAAAACTTTGTAATTCACATGAAATTCACCAGCTCTTGCACATCAGGCCTCCAGTTGCCAAACACAGTGTTGTGCGAGACCAGATGGGTGTCACTTTGGACATATTAACACAAGTGAGGAGATCTGTCCTCCAACAGCAGTCACCATGGAGAAATGGAATAAAAATAATTTTTTTTTTTTAATTATCCACTGAAACATCATGTTTTTCTCATGGAGACAAAAGCAGCAGGAATATTTTCATAGATTCATAAATACTTATGTCAAATGGGGAGGAAGAAGGATATTGTTACCTCCTAGGAGGACCTCATAAGGACCACCAACCATAGATTTTTCAAAGTGTTAATTAGCTTCTACAGCTATGATGAAATCTGACCACATTTTTAAAAGAAAAACTTAGCGATATTTTTGATGCCATAGAAAATTCCACCTGGCCTCGGACTTCAAATTTTAACCGCATATCTCTTTTTTCCCTTGCCTTGTAGAGTCAAAAGTCTGCTGTGATCAAATTTTTGGTGTTCATGTATGATGCTGAGGTCTGGGATCAACCAACCTCTTCTTTGATCAGCTGAAAAGTCTGAGCTCTTGGAGGCTTTCGCTCTAAGGCATGGTTCTCAATAATTTCCTCCTTTGTGCATTTTTTTCAGAAAACCTACAATATTTCCTCTTTTCCTTAGTCTGTGGATACCAGAAGTGGACAGAGAGAAGTGGCTCCAGCACCAAGCACAAAGAGAGTATAATCCATCTGCTCCTCCTCAACATTGTGTTGGTACCATCATGGGTACCATTAGCCAGTCCCATTGGCCACAGAGTCACACTGAGGCTGATGTCCAGCTGATTACCCACCGTCACCTTCAATTCTTTTCAGGTCACTGTCGTCCGGGATAAAATTTTCCATTCTGTAAGAAGAGCTACATTCTTTGTCCCTGGACACATGACATTTGGTCACCTTCACATGAATATTCATTGCTTTTGTCTGGCTTTACCAAGCAGTCTGGGACTTGCCCTTATTATTTGCTGCCACACAAACTTTGTACCATGTGAAAGCCTGTCCACAACAAGTTTATTTATTCTTACCAGTCACTGACATAAGCATACTGAATTTGTATTGTTCTAATTTATTAATCAAATCATCATGCAGTACCAACAGAAATGCATCAAAGATGACCGTTACCAGCTCATAATCTCATTGAAAAATTGTATCAAGTTTCTATTTCCCTTAAAACTGTGCTAGCTGATGTCAAGTCTTATATTCCCTTAATTTCCTACTAATGTAGTTCCACATAATTGTTTTTTATGGGAATGACAACAGCCTGATGGAGCTTTAAAAATGCTCCCTTTTAATTACTGACCTCCATTGGTGTTTTCCAGTCCTCCAGAACTTCCCTGCTGTTCTAAAGCTGCCTTAAAAAATCAATGTAACCTTGAGCAGCCTTTACACGGCCTCGTGTGCAGGTTACCTTGCTCACAGTCTGCCTCTCTCTGCAACTGCTTGGTCACTCCCTCACTGCTGAAATGAAAAGTCATCATCACTGTCTACAAATTACTGTGGCACCTGTGATCTTCCCAAATTCAAGACCAGCTGTAATTCTGCCATTTTACTAGAGCAATACCACCATTAGAATATCTTTTTTTTTTTTTTTAATTAATCTTAACAATCTCTCTCCTATTGTTCTTATTTTGGCTTTTCATTTTGTGCTGTTACTTTGCTGAACTGTTTTCAACATCTCCTGGCTACTCTGCTTCCTTACCTGCTCCCCCCTCTCGCTGCTGGCTTCTTCCCTTCCAGTTGCCTCAAAGCTCTTCTCACCACACCTATATTCAAATAACAACAGGCAAGCATGATGCCAAGTGACTCTTACATTTGGTCTAACCAGTGTCATTCAGGAAAACGTTTCACAGAGAAAGGAAGGGACTAGTAAACAGATCCAGGAATAAAAAGTAGAAAGAAAGCAACAGACAAGGCCAAATGCTGCTGACCTGGAAGACCACCCTTCTGCAGGGACCTGGAGGACTCGTCCCTCACATTGTCAGACACTGAAATAATCTCAAGCAACCTTTTTGGGCAGGTTGCTTCTTCTAGGGTGTGAACTGGAGTCTTGGAGCCCCTGTAGTTGCCTCCATGCTCTCCTCCTACATCCCCAGCCTCTGCCTGCTCCCCACCTCTCTCTTCTGCCTTCACTGAACCCCTTTAGCCATAACCTGGCTCTCAGCCGGGCTGGGCATCCTCAGCGTTTACTTTCTCATATCCAATCACTTGAAGCTGGACAAGGAAAGACACACAGTATTTCTAAAGCAACAAGAAACACCGTGGGTGCTGACTAAGCACACAAGTCAGCCTCTCCTGTTTGCTCTGGGTGTGCACCAGCCTGGTTTCCTTCTTAAAGGCTGACCTTTAGCACCCTCCACTTCAACCCCAGGCGACTAAATAATTCTCAGCTACCCATTTAGCTGCCTGCATTTAATTTATCCCCCTTCCCTCAGCCACCTTCTATATTTTTGCCACAGGGTGCCAACCAAAAGTACCCCCGTGTGCCCATGAAATTCAACCTTACCCTTTCCAGGGGGGAGAGCGTGAGGTTTGGCTGCCCTTTCACAGGGCGAGGGGGAAAGGGCTGCAGCTGGGATGGAGAGGCAGAGAAAGCAAGGAGCCACAGGGAGCCGGGCTGGCTGCTCCTGGTTGTATGGAGGGTGGGAGAAGTGCTGTCAGCAGCTGCTGCTTCTGAGAAGGGCCACAGCTCCCTCTGCACTGGTTGCCACCATCCCACACACTTTGATGCCACCCACAGCAGCAGCAGCCAGCCTGGCTTGCCAGAGACTCGGTACGGTGGTTCCACTGTGGTCGTGCTGCTCTCAGGCAGGTGCCCTCACCTAGACCTGGCTCTGGTGGTTTATTGCCCCTGGGTGCATTCATCCGCACGTATCAGTAATCACGAAATAATTCAGTCCCTCACAACATACTTATGGAGGATAAATCCCTGTTTTCCCACCAACTAGGCTCTGTGCTTAAAATCCTGCTCTGCTTTACGTTTCAGGACTGAAATAAATTTTTAAGCCTCTCTGATATTATCACACTGTTCCCCAAATCCGTGCTTGGGACATAACTTTATGACTATCATACCTTTACCTATCATGACTCTTGTTTTCTTGTGCATTTTATTATAACTTTTTTTTTTTTTCTGAATACAGGAAATTAATAGCTTGGACAGACTGAAACAGTGGTGAGATGGACTTCAGCCGCACAGGTCTGGCTTTCAACCTTTGTGGAGCATTTTTCAAATCTGAGCTTCTGATTTAATTAAATACAGGGACGGAGTTCTCTGATGGCAATGCTAGGGTAAAGATTTTTGGCAAGCTGTACTGGGATTTCTAAAGTCCTGTCAAAACCCATATGGCATGGCACAGCTTCATCTAGACAGGATTTGGACCAAAGAGGTGGGTCCTCATCAGAGGTACAGAGCTGCTCCTTAGCTCTGGACTATTTAGCTGAACCTGGGAAGCCCATGCTGACAGGGAATCAGCACAGTGAAGGGCTGGTCTCCTTGTCTTTGTTTAGAAGCAGAAGGACAAATACATTCACTTTTAAGCTTGAGCGGTGCATGATATATTTCTATTCCATTGTGTGATGGGAAGTGGTTAACACCTTTGTGAGGGCTCCTGCCGTGCCGCTCAGTCCGTCCTCATTATCCTTGCTGCCATGAAACCCAGCCAGATAGCAGCCCTGCTGTACGGGGCAAGGGATCTGCTGGTATCTGAGGCATCTTGTCCTTAGGAGGTCACACAGTTAGCTGCTGAACATGATGAGAACCCGCAGTTGGGGTGGCCTTTGGGCTACTAAAACAACAAGCAGAGCTCAGGAGCGAAACCACAGCCTTCCCTTCCAGCAGCCCATGGGTAGTCATGGCAATGATGACTACAGCCAGGGCCACCTTGTATGACTTTGAGCCCTGCCCTTCTTGGGTGGTAGCACCAGGCAGAAATACCCAGGGCTCTTCCTGAAAGCTATTGTTAACAGTCCTTTGCAGAAGGAATTTAGCACTTCCTCTCCAACATGCATGACCCCTGGCAGTGTTACGGCAGCTGCTGCTCAGGATTACAAGCTCCAAAGCATTCCCACCACCCCTGCAGCACTCAGGGTGGGTTTCCCCCCTGGAAGCCCTCCTACCTTCCTCGGGATTTGTGGGAGCCCTGTCATAGCCATCAGAAGCTGCTGAGAGCATTGCAAACACACACACAACATCCTGTGTGCAACAACAGGATCTGTGCCACAGGATCCGTGCCACAACAACAAAGCAGCTTGGGTGGCTTCTCCAGATAAATCCAATAGGTACAATCTCAAACGATGGATAATTTGGGCAGTTCTGATAATTCGCCACTAGACATTTAAAATCAGCACCATGAAGAGAAATTTACTCCCCTGGCACTTTTCAGCTGGCTTGTACCAGTGGCTCTTCCTCTCCCTGCGCTGTGCTGCCCAGGAGCAAAGCCCCGAGCCCCCTCACTGTCCTCCCGGGGTTTCCCGGGCTCAGGGGTTACCCACAGCTCCCTTCAGATTTTAAATGCCGCTGACACCTAGTGCTGGTTCCCTCAACTACAGCCTGAGCTGTAAGAGAAGCCCTAACGCTGATGGATGAAGAGCTGAGGTTTTCTGATGTTCATGGTTTCATGTTACTCGCTCTTTTGGAACCGCCTTCATCTGCCTCCTGATTTGTGAATGTAAAGAGGTGCCTGAGCGGTGTTGTCACAGTGGTGGTGACACACACACAACACAGTGGAATGGTGTTGTCCTGTTGGCACAGGACAGTGCCATGAGGTCTGTCCCCATCAGCAACAGAGCCATGCAGCAGGAGCAAATCTCTAAGGGGACTAGGATGGTGCTGAGGGCCCAGTGCACTGTGCACAGGGTGGGAGGCAAGTGGAACATCTTCCATCTCTTCAGAGAATGACCACTGCTCTCACTGGTTCTGGCACATCTCTGTTCATCTTCTTGACCAACTTCCTGGAAAGAGTTCAAACTCTCCTGCTGTCAGGGCATGCCGGCTGAGACCCTGCCTGAGCAGCTCCTGCTACCCCAGGAGGCTCTGTGGCAACCTGCTCATCCTCCAACACCAAAATGCTCACCCAGGGATAATTTGATACTCATATTGCTCAGGGGAAAAATCCCCCCTGGACCAGCTCCACCAGTTGTATGTGGCTTCCTTCCCTTCCCCTCGTGTTCACCAGACACTGCTCAGGCAAATGCTTTCACTAACTAGGGAAGGTGTCCCTGTAGTTCAGTCACACCTGTACAACAGGTCATCTTCAGGGGCTTTCCCAGCTTTATCACCTTCCCAGCCCAAATTGCATCACTTCTGAAAACCCAGTGATGACCTTTCTACAATGTAAGGCTTTCCCACTCCTCCTTATTTCATGCATTAGATGCATTTATATTGTATTTCTTGATGTAGTATTCAAATCCCCAGCCAACAGCAACCATTTCTGTTTAAAAACATGTTCTCTTGAGAGAGCTCCTAGTGGCTGCACTAAAACTGTATTCTGCTTCATGCCCTTTTCCAATATTAATTTAATTTCTGCAGCTGCCATTTCTGGAGTCCTCCTTCCATGGGGAAACTCTCTCTTTGCAAACTATCCCTGCAGTCCTATGGCTGGCTCTGGATGGTGGATGAGGCAAGGAACTAGCAAGTTGCAAAAAAATCTGTAAGTATAAGAAGACAACCAGGAAAAAATCAGATGGGGGAAAAAAAAACCAAGGAAAAAACCCCCAAGAAAATAAAAACCCAGGGAAGTATCTACATTCTTTACTGGATTTGGCCCTTAGACCAGGTCTCCTAATGCTAAGTTCCCTACCCTTACTGCAAACCATATCCTTTTCTCCCAGAGGTGCTCTGGCAACAGCACTTCCAGGGTGGTTGGAGGAAGGATAAGAAGAGTGTTGGTACCTTCTTATTTCTGAAGACATAAAACATGAGACTACAGTAGGCCCTGAAATTGCTGAGCGATGCTTAGTATTGAGTGTTCTCCAAGAAAAGTGAAACACCCACTATCAGCATGATTATGTCAAGTTAAAATGGGGAAGAAGCAATCTGCTCTCACAGGAGCCAGACAGCATCAGGTGTAAGAACATAGAAACACCAGGGAATGAAGAAGAACACAGAAACACCAGGGAACCTCTATAATTACACAAGCAGAGCTCCTGACAACATGCTCACCCTCACCAAGCCACTTACGGAGAGCCTTCACCATGCACTATGTCCATCAGGCAACAGAGGAATATGTCTTGGATACAGTCTTATTAAGTTTGTTCATAAATCAGGTTTTGCTGACAGGCCAGAATCTTCTTGTTTTCTTCTTCTCTTTTTTTCAGCACACAGGATGTCACCCCACAAGCCACCCACCCGCTTTCAGGAGATGCCCTTTGCAGCATAAAGTGACATTCAACAAATCCTCAAAATGACCAACTTTAAATGCAACCCAGGGAATGAAAATATAACTGATCTCAAGGGGTTATTTCATAGCTTTTGTGGGTTATGAAAATTCCTTTTCCTATTATATCAACCAGTCTTTATAGTATGAAAGTGTATTAACTTCGTTAATATATATATTAGTTCACATTATACACTATAATGTAATCGGGTAGTGGAACTTTACTGGAGACTTTGGTGGAAATAAGGACTCTGCTTCTTGGAAGCTTAGAGCTGTCCATGAAGGTTAAACCTTAGACAACCAAGGTAACGCCAGCATCCCAGCCCCTCTGACACATCTCTGCAACCCTCCCACCATCATCTGCTGCCATAGATCATTAACTCCAGCACAACTGTGTCCAGGGGTTTCTGGAGCTATAGGCAAGCAGCAAGAATGCTGTACAAATAGAGTTGCTTTGCTAAGTTTTACTATGATTAATAATCAGTGGTGGGGGTGTTAATGATTAGTCAAATTGTGTTGTACCTGAATGCTTGAAGGGTATAAGAACCATGTGTAAAAACCACATTGGGGTGCCCCCAATTTGAATAAATATTTACTCCTGTAGTGTATGTCCCAGCCTCTCTCCTTGGTCGTCTCAGGTCAGTTATGAAATTTTCTAACACCCATTGGATGGGGTTTGCTCTTCTGGCATGGGGAATGCCAATGTCCCTGAGCTTCCTCTGCCTTCGGTGCACCTCCCCCTGGCAGCAGCTGGACCCGCTGTACAAAATTATTAGATTTACACCAAGATGCAAGCTCCCCATCAGTGATAGGGATGGGATTTTGCTGCAAAGCAAGAAAAATACATAGGTGCAGCAACTAGAAGAAGTGATGTTATTGGCACTGATGAATCAGAGGAAGAAGTCACAGATAACAAGCCCAAGGTCGAGGCCGACACTCACGCCAGCAAAATGCAGTGTCTCGCCTCACTAAACGATGTGTCTGAGCCAGAACTGCAAACACAGCAGTGAGACTTCTCTGAGGAGCAGGTGGCGAGAGAAAAAGTAATGACTTTTTGTTCTTTTTCTACGGGCAGCTGTAGCTGTCAGGGCTCACACACATCAGGAGGTTACATGGCGTCACAGGTCAGCTGTGCAATAGCAGCACTGTGAGCAAGGGAAACCATTTTGCTCAGGCTTCAATGACAAGGAGACAAAAAGATTCATCACCTCATCCTCAATTTGCCTAAATTTGCACAGTGCAAGGTATGTCCTTGGCACAAGCCTGTTTGTTTGCTGAGCAGCGCAAAATGGAGAATGAGACATCAGGAGATATCTTACAGATTCATAATTTCTCTGCAGCTTTGTCCTCCAGTTCCAGCTCTGGGATGATTTGGTCACCAGTTCCCTCCTTCTGATTTTTTATTTTCAGTGAATATTAGCACAAGCAACTTCTATCAGCTAAAAAAAAAAAACACTTCCCAGTCCCTCACTCCTACACCCTTCAGTGTAGCCTGGTAGCAGGTCAGATGGAAGAATGGTCTGCTGGAAGGAAAGCCCATCAAAAATGATGGCCATTTCCAGCTGGCCCAGCTCTGTGTTGAGCACAGCTACGTGGGACAGGGTGCGGTGCCAGGCTGGGAACTGGGGCAAAAAGTGTGATGGATGCAGGGGATCGGAGCTGCCAAAATGGGAAGGGGGAAACTGGCAGCCACGAAAGCAAGTTCTGCCATCAGGAAGCTACTTGTGAAAAAAATACACGTTTGCTGTCTTGTTTTTTTGCTGATGATCTTAATTTTACTCAATGTGTAAGATTTGCTTTAGCAAAACAAATATCACTCTTGGATTTTTGCCATACCATGAATTTTTAATGTTTTATTAGAACTCTGGAGGGTTTCAGCCCAGTCTGGAACCGCTTAATAGAGCAGAACTCTGCTCCGTTACCTGTTCACGCACCACGGGGGCCATCTGTCCTCAGGATTGAACAGCTGGGAAACCAAGCCCAGCTGCCAGGCAATTCCACACAAACCAGGTACCTTTTGCAAAAAAAAAAAAAAAACCTCTTTGAAAGTTGTCCGTATCTTCATGCACAAAAAATAATTGATTTTTTTTTAGGACTCTTTGGGACCAGATAAAGCTTTCACGACCTGATAAACAACTAGTGCCGAGTGCCAAAACCAGCGGTCACAGAGAAAAAAGGCGTGCAAAGGCTTTGTTAGGGTGCAGTCCGAGAGGAAAGTCAAGGCAGTGGTGGTGGGGAGCAAAGCGCTGGGGCTAAGAAGGTGCAGGGAATGGGGGGAATTTACAGCCCCACTGCGGGGAAAAAATATATATGGAAAATGAATAAGAAAGGTACTACAAAAAATGTACTGAAAAATGCATTGAAAAAAATCAAAATGTGTTGGAGGGAAAACGCCAAGCGCCGCGTGGGCTCTCCCCAGGGCCCCGCTCCCGCTCCCGGCCGCGCGCCCGCTGCTCCCCCAGAGGCGGCCGGAGGGGGACGAGCCGCTCTGGCCACGCCCACGCAGCGTGCGTCAGCGGGCCGGGCCGGCGGCGGCGGCCAATGGGAGGTGGCGGCGGTGCCAGCCCTTTCGGAGCGGCCATTCACAGAGCGGCGGAGGGTGATGAATGGGGCGGGTCACGTGGTGAGGCCTGTGGCCACGCCTCCCCCCCCTCCGCTCGGGGCCGCGATGGAGCCGGGACTGGGAGCGCAGGCGGCGCCCGGGGGCTGGGGCACGGTTGTCTGCGTGCTGACCGGCGCCTCCCGGGGCTTCGGGCGCAGCCTGGCGCGGCTGCTGGCCCCGCGGCTCGGCGAGGGCTCGGTGCTGATGCTGCTGGCGCGCTCGGCGGCGCCGCTGGCCGAGCTGGCGGCCGAGCTGCGGGGCGGCACCGGCACCGGGCTGCGGGTGGAGTGCGTGGCCGCCGACCTGGGCTGCCAGCAAGGGCTGCGGACGGCGGTCGCTGTCCTGCGGGAGGTGCTGTCTACCGCCTCTCCCGGCCGCCTGCTTCTCGTCAACAACGCCGGTAACGCCGCCTCTCCGCGCCCCGCCCCGCGCTCGCTGCCCTTTGCCTCCCCCGGGGCAGCGGGGCTCAGCTCCGGCCAGCCCTCCCTTGGTTCTGGAGCGGCTGAACCGAGGCTTGATTCGTGCTTTGGGTGCCGGTAAATGACCCAGCCGAGTAAATAACCCAAGGAGCAGCAGGGATTTCATGCTGTCCGGATCTTATTTTATTAAAGGGATGAATTTGGGGAGCAGACCAACTGGGGGCGGTTCGCTGCCAGGACTGTGGTGCTTTGCTGCTCGCAAGGTTTTACCCGTTACTCCTGGCATAGGACCAGCTGGCCACCCTACTCCATCCTCCTACTGTTCTGCTCCCTGAGTACAAACTTCAGAAAAACTTCTAGCCCTGCGCCTTGTGTGTGTTTTGCTTACAGCGCAATTGTTTTGCTTTAATGTGCCTTTTTTAACCCATTATCACTATAAAAAAAAGACTATGTGTTCCAGCAGGTAGTAGGTGCTACAGGTCTTTTACTGTCCCAAAAGAGGGACATGCAGGAGAGCGCGTGGGGGCCCATGGGGACGTTGTACTTCAGGCTGGAGGTTGGCACCTGCTTGTTTTGGCAAAGGTCTCTGTCCCACGTCGCTGCTGTTGGTTCAGCAGGTGACCCAAAAGCAATGAGCAGAGCTGGGCTGTGCTGAGCTCCTTGCTCTCCTGTGGGACCCTAGTCTCCACAGGGTCCCTCCTGTGGGACACTGTAATAGTGTGACGCGCGTAGAAATGTAGGAGCAAAAAGGATCTGCTGTGTCGTTGCACCCATCTTTACCTACTTTAAACTCATTTGTCCTTCCTTCCTTCCTAGGCTCCCTGGGAGATGTTTCCAAATCCTTCCTTGACCTCACTGACCCAGATGAGATCAACAGCTACTTTGCCTTCAATGTCACCTCAGCACTTTGCCTCACCTCCACTGCCCTGCAAGCCTTTGGGAAGCGGCCTGGCTTGAGCAGGACAGTGGTGAACATCTCCTCGCTCTGTGCCATAAAGCCCTTCAAGAACTGGGCACTGTACTGCAGCGGGAAGGCTTCCCGGGACATGATGTTCCAGGTGCTGGCACTTGAGGAGCCTGATGTCCGTGTCCTCAACTATGCCCCAGGTGAGGAGAGGAACTCATGAATTGCTATTCATTTTCTCCTGGCTTTGTGGATAAAGATTCTTGCAGCTGAGTCACACACAGAAGGAAAACGGGCCCTAGATTTTGCTTTTACTTTGTGATTTCTTTTTTTTGTTGCTATTTCTACAGGTCCCTTGGACACTGACATGCAGCTCTTGGCCCGTACTAAGACCGGAGACCCTGAGATGCGTCAATATTTCCAAAGCCTGCAGGAGAGCGGGCACCTGATAGACTGCACTGTGTCAGCCCAGAAGCTGGTGAATCTCCTGGAGGAGGACACCTTCAGCTCTGGTGCCCATGTGGATTTCTATGACATCTGAGTTACTCTTTCCTCTTCCTTTGCTTTCCTGCTTTGCTTTCTGCTGAGCCGCATTGGGTGCCTCCAGTGTGTTTGGTGACTGTGTTTGAGCTCTGAGCGCTGTTCAGCTTTCAAGAGAAGATCTCTGGGTGCCTTATAAATAATCCCAGTGCCCTGGTAGGCATGGGGAAAGTTATTGCTTCTCTATGCTGTAGCCATTGAGCCCTCCTGGGCACCTGCTGGCAGGAGCAGGGACTTCTTTGCTGCTGGGGATAGGGGAGCCAAGGTGGCTTTTCCAAAGGAATGGGTATGGAGGCTTAAAGCTCTCCTGTGCAGGAGTGTGTGCAAGCCAAGGAGGTAACCGAGGCATGTGAGACCAGGTCAGAAAACCACTCCAGAAGGTCTCAAAGAAGACAAGAGTAGAGTTAGAGCTGAGCATCCCTGTTCCTGTCCTCTTTGGCCCCCAGGGGCTGTGTGCTCAGCACCCAAGCAAGTCACCAAAGGGCAAAAGAGCCATTCCTGGGGCCAGAGACTGTGACTGTCACTGCAGAGCCCTGGCTGTCTGTCCCCAGTATCACCAGTGACTAGTCCAGACTCTCCTGCAGTTCTGGGATCGTCTCTGTGTGAGTTTTGTGCCTTAAGATGTGGAGCAAAGCCTGTCCCTGTCTTTTTTGCACAGAGGCAATAAATCACCAGGAGGGGGAGCTGGTTGTGGAGGAGATGTGAACTTGGGTGCCCGGTTGTGGTCACAGCTTGTATAAACGTGCACAAGCGCAGGGTGGGTTAGAGCACAACTGAGACACAGCGCTGAGTTTCTGTCATGCTTCTCTTTACAGGTTCTGGGTCCAAGCCTGAATTTGGGGCTTGAGCCCCTCCTGGGTAGTTCTTTTAATTTTTGGTGGGGTTTTATCCTCATTTTTTTTAATCAGGTTCCAGACAGGCACATATAGATTTGCTCTTCTAGAAGGCAGCTGGTATGCAGTGTCTGTTGCAGTGACATTCCCTGTGTGCCCTGAAAATGCCCAATGTTCCTCTGCTCAGTGACAGAAACCTTTCTGCAGTCCTCTATCTCAACCTTGTATTTTAAATTTTGCCCATCTGGATCTATAATTATTAAAAGTTTCATGCTTGGTCTGGGTCTTTCTGCTTTATCTTTAAAAGTGAATAAATTTGGAGGAGAGAGTCTGGATTAAGCACACGTGCCCTCCTGGAGTCCTGATCTTCCATCTTTGATCCATTTCATTAACTCCGTGTGTTAAATTACGCCTGTCAATCTAAAAAAATCTAAAAAAAAAAAAAACCAAACCAACTAAAACAACCCTCTCCAACTAGTTTGCAGCTTGGTTTTGTCTTCCTTCTATGCCTGTGAAACTCATTATTAGCAGAAATCCTTCTGCTGCTCCCTGTATAGGCAACAGGGTTGTTTTTCTGGGGTTTGACACCTGATGGTGTTGAATGTGGTCTGTGCAACCTGGATGCTGCTGCTAAAAATCCCCCATCGCCTCACCCTGCATCTGTACGGGCTTGTCCCATCTCTTTTGGGCAGAAAACCTCTTTGGCATCTGACTCTCTGCAAATGTATAGCACCAGCACTCAGAGCTGGGGGGTCCCAAGTCCTGCCTTTACAGGGTCTTGGACCACAGACTCTCAGGGGCTGGGTAGAAGGTAGGTTAGCCGTCCTGGAAAGGCTCAAGATGGCCTATATTGTAGGAGGAGATGGGAGAGTGTTGGGGGATTGGGCTGCTCTGACATGGGGACCATTTGGTAGCAGGTGGGTGGGAGATGCTGATGGGTTCTTCAGGGTAAGACACATTAATTAAAAGCCAGGGTACGCAAGGGGGAGGATTATTTTTGAACTGTGCCTTGCTTGAAGTCTGACCACCCTCTAGTGGCTGGGGGTATATCAGCAACTCTGTGTGTTGCCTTGGAGCATCTGCATGAGGGGTTGTGGTATCAGAGGTGCTAGTTGAAACCAGGCACTTCACCCCAAACCTCTTCCCTGAGAGAATGTATATATATATATACGTAGGGAATGCTGACTCTAAATAGCAATGTGCTTATGTTCTGCTGCACTTGTCGATGAAATCATAATGAAACACTGGATTTGATTCATAGCATGATTTGGATTGGAAGGGACCTTCAAAGGTCATCTAATTCAACCCACCCTGCCATGGGCATCTCCCACTATATCCAATTCCTCAAAAGGCCATCCAACCTGACCTTGAACACTTTCAAAGATGGGGCAGCCACAATGGATCTAGGCAACCAAATGGATCTTGGTGTCCCTGTCCCTTCAACCAGGAAAATCTACATTTGCTTAAAGAGGAAATCTGTTGCCAGCACCAAGCACATACGCAATGTGAATCCTATGGCTGCAGTGATGGGCTGTGGCTCACGCTGATGAATTTTGCTGGTGTAGCAACCACATGCTCAAAGTTCAATGGAGCAAGTTTGTCTTCAGCTCAACCGCTCATCACGTGACTGTGCTCCAAGCTGTAGTCTGGATGGTTTATTTTCAGGGGTTTCATCCCCTTGGACTCACTGTCCATGTGTTTAGGTCACTCTCTGATCCCCAGGGGCACACCAAGCTTGTGACTGACCCCAGGAGCAGAGCTCTTCCCAGGGAGAAATGCCATGATGCTTTCAGGGCATCTCCTGGGTACCAGCATCCCTTGTTCAGGGAGTGGGCTCAGTTCCTGTGCCTGGTGAGTCCGGCCAACATCCGTTCACCTATAGGCACTGAGAAATGCAATGGCAAAAAGACATTAAATATTTTTCTTCCTTTTTCTAGCATTTTATGTGACCAGCTGAGGGCGTACCAAGACCGGATAAAGAACACAAGCCAGAGCAGGATCCAGAGACCGAGAGAGTGTTGCTGCCTCTGGGAAAGCAATGTGCTGTTCGGTGAGTTTGGAGCAGGATGCAGGCTTTGGCTTCCCTCCTGCCTTTGCACCATCTCATCACAGGTCCCTGCAGTGACTGGTTTTCTTTAAGACTCCATGTCCTGGAGCCATAGAACCCCGCCAGAGACTCAATTAGGAAAAGAAGGGGTATTAAAAAGAAAAGAAGTTTTGAGCTCTCCTAATGTGAGAGACAGGAGCTCACAGCTCACCTGGCAAAGCATATCTGACAGGGACAACATACCCAGCCCTAGAGGAGCACCAGTATTTGAGCAGTGCTCTCCAATGGGCTAAGGATGAGCCCTATGGCTGGAGGAAGTCACCCCAAAAGGACCCATCATCTTCTCCATTCCACACAGGAGCTACGGGCTCTGTTCTCCCTGCCAGAGGTAAACTGGGTCTTGTCGAACCCAAAATCCTGTCTAGCATGGCGGGGTTCCTGCAAGTGGGTCTGCCTCCCTGCCAGTCCCCCTTCTCACCCTGCCTCCTGCTGTGAAATTCCACAAAGGGCATTTTACCCCCTTTCTTTCCCCATTTTTCCCCCTTTGCTTTTTCCTTCCCAATCCCACTCCCAGAGCAAAGTGCTAAAGGTCATGGTAGCCCCAGGAAGTGCTGTCCAATCCTGGTTTCCCGGTGCGTGGCTACAAGGACACGGAAGAGTTCCCCTCCTACTCTCAGCTCATGTACTTACAAGAAAAGCAATTTACTCACTGCTGGGGGCAAAGCAGTGGGATGGACGTGCTGCCCAGTGCTGGGCCCTTCCTGGCTGCAGTGATTCCTGTAATGGATAAACGTTGGTGAAGGCGTGATGTCTCATTGGTCAACAGGGGAAAACAAGGCTGGGGCACAAGCTGTGCAGGTGCCTCCCTGTGAGAGATCCCTATTAAAGCGCTATAGAAAGCCCCTGCAATGGCCTCACTAGCAGTTTTGGGCATGAAGGAAAGTGTGTGTGCAAAGTACACAACGGGGTGACACCACCCAAGCGACCAGCTCAGGCCCCCAGGGGACCCTTCCCCCCCCGTGCTGGGGGGAACACTGCATCCTTTGTGCCTGTGGTGAAACACAGGGAACTGGGTTATCAAAGGAGGAAAAGTCACTGCTCGGTTTTGTTTCCACATGTGTGACTAGGTCCCTGGGATGGCAGCAAGGGTGAGCCTTCTAAATCCCCCCCAAAGCCTCCCAAATTAAAACTGGCGCGCACTCAACGACCTCCCAAATCTCAGCCACTGACCTGGGCTGCCCCCAGCTCAGTGGGGCGAGAGGCTGCAGCCAGGTCCCTCTGCCCCTTATTAAAGGTCTCTCAGCAGAGGGGAGAAGAAACAACTTTATTTTCCCATCCAGTGGCCAGAAATGCTGAGTATGGGCCTTTCCTCCACTACGCTGAGTGCCCAGCGAGCTCCTTGCTCACAAACAAGCAGCCGCCTCTGGCCATGAGGCCAAAGGTAAATGATCTGATCCTCCAGCAATGGTGTTCCCAGAGAGGGGAAAGGTCTGGTGGTGCCCACACTTCCCATCCAGGGACACCCACCCTGCGTGCAGATACCCCTGAGGTGCCCATGGAGACACCCAAACCATGCACATGGCCTGGGATGGAGGGGGTGCATGATTAGCCATCCCAAAATCTCCCACCTCTCTATGCAACAAGTCAGGAGCTTTGCAGTGTCTTCTCGGAGCCATGGCTGGGATGTTCACCAAATCCTAGAGGTTTAGAACAACAAACATCTTTCTGCTGAGCCGGCACAGTTCTCACCAACTCTTCTCCCTGAGACTGAACGGTTCCTCACACATCCTCCTACCTGTAACTCTTCACACTTCTCAGTGATCAGTGTGTCCAGAAGCCACCTGACCTGCTTCTATTCTCCCCTCTGTGCTGTCCCATGCTTTTGGTGGCCTTAGCGTTAAGCAAGGAGAAGGACCAGCTCCTGGCTGGCTATGTTCCCTGGAGCAGACACTTAATGCATAACGAGAGACCCATTGGTCCAGCAAGGAGAGATGACAGATTAACCCAGTTTAGAGCCAAAGAGCAGTGGGTTTGCTGGTAAACTGTCCTGTTCCTGCAATCTTCAAATGCCTTTAATGAGTTATTATTTAGTCTGCTATGGAGGTTAATGGGGGGACATTGCAGAAATGATCTGTGATTAATTAAACTATCTTTACCAGGCACAGGCAGAGCAGTTGGATTCTCTGGGCTGGGCACTAAGCTGGCACCAGTATCAGATCTCTGACTTCAGCATCGGTCCTGGCGCTGCCCCACACCACTTCACTGGTGACCGAACCATGTCCAACAGACCAAGCAGCCGTCTAAACCTTGGCAGGAAAGAGCTGCCAGAAATAGGACGTTTTCCATTTTTTTATGCAGCACCAAAAAGCCAGACTTTGTCCAGTGTACCACCAGTCCATCTGGGATGCATCCTCCTTCCCCAAATACTGAGTGCCAAGCTGGAGGCAGACTGTGGCCGAGTTGCTCCCCCCGGATTTGGGGACACTGGCTGGTCCCAACATCAGTTGCTCTGTGTCCCCTTTCCTTCAGCAAAGGCACCGGTTCAGATCAGTGTGTCCATCTTCCTCCTCCATGGCCTATCCTGTGCCACCTCCGCTGCCCATCATCCTCCACCTGGTCTTGAAACCCTCCTGTGCCAATGGCTCAGGCCTTCCCCATGCACCAAATAGTCCCAGTGGATCCTGGCCTTTCCCGTTTGGGTATTGGAGGACTCTGGTACATGCTCAGCACCCGGCTTTGGGTCGGGAAGGACGAGGAATTCACGCTGCGCCCGTCTCTTGCAGCACCCCATCCCAGGTGGAGGGAAACCCAGAGCCGCTCCTTCCTTGGGGGTCTCACGTCCCGCAGCCAGCAGCGTGGCCTCACCCTCCCCGTGCCACCGTGGGCAGAGCTGCCGCCGAGGCTCCGCGGCGAGGCCGGGAGCCGCATTCACATTCCTGCCGCGAGCACACTTGTCAGCCGAGCTGTCAGCCGCTCCCGTAATAGGGCCACGGCGGTCACTCGTGTTGGGAGTAAACACAGCCGAATCTGAGAAAACAAGAGCAGAGCCGAGCCCTGGTGCTTCCAGCAAGGCTGCAAAGTATCAGCGCACTCAGGGGAGGATGCCCAGCCTCACCCCGAGCCTCTCCATCACCCCACACTCTAAACCCTGAAAAGCCCCTGGGAAGGATGCTCTGTGGCAGCAGCAGTCCCCGAAATCACAAGGGTACAGGGATGCAGTTGGCTGCTCCCAGAAGGAAGCGCTGGGGACCTGGGATTAATAAATATGTTGTTTGGTGGCATCGGGGCAGCGGCAGAAGTGGCGCATGGGATAGATGGGGACAGCCCTGGCCTGGAGCTGCTCAGGCATACAAGGTTGTGGAGCCACAGGTCCGTGATTTCTAGCTGAAACAAACCCCCAGCTTTGGCTGGAGGAAAAGCACTTTTTTCTTTTTCTTTCCCTTTAATTTTTTTTTTTTTTTACTAAAAAAGGCATTTTGCACATGCCAGAGCTATCCTGAGCCTGGGGGAACCCATTTGGAGAGAGGGTCAAGCCTCCTTGCCAGCATCTTCCCGGGTGCCCTCCACCACAGGCCCCTCCTGCCACCTCCAGCTGTGTCACCAGCGCTGGAGGGGACACATCAGCTGGGTGAGACAGATGCAGGCTCTGCACTGGCCCCGGATGCGCAGGGAGGGTAAGGGGGTGCTTGCTCGGGGGCTGCAGGGTCTCCTTGGGGCCACAGCAAGAAGGAGGAGGAGCCCCGTGAATAATTAGCTCTGGCTTATTTGTTTTGCACTATTCCTCCAACTCCTAAACCCTCCCCACAACAAAGAGGCGGATGGCCTGAAAAGCCGAGGATTTAGGACAAAGAAGGGGCCAGGAGTGGAGCGGGATGGCCGAGGGGGCGACCCAGCTTCGGGGCAGAACGGGATGCAGCCCCCTCTGTGCCGCCGGGTGCCCGGCCAGGCAGTGATGCCCATTGCATAGAGCCAAGCGCTCCATCCCTACCTCCTCAAATTCAGGGGATGCTGCTTACCCTCTCGAGCCCAGCAGCTCCCCAGTTATGGGTGCAGTTTCTTCACATCCAGAAAAAGCTGAAAACACCATGAAATATTTTCCCCCATCAGGGAGGGGAGAGGGTGGCTATTATCCTCATCCAAACCAAACCCGAAATGTTGGGGTCACTCCGCCTTTGAAATTTCCTGTGGCCTTTCTTCCCATTAAACCGTCTCCCAGCTCAGCTCAGAAGTTTCTTCTCCACCCCCCCTTTTTTTTTATTTTATTTAATAATAAAGCATCTCAGATCTCCGAGTTGCAACTCATCTCACACCTAAGCGAGATTGCGTTTTGCACAAGCCTTTCAGCTGTTTTCTCAATCTCTCCTCTGTCTCATTCTCAATTCAGGCAGTTGCTATAGGTATGTTTTAATCCCCAGCATGGTAGATTTTAATTAGTCTTTGTACAGATGGCCAATTAACATTCATTACTTTTGCCTTGAGCGATTAATTATGAGTTTGGATAGAATGGGAGATGGAGACAGAGCAAAGATGGGCAGGTGAATAAAAAAAAGGGATTTTAATCAGAGTTTGGGATATTTTTTTCTTCTTATTTATATATATACACACACATGCAGAAAGAGGAGGGAAGAGAAAACCGGCAGCACGATGCAAGTTACACTCCTGTCCCAGAGCCACAGGGATGGTCTCCAACGGGGTCTCTGGCTGGTGATGCCTCTGGGCTCGTGGGCTGCAGTCCAGCCAAGCCCCATTGCAGGAATGGGGAAACTGAGGCAGGGAGTGCTGGGGTGGTATGCAGCTCCCCAGGCATGGCCAGGTCCAGAAGTCAGCACCCTGGGCCAGATTCAGGTGCCTGGGCATCACGGTTTTGGGATTGTAATGGTGCTGGGGTGTTGAGGACGGCCAAGCGACTGGTGACACAGTGCTACCTTCTCCTGGGTGAACCCGTGTACTGGTGTGCAGGATGGGGCCTGTAATCCTCCCCGCGCAACACCCGTTGACACGTCGCTAATTCTTCCTAATTGATTTTTCACGCTGGCGGGAGGGAGACGGTGACATCCAACAACAGAGCCCTGATGTCGCGGCTTTCTACTCCATGAAAGGGGCTGGCACCCTCCCCCCAGAGCCGACATACTTCTCCCTGGTCTGGGTAGCCATGGTGAGACATTGCCCAAATCCTTTCACCGCCGTGCCGCTGGAGGCTGGCGATGCTCTGCGTTGCCCGTGCCAGCCCGCTCGTGGAAGCTATTTTCAGACGCGCAGGCAAGCCGTCAGGAAAAATTAAAATAGCAAAAGCCCCCAGGGCCATATCCTGCCCCAGTTCCTTGGCGGAGGGGCTGCACCCACACTTCAATGCCACCCCGGCACGTGTGAACCGGCAGCAGGTTCTGGATTCAGCGTTTCTGGGTTATTTTGGTGGCAGGCGAGGTGTGTGCGCAGTGCGGAGCGAGGAGGGGAAGCTGGTGGAGAGGTGGGGAAGGGCCTAATCCTGCTCTCTTCTGTGGACCCTCCCTTGATGGCAGGCAGGCCAAGAAATGGGGAGTAGCGTAAGGATGCTGCGTGGCAGAATCTGTCCCATGGGACTTGGAGAGCTGCTCATGGCGCCGCTGGCTGGGGTTTTACACCCATTCTGTTGAAATCTGGGGATTTCTTTTTTAGTGTGTTTTACATTTTGGCCCCAAACCTCTCGAGATTGGCACTTCCCTGCAGCACAACTTTTCTTAAATCAGGCGCTCAGGCAGTGTGGGGGGGATCCAGATCCCTCTCTGCATGGCAGGAATGCGGCTGCTGCACCCCATAAGCATGGCATGGCTGGTGGATGTGCCACCTGCATCCCAGCATGGTCCCTGGGTGGATCCATCACCTGCATCCTGGCGTGGATGGGCGGATGTACCACCTTCATCCCAGCATGATCCCTGGGTGGACATGCCACCTGCATCCCAGCATGGTCCGTGGGTGGACAGACATGCTACCTGTGTCCCAGTGTGGTCCCTGAGTGGATGTGCCACCTGCATCCTGGCACAGATGGGTGGATGTGCCACGTGCATCCCAGCATGGTCCATGGGTGGGTGGCTCAGCACAGGTGGCTGAGCCCACGGAGGTTCACTCTCAATAGTGTTTGAGCACTGGCTCCATTCATCTCACTTGTAGGCTGGTGAGACTGCATGTTGATCCAGGGAGCAGGTGGGTACAAACCAATGCTGACCACCCACCCCCAGGGACCCTACTGGTGCGAACACCTCTGTTCCATGCTGGATCCAGCCTCTGCAACCTGTGGGATGGAGCATGGCCTCAGCCAGGACATCCTCACCAGCAAACCCCCAATTTAGTGTGGCTTTTTTTCGGCTGAAGTACAGATGGGACATACAGGAGCTGATGGTCCCCACTGCCTTGAAGGGCAACCAAACCCCACCACCACCAATTCAGGACTTCCTCTCAGGCAAGGAAGAGGAGGCTGGGAGCATGGATGCCTCCGTACAGCACTGTCCCCACCTGCAGAGCAGTGGCAGGGTATGGCCCTCTCTAAGTATACACCATTGAAATGTGCACATTTCCTAAAAGCAATATGGAACAGCTAAATATACTGCTCACAAATCTGTTTACACTAATAATGGCTGGGAGCCTGCCATCCATATGACTGCAAGGAACCATTGATTCAACATAAATTAACTGAAAATTACTTGCGAGAGAGAGAAACTCACAGCATTTTATATTTTTTTTTTTTTCCCTTGTCCTTTTTTTTTCCCTACACACACACACCGGGGAAGGGGGAAAAGCAGAGACATTGACATGTCCGCTACCAACAGCCATGGCTGCATTTGGCAGTGGGTCCGCTCTTTCCTCGCCGGCCCCTCTCCCCATCCGCAGAGATGGGGACCGGGATACCCAGCGAGCTGAGATTTTCCATCCCAGCACCGGGAACTCGAGCTGCCGCCAGGGCTAAATGAACACAATATTTACTCGTTTTCCAAGAAACGGCTACGGAGACGTAAGGGTCCGAGTCATTATTTTGGCGCGGGCAGATTGCTAACTTGTTTAAATTTTAAAAAAAGAGGAAAAAAAGGAGAAAAAAAACCCACCAGAATTGGCAGCTCCTTGCGTATTAGTCGAAATGCTGCAGACTTGGCTCCCGCTCACCTCCGCAACATAATGTTAAATGGCATCAAGACAGTATATCAGTCATTTACATATGTTGCTTATAGACGCCAAACTTATTAACAATAAAACTGCTGCTAAGAAGCTTTCCTGCCTATTTTTCTCCTGGAGAATGTCAGTGTTGGAAGCACCTAGCTGCCTCATATGGAAACACCCAGGGTTGCCTTTCATATGGCGCCCAGGAAAATAAATATATGAATCAGCCAGAGTCCCCCTCCGACCACTTCCAAAGCAAAGCATGAGGAAGATCCATTGCTTCAGAGTGTCGTGCATTGGCGGAGACCACCAGCACCGCCCACCCAGCAGCACCCCAAGTCCCCCCAAGTCATACCGCCTCCCTGGACAGACACCTGGGCAGGATGGGAGAGCTTCATCCCAGGACTGGCTTTAAACCACTCGGTTCTGAGTTGTCCTCAACTCGCTGTCCTCACAGCTGAGGTCTGGAAATGCTGGAAGGGGGACCCTGGCTGATTCATATATTTATTTTCCTGGGTGCCATATGAAAAGCAACCCCGGGTGTTTCCATACGAGGCGGCTAGGTGCTTCCAACACTGATGCTCTCTGTGCGGGAAAGAAAGCAGGAAAGCTTCTTAGCAGCAGTTTTATTGTGTTAATAAGTTTGGCGTCTATAAGCAACATATGTAAGTGGCTGATACACTGTCTTGATGCCATTTAACGGTATGTTGTGGAGGTGAGTGGGAGCCAAGTCTGCTGGTCCCCCCTCATATAACACTGCATGGTTGCTGTGGGGTTTTGGGAGTACTGTCCCAGCATCTGTACAGGGACGGCTCCTCTCCCCACCACGGCACTCAAGCACCTTTCCCCACCCCTGTGATGGTGCAATCTTGCAGGAGATCTTGCTTCCTTTGCCCGCTGGGGCAAAGCTGGTGTGAGCCCGGGGGCGGTCTGATGTGGAGGTCATGCTCCAGTGCCATCTGAAGGAGCACCCAAACCCTCCCTGGGGCAGGAGATGTAATTTCCTGTGTTGAAATTTCCCC
This sequence comes from Gallinago jamesoni, assembly GCA_025769975.1. Lineage (NCBI taxonomy): Eukaryota > Metazoa > Chordata > Aves > Charadriiformes > Scolopacidae > Gallinago > Gallinago jamesoni. The sequence continues at coordinate 41,027,260 of JAOQGH010000032.1, forward strand.
AGCTCTCCTAGAAAGACATTTTTGCTGCAATGATGACCCTGCTGTGCATGGAAGAGCAGTTATAAGGGTGACATCCTATAGCCCTGGAGGGAGACACACGGTGGTACATTAGCTGGGAGACCAGTCTTCAACCCCAAAACCAGTGGGGAGGGCTGGCTGAACCCAAACACCGTGGTTGAACCTTTCCTCACACTGTCAGTGGTATAAACCCTCAACCACATCCCCAGCAATCCCAGTGCTAGAGCACGGAGCTCCTGGCCATGACATCCTGAGGAGGTTTAAGTCTGTGATCAGGGGTGAGGGAGAGGTCCACTCCTAGGCAGGACATGGCAGAACTGTGCACCCACCATTGCTGCCACCCCAGGGACCAGAATAAGAAATCAAGGTCAGCAGTTTGGGTTTTCTCCTGGTGGCTGGGGGGGGTGGGTGGGGGGGGTGGGGGCTGAATTGCACCCCTTGCTACAGAGAAGGGCTCAAGGACCTCAGGGATCCCCACAGCTCTGTCCCCTGATGTTGTACCTGCTGTCGCCCCAGCAGGTCCCCGAGGAGGATCATATCCCCTACCTGTACAGCAGGTGACGCCACGCACAGAGCCATGCCTGCAGCACCAGTGCTGTTTGGACAAGCCGTGTCACAAGCAGGAGATGCAGATGCCACCCAAAAACTGGGTGTTTCAGCGCTGCTGCCCTCTCTGGGCCCTGGTGTGGGTGAACAGGCTCATCACCCCACTCAACCCGCAGGTAGAAAGGGGACATGGGGTCCCCAAGGTCAGGCACAAGGCTAGGGGAAAGGTCCCCAGATGCCCAATCTCTGAACATCACTTTCAAATAATGAGTTGCAACGACTTCCCCCAAAACAGCAGTCCTGTGGGGACCACCTTTACTGAGCAAAAATGACTGGAGCAATCTCTGTTCCAGGTATGGGTGCAGCCCTGGTGCCAGGACAGGCATTGCCACCCAATGGCTGAGGGTGCTGCATCTTTCTGAAAGGCTTTATCAGGGCTACAGGCACCTTCACAATTATCTGGAGATGTTTCAGGACTTGGAGATGATCCTTTCATGAGCTGAGGGTTTAAGTGTCTACAAGGAGATGGATGCAAAGCCTGGTTGCTTTGCAAGTACAAGCCACTGAAGTAAGAGCTGGGTCCACATCAAATGGATGTGGACCAGGATCTGGTCCAGCTCTGAGATCTCACTTCAGGATCTCCCATCTCTGAGAACTCACCTAATGCAGGAGCCTGGGTATGAGGAGGGCCTGAGGGGATCTTTTCTTAGCAGCTTCCATGTAGTTTTGCACAAGCCCTTTGGCTTTCGTGCCTTTCCCACCTCACCTCCCAGTCTGAATATGCTGAGAGCCCATCAGGACCCATCACACTAGAACCCATGTCTGCAGTACCAGTTTCTGTACCAACATAGCCATCAGGCCACACTGGAGAGGCAAGGGTGGATACAGCCCCCCTGGAAAAGTCACTGTGAGCATTATGCAGGGAGGTGAGGACCCAGCAGCATCTTTCCTTGGTGGACTGGCCTCTTCTAGCCCATAGCTATGTGATCTGGGTGACTTCCCCTTCCTGGGCTTGGTGGTAAGATCCCCTCTCGGTATCAGCCTGACTCCATAGACTAAAGCTATCTATCCATGTCAACATGCATATCTACCACCAACCCCATCTTTCCCATGACATCTTCATCCATCCATCCATCCATCCATCCATCCATCCATCCATCCATCCATCCGTCTGTCCATCCACCATCAATGAACCAGTTGACAAAAACACCTTAAAAAAAGGAAACTGAGAGAGTTGAGATGAATAACCTGCCGAAGCCCATGGGATGGTGTAAGGTGAGCTTATTCCCATCCAACATATCCCTGAAACAAGGGAAATAATAAAAAAAAAAAGCCAAAGAAGCAGGTAAGGGGGAGCAGCCCAAGACAAGAAGGCTCCAGACCTCCTTGTCCCCCTAACCCAAAATACAGCCCCATCACCCCCATTCTTCCGTTCTTCACTTCGGGGCCACACTTGAAGGAGGATGAGAAGAAATACGGGCAGCGTAAGGAGCTGTGCCCATGGGAAGAGCAGGTGGGAGAGGCTAGGAGGAAATGATCCAGCACTTTGAAGTCTGGTCAACTTTTAACATCCCAGCAAGCTGTGCCCGTGGCCACGCTCCGGGGCCCGGGGCCTGATTTTCCACATTCTGCCCTTTGATGCTGGAGGCCGATGTGTTACAGATTAACGAGATGGGGGGGAACGGACTGCACCTGCCGGCAGTGTGCCGGGTCCAGCCCCAGAGAAGCCTGCCTGCTGCTGCTGAGGAGGGAGGAAAGGGTGCAGGCAGGGACTGAGTCCAGGCAGGCAAGCAGTGGCCAGGGCTTGGGGACGCAGATGGATGGGGATGGACCTGCCGCCTATAGTGTCCTCAGAGCTGACTCTCTACCCCCAGCCCCAAGGCCAGTTTTTAATGCCTGTCCTGTCCCCCTCTCCCCCTCCTTCATTCTTCTTTCGTTTGCTCCTTGGAAAATCCTCACTGTTGTATTTTAATGGGGATCAGATCACACCTTTCCCCCACCAGCAGCCCCTAATCCTGGTAGAGCACCCCCTGCCCAACCCTGCCTGCCCACTGCTGCTGCCGGCTGCCTCCCTCCGCTCCACTAGCACGCTCTGCGGCTCTTTCGTTGAGAAATAAAATGCCTTTCTCCTCCACTCAGAGCTCCTCCTGGCCAGAAATCCAGTGGGAAGGCAGGCTGCTCCCGGATCACCTCCTCCTGGAGGTGCAGGCGCTAAAGTTTTCCTCTTAATAAACTGAGGACACTGGTGGCTGGAGCAAGGCACCCGCCTGGCTCGGGGTAGGGGGTGTCTGCATTTTATTCCAGTGGGGGATAAAGGTCCTGCCCGAATTATCCTGGAGGTGGGAGCAGGCCTGGGCATGGCAGCGGGGAAAAGAAATGTAAAGATAAATTTTGGGTTCTCTCCTGGTTTCAACACAGCAGCTTCCGAGCTCCCAGTGAGCCCCAGCTCCCTCCAGAGCATCCAGGGAACCTCGTCTGGACACCGAGACAGGACTGAAAACCACAAGGAAAAACGGGGAAAAAAAATAATCAATTTAAAGGTTTCTAATTTTCCAAGAGGACGATATGTCCCCCAAACCAAAGCAGTTCTCCCCAAAAAAAGGTTCCTGTGGAGCCGAGGAGCGGAGGGGAGATGCTGCCGGTGGGAATTCCCGCTGTGAGCAGCCGGCACCCGGCCGACTTTTTCTTTTTCTCCCGCAGAAGAGGCTCAAAGCCGGCGAGATCCGCACGAAACGAAATCCCGGCCCCGCTCAGCGCTCGGCGGCCTGAGGCTCTGCCACCGCCCGGTCCCGACGGGCGGCTGCGGGGGAGCGGGGGCGCAGAGTCCGCACCTCTGCCTCGCCCACCCCCGGCCCGGCTCGGGGATCAAAGAAAACATCGAGAGAGAGAGAAAAAAAATTAAAATTAAATTGAATTAAATTCTATTAAATTGATTTAAATTAAATTCCACAAATGGTCCGGAGCCGGGCACAGCCCCCGTGTCTGAGCCGAGCGCTGTCTCCACATCGCCCTCCCCTTCTCTTTTCTTACCTTCCCTTTCCCCTTCTATTTCCCCTTCCCCTTACCTTTTCCTTTTCCTTTCCCTTTTTCTTTCCCTTCCCTTTCCCCATCCCTCCGCCGGTGCGCCCCGATCCGTGCCCGGGTGCCCTCTCCACCAGACGGCTGACCCAGCCGCGTTTCTTTATTTCCGTTGTTAAATATAAATATATATATATTAAATGTAGATTATTTCTCTCTATCTCTCCTCCGGAAACAAAAATAAAAATAAAAAAGCACTTTGGCGACGCGCTCCCTCCATTTTTAGGCTTTAATTTCTGCGGGCTTTCGTGTATTATTTCCTCTCGTACCCCTCTCCTTCCCCGCAACCTCTTGCGGGAATGTGTCCGCGGAAAGCCCACGGGCGCGCAGCAGCGCTCTCTCCTCTCCGCGGGGGCAAGGATCCGCGGGTGCCCGCGCGGAGTATTTCAATCCAGCCAAGTGGAAAATAGACTTTCAACCCCCTTTGTGCGGGAGGGGAGGGCTGGCCCCCGCCTCTGCGGGCCAACAAAACTCAGAGCAGAGCCAAACTGCGGAGTGAACTCAGGACCGGCCCGCGCAGGGGCTGCGCGCTCCGCGCATCCCCCCGCGCCGCCAAAAACCCAGTCAAAATCGCTAGTTATTGGGATTTTTTTTAATTATTTTTATTTTTTATTCGGATCGTGGGAAGAGCAGGCTTTTGTCCGGGGGAAGGTCCTGCCTTGGAGAGGGAGTGGGGGGGTACTCGGAGGGGAGCGGAGCTTGCGTGGGAGGCGGGGAGCCTCGGCGGGGTGCGGGGGAGGGCTTCACCTCCCCTCCCTCCCACCCGGCCGGCAGCTCCCCGCACCGCGGAGTTACAAACCGCCGCTGTGGTGGGTTGTTTTTTCTTTTTTTTTCTTTATTTAAAAAGAGAAAAAAAAGAAGGGGAAAGAGAGAGAGAGAAAAGGAGAAAAAAAAAAAGAGGATTTAAAAAAAAAAATTATTTTTTTTTAAGAAGAAGGAACAAAACCGCGCAGCCGAAGCCCCTCTCCCACAACTTCGCGGCGCGCCTGCGGGAGCGGCTCCAGTCCAGTTTTTCGGGCGCTCTCTGCCTCCCCTGCCTCCCCCTGCCTCCCCTGCCTCCCCCTGCCCGACCCCGGCCCCGGCCCGAGCAGGTGAGGCCGCCCCCTCCTCCGGGCCCCGCCAGGTACCGGCCGTATTTGTACCGGCTGCCCGGGGCTTGCGGGTGCGTGGGCGCCCGCGGGTGGGCGTGTGTGTGTGTGTGTGTGTGTGTGTGTGTGTGTGTGTGTGCGCGCTGCCCAGGGGGAGGTTTCTTGCACACGCACACACACACACACACGCGCGCACCCGGAGGAACAGCCCCGCTCCGGTCCCCCCCACCCCCCACCCCCCCCAACCTCCCGGCTCAAACCATGTTCCAGCCGTCTGCGAAGCGCTGCTTCACCATCGAGTCTCTGGTGGGCAAGGACACCCACCTCAGCCCCGAGGAGCCCCCGCGCCCCGCCGCCCTCGGCTACCCGGGACCCGCCACCGACGCTGCCGCCTTCGCCCCCGGCTTCCAGGGCGCCGCCGCCGCCGCCGCCGGCCGGGCCCTCTACGGCAGCGCCGAGCTCGTCTTCCCCGAGGCCGTGGGGCACCCGGCGCTGCCCGTCGGGCCCCACCAGCTGGGGGGCTCGGCGCTGCCGCACCCCCACTCCTTCTTCGGGCCGCAACACCGCGACCCGCTCAACTTCTACCCCTGGGTGCTGCGGAACCGCTTCTTCGGGCACCGCTTCCAAGGTGAGCTGCTGGCGGGCTCCCGCTCGGCCCGGGGCGCGGAGGGGGCGCGGAGCGACGGCTACCGCCTCCCTGCCCGGCGCCGGGGCCCGTTAACCGGGGACGCCGAGGGAGACCCGGAGGCAAAACCTGTTGCTGCGGTGCCTGCGGGCACAACCCGGTGCTGGGGGTATTCGCACACCGGGGCCGAGCGCCTTTGCACACCCTGTACCGGAATGAATTTGCACACCCCGGTGCCCGTGCTCTCCCGCAGCCCCGGAGCCGGCGTGCGGCTGCCCCGCGGTCCCGCTGCCCGCACCGTGCCAGGGCAGAGTCGCCCGTCGGCGGGCGCGGCGGGGCCGGGGCAGCCCCGCAGCAGTCCCACCTCGGCCACCCAGCCGAAGCGGGGTCCCGGCCGGACACTGGGGGTCGTCCGGGGACGGGACCGGCGCTGCCGCCTCCCTGCGCGGCCCCGCGGCTGGCGGAGCTGGGAATTCGTGTTTCTCCTTCTCGGGAACGAAGAGAAAGATTGCGGTGGATCTCGCCTGCACAGCGAGATTTTGTTTGATTTTGTAGCTTTGCTCTCTTTTCCTTCTCTTGTATCTTTTTTCTTTTCTTTTCTTTTCTTTTCTTTTCTTTTCTTTTCTTTTCTTTTCTTTTCTTTTCTTTTCTTTTCTGTTCTTTTCTTTTCTTTTCTTTCTCTCTTTCTTTCTCTCTTTCTTTCTCTCTCTTTCTCTCTCTCCTTCTCTCTTTCTTTCTTTCTCTCCTTCTTTCCTTCCTTCTTTTTTTCTCTCCTTTCTTTTCTTTCTTTTCTCTCTTCTTTTGACGACCCTCCTTTATATTTCTTTTCTTTCTCTCATTTTCTGTCTCTTTCTTATTTACCGATTTATTTTCCTTTCTCTGTGTCCTGTATTCCTTTCCTTTCCTTTCCTTTCCTTTCCTTTCCTTTCCTTTCCTTTCCTTTCCTTTCCTTTCCTTTCCTTTCCTTT
>JAOQGH010000032.1:41037017-41093461 GCA_025769975.1 Gallinago jamesoni
CTTTCCTTTCCTTTCCTTTCCTTTCCTTTCCTTTCCTTTCCTTTCCTTTCCTTTCCTTTCCTTTCCTTTTTTTTTCTTTTTTTTTTTTTCCTTTCATTTCATTTTTTTTTTATTTTCCATGTCTTTCTTTCCGTTTTGTTTCCATTTCTCCTCCATCACTGGTCGCTCGCCGTCCCCGCTTTCCGCGCCGCGATGCCCCGGGGTGTCCCTGGGGCCGGGCCGGGCCGGAGGAGCCCAGATTAGGGTTATCTGCTCGGCACCAACCCTTCCTCTGGCTGCGGGCTACGGCGGCTCCGTCGGGAATTGCGGCCGCTGCCGGCGGCGTCCGGGGGCACCGGCCCGCCGGGACACGGCTCCGACCCGGCCCCCGCTGCCCCGGACCGGCCGCACCGGCCCCAGCCCCGTCCGGGAGAGGCGCCGGGGGTCTCCCCGCTCCGGCCCCGCTCCCGCCTGGAGCCCGCAGCCAGCCCGCTGCCTCCCGGGGTCCCCTCTGCGCCGCTCCCTGCCCTTCCACCTGCCGGCCTCTGCCCTTCTGCCGGCTCGCTTTCTTGCCTTTTACTTTTTCCTTTCTTATTTTTTTTTCTTTCGTAATTTTTTTTCTTTCTTTCTACCTTTTATTTCTCTTCTTTCTGTCTTTCTTTCCCGTCTTTTCATCCTCTGTTTCTTTCTTGTCTGTCTTTTCTTCCTCTCTCTCTTTCTTTCCTTTTCTTTTTTGCTCTCCCACTTTCCTTCTCTCTTTCCTTAGCCCTTTCATGCTATCTTTTCCTTCTTGTCTGTCTTTCTGTCTTCTTTTTCTTTCTTTCTTGCTTTTCCTTTTCTATCTCTTTTTTCCTGTCACTTTCTTAGGCTATTTCTCTCTTTCTCCTCTTTTTTTATATTCTTCTTATTTCTTTCTGTGTTTTTCTTCTGCCTCTCCCTTTCTCCTTCTCTTTCTTTCCCTCTCTTTCCCTTTCCCCTCCCTTTGCTCCTGTGTACAGCCCCACCACGGGACTGAGGGTGGCTGGGGAAGGAGCACAGCCTCATCATGGGCGCTGAGGTACTCAGGAGGGGACGAATGCTGCAAGCCTGAGGCAGGGAAGGTGTCCAGGGCCCCCTGGTATCTCCTTGTCTGTCTTCCCCGTTTCACAGGACAGGAGGGTCTCCCCAATGTCCCCCGCCATGTCCCACGGAGGGGGAGCTGCAGGGCTGGTGGGTGCTGGCACGGGACTCTGACTCCTTTCTCTGTCGGCAGGGAGCGAGGTGTCCCAGGAGAGCCTGCTCCTCCACGGCCCCTTCGCCCGGAAACCCAAGCGCATCCGCACCGCCTTCTCCCCATCACAGCTCCTGCGGCTGGAGCGGGCCTTCGAGAAGAACCACTACGTGGTGGGAGCCGAGCGGAAGCAACTGGCCAGCAGCCTCAGCCTCTCCGAGACCCAGGTACCCCCGGGCAGACTCCCACCCACCTGTCCCACAGCCGTCAGTCCCACCATCTGTACGTCCGCTGGTGGTAGCATCTCGGGATTGCGCGGCAGAGACGGTGCTGACCCCGTGTAGGGCTTTGCAATATCCCAGCTGGGTTTGTCCAGGAATCCCGTGGCCAAACCATGCGGATTTGCATGGGCTCAGGGGTTGGTTTGAGGGTTGTTTTTTCTTTGCCTCAGCATTTGGTCATTGAGGTGGTCCTCAGCAGCACTGAGGCTGGGAATGCGGGTCTCACATGGTGCCGCTCTCCGGAGCGGCTTTCTGGTGTTATTTCTTGCTTGCTTGAAGCGTTTTCATCGAGCAATATAAGGTTTTAAAATTCCAGTTTAAAAAATAGCAGCAGCGTGAGACTCTTCCCTAGAGAGCTGCAAAAATGCACCTCAGTCGTGCAGGTTTGGTTTTGTGTACAAACAGCGCGGTGCCCGAAAGTCTGGATGGGTGCAAGGACGGGTGCCTGCCGAAGGGCATTTATTTCAGCAGTAGCTTTATGATTTTTAGAAAAGACATTCCACGGGCGTTTAGAAATGATGAGATGAAGGAGGATCGCAGGGATGAAAGGAAATGGAAAAGCGTACAGTGCTGGGGGAACACAGGGGAGTCGGGGCTGAGCATCTCTGTGCGTGTCCAAGCCCAGTGTCCTCGCGAGCAGCTATTACCAAATGCTCCGGGTGAAGAGACGCTATTTCCCATCATATTCAGTAACTGAGTTGATGGAGAAAGTTTTCTCCAAGTTCTGGCTAGGTAGCTTCACCTATATTCTACATTAATTTAATTTTTATCCTTTAATTCAATTGGAAAATTAAGCTGGAGCCGTGGGTGTTCCCAGTACTGAACTGGCTCATATTTGCCGAGGCTCTGCCAAGCAAAACCTCCAAAATACATCTCTGCAAGAGGGAAGTTAACGGGAGGAAAATGTCACTGTCACAGGGGACAGCAGGAGACCGCAGGTGTCGATGTTGAGGGGGATGGACCGAGCCGACAAAACCCAGATGCCGTTTGTATCCTGGTGCTGATGCTATCCCCCAGCCCCACGGCTCGTGGGACACGGCAGGAGCTGACACCGCAGCTTGGGTCCTTTCCTCGCTGCTTGTGTCACCTGTCCGGGCTGAAAATGATGTTAAAGGAGGGGAAAAAAAAAAAAAAAAAAGCAACCCAAAGGTCAAAGAACAAACAGCAACTTGCCCGGGCGGAAAGGGCAGCTGCGGGATGCCCGCGGGGGAGCTCAGTGAGTCTCTTGGATTTTGCATCATTGCCCCAAGCCTAAGCGCAATAATGCAATTTATTGGGGAAAAAGCAGAGGCATTTGTCCCTAAATCATGTTAGAGACTTAGAAATTGAAAGAGGCAATATAGATACATTTTAAATATTTTTTTTTTTATGGACTGCAGTGTATTTTGTAGTACGGTATTTCCACACTTTCAGAAAGCTGCTGCAGCCGCCCGGCGCAGGGTAATTCATCACCTGCGGGCAGGGAGCGAGTGCGGGTCATGGCGGAGGCGTTCATGGGGCTGGGGCTGGTTCCCGGGGGGAAAGAGCATCAGGCTCGGGACCGGCAGCGGCGGTGAGTGTCAGCAAAGTGTCCCCAAAGGCAGCTTTTGCAGGGAGGTCGGCAAGGCAGCAGGGAAGGCTTGTTCGCTTTCCCCTTCGTGGTTTTAGAAAAATAAGTATTTAAATAAATCTTTCGATTACCTGGAGGGAAATAACCCCAAGGTGCAGAGGGATATGATACAGGATGGGAATGAAAGTACCAGGACTGGCAGGGTGGGACAGTCAGCCTGGCTGGTGGCTGTGACAAAAGCAGGTTGTTTTTTTTTTATTATTGTTATTGTTGATAATAACAATAATGCAGTGATGAATTGTATACTCATGCAAACCTCCCATGGAAAACCACCCCCCGCCCTTGGTGACACAGATCCCTGGAGTGACGCTGGGTAACACAGGTGTATTTTCACCCACTGCAGGTACCCAGCCCCGTATCCAAGCCCACAGGTTGATGTGTTTTATTATTTTTGGGTGGGTTTAGCTGCTCCAAGAAGGAGCTGCTGGTTATGACAGAGCCTGACCCTATTTCCCAGCTGCTTTTTCCCCTGGAAAAGGAAGCTTTTCTCTTTGGGCTGTGCCCGGTCAGGGTCCCCCAGCCGGGAAGCAACACCTGGAGCAGCCCAGGGGGAAGGTGAAAAGGGTACTGGTACCTGCCCAGCATCAGGAAATGCCTTGGGATACAGGGTGAGGAAGGGTGGAGGTGTTTAACCCCTTCCCATCCTTACTCCTACCAAGGTAGTGCATTAGTCTAGAGGATAAGACAGGCCCATGCAACCACAAAAAATATCGTGGCAGCTCATGGTCCCAAAGCAAACGCAAGTGTTCAGTAAGTGGGATGAGGCTGGAGTACACATAGGGAGGGCTCTGCGGGGGATGCAGGGGGAGATGGAGCCATCCGTGGGGTTTGTGCATGACAGGATGACGGCTGAGCGGGGAGACACGAGGTGTGTGAGCTGGGTGGAAAGCAAGCCTGGTGGTCGGCGTGTCGCGGGGGTGCCAGGCAGCGTGGGTGCACAGGGGCTGGCGTGCCGGGGGTGGGCTGCATGTGCCGGGTAGGAGCGGGGAGGAGGTGGGGGTACCACGCTGTGCTCTGCAGCCGTGCGGGGCTGGACATCACTGGTGGCTGCACCCCCGTGCCTGTCGCTGATGGCGTGAGGTCGTGTCACCTCCTGATGGAGCATATTGGGCTGGGAAATAACTTCCCTGAGTTAATTTTGCACGACACAGCCTGGCCGCCTGGACAGAGCCTCTCTGGCCCCGGCAGCACATGGTGCTAATCCCGCTCGGGGTCTCAAATCTGCCTTCCCAAAGCAAAGGCTTCAGAACTACACCCCTGCCAAGTGGGAAGTTTGGGGTGATTGTGGAGGCACCGTATATCCCAGCATCTCCTCCTGGCGTCATGCGTGCAGGGATGGACACACAAAAGCCCTGGCTGGTGGGTCGGGACTGGCCAGGCATTGCAGCTGCTCTGGCAGAAGAGGTAATAATTAACCAAGCAAATGCCTGGGAATCACGGGAGGAGAAAGATGAGCATCCCAGATACAGCCAGAGAGCGGCCACGCTGTTTGTTGTGGGACTGGCAGCGTTTCTGCCATGAGAACCATCCCCATAAACAAGCTCTTAAAAGTTTTGGGGTGTTTTTAGAAGAAAAGTGCCGGCTGGGACTGCAGGCACAGACGAGGGTGCCTGGGGAGCTCTGCTGCCCTTCAAGGTAGTGTGGCACACTCAAGTGACAGCTCGGCATGAGTGGTGTCTCTGTGTCTGGCCCCAAGCGATGGCGGGGCTGGTCCTTCTCAGTCACCATCCAGACCCAGCCCTATGCCCTCAGCCTTCCACAGGGTTTAGGTCATCAAGCCATTGTCCGGGGGGGCTGCACACAAAGCCATCAGATTTTAATTGTCCCCATCTTGGTGACAGCAACGTCACCTTTCAGGTAGAGCTGCTTCTCTGGGTGCTGTCGGCATCCCCAGAAAGTAGTTTCTTGGTGGAGGCAATGGCCGCAGGGTGTTGCAGGAGTGGGAGTGGATCGCTTGTGCAGGCAAAACAGTGGACGGGAGCTGTGTATAGAGGCAGGATTGGGATGCAGGAGCCATCCCGGGACCGTCCCCATCCCACAGCAGGAACGCAGGGATGCTGGTGACCCTGGAGGGTGACTTGGCAGGGACCCCCTGAACATCACACCAGTTGGATGTACAAACACCCGGCATGACAATGGTTAATGCGGCAAGGGTTTGGGAAAGGATAAAAACCCTGGGCTTGGGAGTTTAAACCAATTACTCTTGGAGTCAGAATGAGGCATCGTAGGGGGCAGCTTATCCCCTAGTTGCCCACTGTGAGGTTCTCACACTTCTCTCATTGTGGCTTCTGGCCTGTTGGAGTGAGGGATATGGTATCGGAGGGGTCAGGGAGCCCATCCAGCCTGGAAACATCTGCATTCCCACAACTGGGAGAGTTGGGAAGTGCAGAGAAGCCTCATCCCACAGAAACAGTTGTACCCTGGTGGGTTTCTCTGAGATGAACCAAGCCAGGGAGGAAAGGCTTTACATGCAGGAGCCGCTTCACACCCACCCCTGATTTCCACAGAGCCTCACTCAAGCATCTTAATTGCTTTATGCCTTAGTTTCCCCTTCTATAATTTAGGGATAAGGCAACTTCCCTGCTCCCAGAGGGCTGAGAGCTTTAATTAAAGTTTGTAAAGTGCTCTGCAGTTGTTGAATGAAAGGCGCCAGTTCAGTATTGTTCCAGAAATGCCCCAAAGCTAGGAAAGCAAATGGTTTGAGTCCAGGGCCGGGGAACAGGGGGCTGTGTTATAATATATACCGGTGCCATAAAGCAGCTGTTTCAATAGACTAAGCATGCCTTAAAGTCAAGGCCTCGTACTGTGCTGGTTGCGTGGCGCCCTGTGAGGGTTTTGCTCACCCGGGGGATGCAGCGAGGTGTAAAGGCTGGCCCTCGCCTCTCCGCAAAGGCCTCCAGAGCAGAGAGCCAGTGTCACCTGCAAGGAATGCTGAAGGAGAAGGGGGAGAGGGGGGAAGACCAGCGGCAGGGGAGGAGGTGCAGCAGCGCCCGGTTGGCGAGGCTGCGGGCACCGCACCACCTGCAAGCGGGTAACGCTTCAGCCTGGCCCGGGCTGGGCCGGCAGCGGCGGCCGATCAGCGGCACCTAGTGTCCTGTGGGGCCTGGGACACCGGGCAGCATCCCAAACCCCTGCCTGCAGCATCCCGCCTCCCCACCTGTGACAGTCCCTCGTCCCCCCCCCCATCCTAGCCTGCAGCATCCCTCATCCCCAGCTGCACGGCGTCCTGCACTGCCGGGTGCCCCAGCATCCCACGCCACCCACCCTGTGGGTGCTTTCGCCATCCCAAACTTGATGGCCGTGCCCATGCTGCCATGTCCAGCCCCTGCCACAGGCTGAGTTCCCGGCACTGCCACCGAGGGTGTGCGGGGTCGTGGCAGGAGGCTCCAGGCCTCAGGCAGGGGAGGAGGGTGTTATCTCCAGGGATGGAGACCCTCCTGACACTCCGGGCTCCTGGGGCAGTGTTTGACCGCCATCATGGTGGATAAAGTTTCCTGAACCTTAAATGTGGTAAATTAATGATCTGTAATTGTAATTATAATCTATCTATAACTAGCTACCTGGTTACACACAGTCCGGCCCAAGCCTGGTGATGCCACCCTGCCCCTGGGACACAGGTCCTCAATGGCAGTGTGGGGATGGCTCTTGTGTGTCGTCCCACGTGGTCATCGGAGCCCTGGCTGCTGTGCCCATGGCATCCTGCCACCAAAGGAAACGGGACCAAGTTTAGCTGCTTCTGCCGTGCTATGCCGATCGGGGCACAGCCCAGACACTGGGGTGATGGGCACCGGGTTGCAGTGCTGTAAGGTGGATCCTGTGAGCCTGCTGGCCTCGTATCTGAGGTGTGATTGAGTGTCCTTCCCCTGTCCTGGGCTGCTCCAAGGCTGGGATGTGCAGCAAAGTAGAGCTGGGAGGTGGCAGCACCCTGCATTTGGCAACTCGCTGTGTTTGTCTCCCCCGTAACACCTTGCTGCAGAGAGAAGGGAAACCGAGGCAGGGCAGGATGGCCATGGGAGCACTCCTGGGAGGACAGGGACTTCTTTTTTGCTGATTTCCAAGGAAAACTGAGCTTGCTGCCTGGTTGCAGCCTATCACTTGCCAGGGCTGGCTGTGTCAGGACCCCTGTGAGAGCCCGTCTCTCCCTCTCCCTCAGGTGAAAGTGTGGTTCCAGAACAGGAGGACAAAATACAAACGGCAGAAGCTGGAGGAGGAAGGACCCGACTCGGATCAGAAGAAGAAAGGTTCCCACCACATCAACCGATGGCGGCTCGCCACCAAGCAGTCGAGCGGAGAAGACATCGATGTCACCTCCAACGACTAAGGCAGGGACAGGCTCCTGGTGCAGCCACCATGGAGAGGAACCCGGGGAAGGAAGGGGGGGCACAGGCGGCATCACCAAACGAACTCTAGGGACATCGCTGAAGCCACCACCGCCCGCTGCCTTCCCTCCGGGGCGCCCGGCCTGACTGGGGACCTGCACCCCGTTCTCCCCCGCCGCCTGGGGCATCCCTCGGAGGTGCTTTTCGGGAAGCTCCCGCCGCCGAGCCGAGGAGGAAGAGGAGGCTGCCAAGGCGCCTGCAGCCCCGGGACGTGACCGCGCATCCTCCTCCGTGCTGGAAGCCGTCGTCAGCCATGAGATCAAATAAAAACGTCCTACCTAGAAGCTCAGTGTAACCAACCCCTTTTTCATTTGCCTTTTTTGCCTTTTTTTTTTTCCACCTCCCTCCTTCTCTCCATTGTTGGTTTTGTTTTTTTGTTTTTGTTTTTTTTTTTTAACAGTTTTATTTTAATTTATTCTTTTATTTTTGTGCCTGTGTGCGTGCGTTCCCTGTCATAGGTAGTCAGCAGCTGTAGTGTGTGTTACTGCGTGGTAATAAAAAGCAAAATGCGCTGGAAACGTGTCTGGTTGTCTTGGTGGAGGGGGGGACACAAAGGGACCGTCCCCCTCTCCCATTGCCAGCCGAACAGCCGTGGCGACACTGGTGTGGGGGGTGTCACCAGGCAGGGATGGGTCCCATGGGAGCGGTGGAGCCAGGAGAGTGTGGTGGCCCCATCGTGGTGGGTGTTGGGGGGGTGAAGATGGCCGAAAGGATGGGGGTCTCCCTTGGGGGTCCTCGGTGGAGCGGGGGCACCACCGGGGTGGCCGCAGGTATGAGAGGTATGCGGCGGCTTCGGGGCCGGCAGCTTCACACCTGCGCCTCGGATTGAATGTCGGGGAGAGGCAGGATCCAAATGGCTCTGCCTCTCTCCTGCTCCCGCGGGGAATATCCCCCCCCTCGGGATACCCCTGAGACGTGGGGTGCCAGGGGCTGACAGAGGGACCACCCTTTGGGCGCTCCTGGGATGCCCCCAGCTATGAGGGACTAGGGTAGAGGGGTCTCAGGGGTTGAAGGTCAGGCATCATTCCCATGTCTTGCCAGAATTTGGGGGAAAGAACACGTATAATAACTTTTACATATATATATATATAAATATAAAAAACATATACACACAAATATAATACATATGATATGCCATATATACATACACATATACACATGCACACAATATATACACGTGTATGTGTGTATATAATGTGCATATATATTGTACTTTGTAATGTATATAATTCTATAGAATTACCTATTTTATAATATATATTTACGTACATCTCGTATGGTTTATTCTATATATACTTGACTCTAATTATATGTAATATTATATACACACAGACAAAAATGCAGTAATTCCTGCTGTTGGGAAAGCCCCCTCCCCAGGTGCTCTCTCTTGCAGGGAGAAGCCCCCATCCCTGGCAGCTTCTCGCCTGCAAACCGAGCCCATCAGAAGGTTGCCTTTTTAGACGAGACCTTTAAATCCCGACACCCGCCTCACCCTTCCCGCTGACCGGCCGCAGGGAGGTGGGACCACGCCACCAGGTCTTTAAACTCTTTTTATTCCAGACAGATCCGAGTGTTACACAAAGTGTCGCGGTCGATAACTCTTATCGAGAAGGTTAAAAAGAGACGGTGCGTGTGGCAGGGTGCCCGAAGGTGGCAGAGGGACAGATGCCCGCAGAGGTCTGCCGGAGGGACCGCTGGAAGACGTGTCGGTGCTGGCAGGCGACCCCCCCCCACACGCCCCCCTCACCGTGTCCCAAGGGACTTGCCATTAACGCAGTTATAAGGTGCATTCAGATCAGGTGCCGGCGGGTGATTGCATGAAAAGGGGCAGCTGAAGGTGCAAAATAAGCCATAAAAAAGGTGGGGAAAAAAAGCCAAAAGTGGACATTTCCTAAAGCAACCTGGGAAGCCACCTCTGGCTGGGGGTATCTACCACCACCAGGACCACTTCAAATTTCCACCGTCTGCACACCCGGCAGCGGGAACGGTCTCAGAGTCAGGCCAGCTTCTTGCGTGAGCTTATTTGTACCCTAAAAAGCTTTGCTCAAAGGCTGCCAGGGTCTCGCCGCAACGCGTTGGCAGCCCCCATGCTCCCCCCACACGGCTGAAGGGCATCCCAGGCTCTGGGTCACCATCACAGCCCTTCAAGAGGAGCTAAGACCAAAGCAGAGCAGACACCTACATCTCTCGGCTACGTGGCATCAGTGTAAGCCTGAGATCTACCAGCATTGCTGGTCCCAGGGTGGCAGGGTTCAGCATCGGCCGGGACATCCCGCATCCCAATGATTGGCGGTGCTGGCACAGGCAGCAGACGGGGACACCTGCTGCCTGTCCCACCAGAACCTGGGCATCTGCCCACTCCTGGCCACAGGCGGGGATGCAGAGCAGAAAAATGAGCAACAAGCAAAAATGGAAGGAGCTGAGCCCCAAGCTTAAGGATGGGTTCAGGACATGGGTGACACAACCCTGGGATTGTCCTCTGGTTGTCCCCTGGCCAGCTCGGGGAGCAGCCAACAGACACATTTTCCAGGAGGGACTCAAAACTTCTCACTGGCACCTTTTGCTGCAACCTGGTCCTCATTATTTCTTAATTAACATATCCAAGAAATCAATTAACTGCGACATTTCTAATTAAATACTACAGGAGATGATCATCTCATTTATTATTATCTGCTGAGGTGAACAACTTGATGTGTGTGGTGGGTTTTGCTCTCCCCATTTCTTCCACTTCCCCAATTATAGGAAATAAGAAATGCAAATGGTTGGGTTGTTCTCGCAAACTGAAGGCTTCTTTTTGTCCATTAGGGAAGTCGAAGAGATTAATTAGCTATTAAATGAATGTGCTTAATGTTATCATTAGCTGTTGTGTGTAGTCTTTTCTGGCACAATTTGCTGTCCTAATAAACAGTACTAATGTGCTACCACTTTCCCAGCTCCAAGCTTTTAGCTTCTAATGCTGTGGGAAGAGTTGAGCATGGTATTTTGGTCCTCGCTGGCGGTCCCATCACCAGTGGCAGCAACTGTGCCGAGCCAGTGATGGACCTGCTGCATGAGGGAACCCAACCTTGAGCTGCGTCTTTTAAGATCCATAAAGGTCATGTTTGTGTCTGCTGAGCCTTTCTGCTGCTTTTAAATAAAAATGCATCTCATCACCCCCTGCACTGGGATGGTGGTAGCTCAAAACCTGAACTGCATCAGCTGCCTTCAGTGTCCCAGTGCAGGGACACTGTGGCCTCATGTTCCCCAAGAGTTAGGACCATGAGGCAACCAAAATGTGCTCCTCATACACGCACTTTGCCCTGCTCACCATCCAGGAGGGCAAGTCAGGGGATGGTGAGGGGAAGGGAAGCAAAGATAGGTCTGCACCATCCTGACTGCCTGGAAGAAGGGGATGCACACAGTTTTGGAAGATCTGGGGTCAAGTTCTCTGGTCTCAAACCTCTTGGGCACTGCTGCTGCAGGTGCTATCTCCCAAACGCAAGACCTGCAAATACTTTCAGAAGAGGTTAGAACAGGAAACTGGACTCCATGAGGTGGTGGCTTTCCCTTCCCAGCTCCAAGCAGGAGCACCTTCCCAGTGCTTTGGGTGGAGGGCACAACATTTTGAGTTGCATTTGAATCAAATTTGAGAGCAAATGTTGTTGTCAACCTGCCAGAGGCTGTGATCGGCTCTTAGAGATAAACACCGGCAAACGCCTGACTCAGGACCCCGGGATGTATTTATTTCTCAGCACAAACTCTGCCGAGTTGACTGAGACCCATCTTCATGACACATAAAGCGAAACAAGTTTGACGGGGTTTGTACGGGAAGACGATAAATCCAGACTCATTTAGACCGTTTGATTGTCACTTGTTTGACTGTGCAGCTGCTTTTGAGCCAAGCCATAATCTCGCAGCGCAGCTCCTCTGACATCCCTCAAGCTGGTCCTCACCCGCTTTGAGCAGGATCAGGAGCCACGTGGTTTAATAAGCCCCAAGTCTATTTTCCTCCAAACCAATGCACTTCTTATTGAGCATCACTGGATTAACGTGATGACCATCCCCTGCTAATTAACGACCTGTGCAGCCAAAACTCTGCAGGTGATGTGTGTGCAGGGAAAGCATCCATACTTGCTTCCCGTCATGGAGGAAACTGGGAATTGGTTCTTTCCCAAGGCAAAACTTGCCCAATTTGTGCTTTTCCTTGGATCCAAAGCCCCAACTCCTTTCCTCAGCAGCACAATCCTTGCTTCATCTGCGGGCCTGACAGGTAGCTGGAGCTCACAACCACTGAAATCTTAGATCACCGATCACAACGTAAAACTAAATCACCATCTCCCTCCTTGCTCCACCTCCCTGAAACCACCAAAAAACAAGCCTGGGCTGAACAGGCTTTGCAGCAGAATGGTTCAGGCAGTGACAAAACCCACCAGAGAAGGGGAAATGATCCACTCAGACAGACGACAGAGCCAGGAGGCTTCTCTCTGTCAACACAAGAGGCTGTTTCTGTCTCAGCCTTGCATTTCCATTCAGGAGGAGGAAGGCGGCAAGTTGTGCCTCCGTGCAACATGATGCAGCTTGGCTCCTAACTTCTGTGGGCTAAGTGGAGCCATAAACTGAAGTTTTAGGCTCAGAGTAGCTCTTTCCCTGCTGCACGCACATGTGGATGTGGGTGCAAGGGGGTACCTGTACCCCCAGCATCTGACAGTGGTCCTCACTTCCTCCCACACCCTGCAGCAATGCAAAGGGACCTTCTCAGGCACATGGCTCATCCCAGCTGGCTCTCCAAAGCCTTGCAGTCGTGGTTCCCATCGGCAGCTCCCATCAGCAGCTCCCATCGGCAGGCTGCTGGTCGGGGATTGCCAGCATCCCCGCTCCCCTTTCTGGGGCTGGAGGTCTGCCCCCCTCTTACACTGCTGTGGGGAGTTACTTGCCCCCAGGGCAAAATATGGGGCCTGATTCTGTGCTGTGCTGCTCGTAGGACAGGTGCCCATGAAAATGTCCATAGGACAGACGCCACCTCCCTGCAGCCCCTCCAAATCCCACCTGGAGCAGTTGGGGTGGCCTCGCTTCCTCCAGAGCGTACATTCATCTCATCTAGTGCATTAGCAGAACTTTACTGGGTCAAATTCAGCTGTCCCTTACCCTGGTGTAAATCCAGAACAGCTTCATGAGTGTAACTGGACCCACTCTGTGTTGCCACCAGTGTCAGGTACCGGGAGCTGGCTCATGAACATCAACTATAGAGAGCCCGGAGCCGGCCTCTCCTCCCTAGCACACTGGCGTGTGAATCCACAAAACTCATTTGTTGTGTGCAATTTTTCCTGATTTACACCAGTGTGGGGACAGAATCAGTCTTCCTGAGCTGGCCCGAGCATTGTGTGACTCCAGTTCCTACTGGTCTGACTCCAGCGGGGAGTGAGAGCAGCCAGTGGTGGAGGAGCACACAGTGGCGCTCAGGCCTCCTGATTTCAGGCATTGCAATAAATCCTTTGAATACATTCTGTGTCAGTGGCAATTTGGTTTCCCATCCTCCCCCCACCCTCCCCAAAACCCCCAACAAATTGGCATTTGAAGGATGACAGCCTGTGCATTCAGCTATGTCCATCACCACCATGGCTCCATCCCTGCAATGATCCCAGAGGCAAATCTCACTATTGGCATGGGCTTCTGCTGGTGACCATGTTCAAAATCTGCATTCCTTCTCTGGTCCTCAGGGAGTCACTCAGGGTTTATCTTGGGTACAAGATACCAGAAAGCCAAATTATGGCCCCTAACACATGTGAGAGCATGGGTGCAGTGCTGGGAGGACTTGCTCCACCTCACTTTAAGCACCCCAGAGTGGAGTAGCTGAAGAGACAGACAGGCAGCCATCTCCAGAGGGCAGTAAACTCCTCTGAGGTTGCAGTCTCATGAAGCCATCAGCTTGGCATGGCTGCCAGGTGAAGCTGTCCTGCCCATTGGTTTGGCTTTAATATCTTACAGAGTTGGTAAATACAGAGAAAAAGAGAAGGAGAAGGAGAAGGAGAAGGAGAAGGAGAAGGAGAAGGAGAAGGAGAAGGAGAAGGAGAAGGAGAAGGAGAAGGGAGAAAGAAAAGGAAAGAAAGGTGACAGGAGAGGAGAGGAATTCCAGCTGGAAGGGACTTAAAACCTCTAGTCCAAATGTCTGACCGCTTCAGGGCTGACAAAAGTTAGGCATATTATGTCCTCAGATGACAAGCTTAGCAAAGTGTGGTTTAGCCAATTAGTTTAACTACCTTACTTCTAGATGGTCTATGTTAGGTAGGATGAACCCCATCCTTTGTGTCTTTCCTTGTGCAAAAGAAAAGAGCAAATAAATTGTATTTTTGCTGTAAGATCCCTTCCTATTCAACATGTGGGCATGTGGACATGTTGGCTTTCCAGTATCTTGAACCCTGGGCAAAAGCCCTTGCAGATATGCCTGGCAGTAGGCCCCTGTGACACAAAGTCTTCCAAGTGCAATGAATGGCAGGACACCACCAGGACCATCTGCAGAAGAAGGAGGGAGGGATGGAGGGTGCATAGGCTATGACCTTTACTGTGCTAACGGAGTGTTGCACGCTCAACCATGGAAGGTTGCTTTTGTGCATGATCACTGGGGCAGGATTGGCACGAAATCGATACAGGACACTTACCAAACACCCTACCACGCGCTTCACATTCATGCACCTGTTGATCTCTACAGAATTACTTTTGTGCAGTGTCAGTGTGGAGATTTAATTCACATTGAAAACAAAATTTGTTGAGTGAAGCCTATTTGCATGTAGTTAGGTATAACCATGTAAACACACCATCAAACATCCCTCCATGCAGTGCTAGTAAGTTCTGAGATTCTTCGTTAGCTAGTTCTCTAAAATGTTTGAATGTAATTTTTTTTGTTGCTGCTCCTGTTGCTAATTTAAAACTTTTAATATTAATCTTTTTGACTGGTGTGAGGTGTCAGTTCTCTGCAATTGTTAATTTACTCCCAGTTTGCCAGGAGTGGTAATATGTTACTATCGCTGAGCTCTATTATTTGTTTTATCTTATTGTTTTCTTTTTCCCAGTTGGGATCTCAAGTTTCCCCCTTTCCCACCAGAAATCTTCCGGGCTGAGATGGTCCACTTCCACTTACAATCCTTTATTGTAGACTACAGTCTTACTGGTGGTGGTCATTGCAATTTCTGGCTCCAGCTGAGATGTCTCAATCTGTGAAATCGAAGAGGAGGCAAGATCAGAATCGATATCACATTGCGGTGCTGCAGCAGGAGCTCGATACATCAATAAATTAATGTGGAGAAGTATAATATGTAAATAATATAATATCAATCATGCCTTTTCCTTGTCATTTTAATGTGCTTTACTGTGCTCAAGTCTCAAAACATCCCTGATTTGGATTGACTTATATTACATGAATTGATGCACGGTCTCTGCCTTGCAATATTCAATGAATTACAGATTGTCTCCGAGAATCAAACCCATGGGATCCCACCCATCGTTTTTCTGGAGACATCCCTTCCTTTTCCCACAGCCAAGGTCCCCTCACATGGTGCTAGAAGGAATCCAGTCCCCAGAGCTGTGGTTTGCACCTGTAGGGATCCAGCAAAGCCACAGGCTGCCTGGTGACACAAGGGGACAGCACACCCTCATTTGTCTTCAGGAGCAAAGCTCTATATCCTCCAACAAGGATGGCTAACAGACTAAATCTGCCTACCCCTTTCTCTGTCCCCATAAAATCTCCAGCCCTTTCCTAATTTTTTTCCTTTTGCTGGCTTCACACAAATCTTTCCCTTCCTCTGAAATTGCTCCGAACCTTTGCATCCTTGAGAGGGATCCATGGTGCTCCCAGTTCCCACAGCAAGCAAAGATCCCGCTTCCAACTGGGACAGGACACCTTGCAAGATCAGACTTTTAGAAATCCTATACATTGAATTGATGCTGTTGCTGACACAATGCTAGGAACCCACGTTAAAATCGAAATGCTTTTGAAAATGTTTAACCTAGTTAGACAAATTAGCAAAAATTTGTGCAAAACAATTTAGGTATTTAAAATATTCAATGTTTTTAAAAACTGGAAAAACTGTTCTTAGCTTTCAGCTGCAAAAACCCAACAAAATATAACATCAAAGCAATCTTAACATGAGGTGCAACATAACCCTTCAGCAAAGCTGTTAAACAGCTACTGAAGCATCATGGGAAATAGCACTTCATTTATTCAAATGCACATATGTCAGGTTTTTGCACCATATGTCATTCCAAGCTATTTACAGTAATAATTAAATCTTAATCAACGTTTAACCTCTGTAAAATGTTTGAAGGGATCTAATCACCCTTCAGACTGCACTAATGAAGGAGAAATATATAAACATAAAAAGAAAATGATGCATAGATAGCACACCAGAAAGAACAGTAATTGCAAAATTGTATTTCTTTTAAATATAATCAGCAAATTATGTAAAGTAAGCCAACGAGTATTTTAAGTGAAGACATCTTGGGTGTCAGAGGTGTGATCAGCTAATTTTGTACTGCTATCCATAACAGATGTAGCATATTTTCTTTTAGTGCCATTATTAGCAACTTCACCATTTCTTTCTGTGCTGAAACACAAAGTGAAGCATTGTGCTGGGGAGAGTACCCAGCAAAGGTGCAGGAGAGGCGATTCTCACGTACACCGGTGCTGACGGGATCCATTTTGAGGGAGGATTAACTCTGATCTGCCTGGCTCTGACGCAGCTTTTCTTCCCATTGTTTTCTTATTTTTCTTCCAGAGACTGAGAGAAAAGCTCCAAGGCACTGGGGCTGGGTGGTTTCACCCACTGGTATGAAAATGTCAAGGCAGAAAGTGCTTTAAAATGACCTGGAATTGGGTGGTCCAACCCTGACCATCCATGCTGGTGTCTGTAGGGCTTGGGGACATGGGGTAGCTTGGACAGAGCAAAACCCAACCTACTACTGGGACGCCTCCACAGAAAGCTAACGGAGAGCCAACAGTCTTTTCCTCTCCAGTGGGGGATGGAGAGGTAGGAGGTCCAAGGAAAGCCACGTCTGCCTTCGTGGACCCCAGGTTAGGGATCTGAAAGCAAGACCTATGGGGACACATAGAGGACTTGGATGTGCTGAGTCTAGAAGAGAGAAGTTCAAGGGAGGCATAGTGGTACGTGCATGTGCAAGAGGCTACAGCACAGAAGAAAGGAGTAATGTTTTGTTCATGCTCTCTTGGGACACAATTCAAAAAGAATTGAGTAAGATCCAAGCTGAAAAGCAGGAAGAGTATCCCAGTGGGAAGGAGCAAAGTATTGCAACCAAATGCTTGGGGAAGGTGTGGTGTCTCTGTGGTGGGAGGTTTTCAGCACAAATTAGATGAAACCCATCAAGAATAGTTTAAGCAGAATTGACCTTGTCTTAGTGGAAGGAGGCAGATGAGATAACTGCTTATAGGTCCTTTTGGCTTCCTTTCCACAGGTCCAGGAGGAAAATGGCCTCCTTTCCCTGCATAGCTGAGCTCTTCATTCATGGCAAAGGTGTACACAAGGCTGTTGGGATGGCTTTAGGAGGGACAGGATTGAGCTGTGACAGTTCAGAGACAGATTATGGTGTCTCAGCAGAAGGCCTAACGCCTAATGCAAGACAGATACATGGTCAGGGACTCCTTTGAAGATCTTGAAAGAAGATAAAATCAGTCACAGGCATTGGTTTGGAGCTCTATATTACTGAGCTCCCTTAAGCTCCTTCCTGACACCTGGGAAGATGCAAAATAAATTTGCTGGGGAGTGACTGGTTGAACTGGAGCAATCTCTGCAGATTTCCTTCTGGTTGACTTTAATAAAGCAGATATTGCAAACTACTCTAGAGCCTCAGTTACAGGAGATCTAAGGGGTGTCTCTGCACCAGCGAAGCAGGTACAGGAGGAACGTACTCTACAGCAGTACTGGCAAAGCCTTTTAGAAATGCATCAGGAGTAACTTACTCCCCTCAGTGGGAAATCAAACACAGAAGAACAGGGGGAAGCATTTGGGTGATAAGCTACAGATATTAAGACACAACCTTATTGTACACCAGTTCAGCCTTTAAATCCCTCAGGGCTTTTTGTTGGAAAGCATAATTTCATCTATTTTGGTGTAGACTGCTACTCAGGCTGTTCAGCATCCTGGACCTGCTTGGCCAGCCTTCCACGGGACACAGCATTGTGAATCGGATCTGGAGACCACAGTTTCTTCTCAAGTTTATTCTCAAGTTTCTTGTGTCTCAGTTTCAAAGAAGACTCCCCAGAAGGATCCCTCTTGGTCATGGCCATGCTGGGAACCCCTCTAACAGGAAACAACCTGCCATGGGGAGTGCTTTAAGGAACAGGTTCTACCCTGTTGGGACTAAAGTGATGTGACTTGCCCCACCTCACACGAGGCAATTTTGTCTTTTCAAACTGAGTGCCCACCATAGGACTGGGCTTGAATTGTGTCCATCCTCTTCCTCCTGATGAGGTAGATCTACCTGTGCTAAGATAAAGGATAGATACCCTTCCTGGCTCTGGAATGGTACTGCTGAGGTGCCTACCAGAAAAGGGCCTTCAACAATGAATCCAGGGGAAGTGAAGTCCAAGAGATACACAAGCTCACAACAGCACTGAATGAACCACAGTGTGAAAACACCACTCCCAGAGAGTGCCATAAGGTGCTTGGTTGGGATGAAAAAAAACAAGCTTTCAGGCCAATGGTTGTATGAGCATCAGTGCAGCATTGACCACTCAGTATCCTGATGTACCATCATGGGAGACACTATAACAAGCCAGCAGGAGAAGAAGGAATTGCTTCACCCCCCTGTAAGGTTACTGGAAGCTTTGCTATAGATGCAGGAATCCCAATCCTTGCTGGGGACATGGCCAAGGTGCATCTCCAAACTCATCTAGAAAAGTGGCTGGTGCCAGCCATAGCCCATCACAACACCTGGGAGCCAGCGCAGCCTGAGGACACTTTTCTTCCTTATAGCCGATAGCCAAGTGCAGGAAGAAAAAAGGTAAAAAAAGAAGGGTGTCCCCTGACCTTATTCAAGCAACTGTTTATAGACCAGCATCACCCAGGTAATGCAGGCAGGATGACAGCGCTGGCTTTTTAGCTGTGTTCCTGACCCGGTGATATCTATCCTCCCCAGGAACAAAGCCGCCGTGGAGGGAATCACCTCTCGTGGTGCCCACCGCACGCCAGCTCTTTTCCCCCCATCTCTGCCTTGCAGTGGAAGCCTCTCTCCTCTCATCAGCACAGACAAGGCTAATTGGGGTGATAAAGAACTGGCTCCGAGTGCTGGCGTGGGCTGGAGGAACAAATGGTGCGGTGGTCACAGCTGGTGCTGCGGAGACAGAGAGGGAGAGGGTGTGAGGCAGGCTCCCGGCGCCCAAAGTTTCGTCAGCCCATGTTGGATGCGGGGCGGCGAGGTGGGGGGTTGTGTGTGTTTTGCATTCGCTGCTGACACGGGTGTAGCGTACATGCACGTCCGGTGAAGCAGAAGCAGGCAGAAAGCAGATGCTTTTTGTTTGGGGTTGATACTCATTTCTATCCCAGCTCGGGAAAAGGTGTAGAAAGGAATGTGCTCCTAAGAGTGCAGGGAGAGAGATAGGTCTAGGCTCGCTGCCAGGGATCCTGTAATGATATGGAAGGCAGCTAGGGGAGACAGGAGCAGATGGATTTGGCATACAGCTCATCACTCAGCCAAAAAAAAAGGGAGGAGGGGGGGAGAAGAAGGAAGAAAGCAGCCAATTTTGGTAGGGGGAGGGTCATACGGGCTGAGGGATGCTGTACTGAGAGGTAGGGGGAAGGGAGGATCAGGCTGGTCAATGTGTCTTCTGCTGCGGCCTCGGCAGTGCCAGTGAGATAGCTCAGTGGTAGCCCCAGTTTGAAGGGCAGAAGGGCCTTCCTGGCCCTTCCAGCAGCCCTCTGCTGTCTCCTCCTGGGCCATAAGACATCAGGGCAACAGCCGAGGGCAATGCCAAGCTAACTGAGCCCTAGTGAAGCCCTGTGAGGTGTAGCAAGGTTAATAAATGGCACTGTAAAGGATCAGCAACTGCTGTTTCCACAGTGGTGGACTCAGTGCACAGCTAGACGGAGAGCTGGGGCGCATTCAGCACCACTAACAGACTGCTCTGTCCTTGGTGTTCTCCGTGAAAGAGGATCATGTTTTTCCTTGGACTGATGAGCTACTGCTCATCAGCCACACCATGGTCACCAGGCACCTCTGCTTGTAGCTTGGTGCAACCATGGTGTGAAAGCAGCTTTGTACAGGTTTACCACGGCTTCCTTTCACCTTCAACACGTGGTCACCTAATGCAACTCTGATGAGAAGCAGAACCTCATTAAATTCGGTTTAAGTTGCTTACTTGGGGTCAAAAACCATCTTGATTGGGTTTTTGATGATCTTGTTCCAGCGGTAAGACTGCCTAAATGTTCTTCTTTCAGATATTTCAGATCTTCTTTTCTTCTTTTAATTGTCAGTAGCTAAAAGAATGCTGATGGGGCCAAAATCACAAATCTGAACCCATGCTTAATTTTATGAGACTTTCCAAAATAGGAAAATGATTTTAAGATGGCAAGATTTTTTCCTCCTCTGTTCAGATAAACATTTTCCAAAGCTTTTTCCAGACATCAAAAATTAAAGTGCTCTCCATAGTTCCAAGTCTTTTAAACCCCCCACTTTTAAAGAAACATTTGGTTTTGATAAGAAAAAAAACACCATTTCTAGTCAAAATGCTTTCCTCAAAAACATGGAAACATGAGCCTGGGAAGCCATCACTGCCCCTCCAGCCCTCACTGGTCACAATGTCCAAATGGTGCCCCACCTGGGATGCAAGAGCCTCACTGGTGGGTGGGACCCTGATCATGGGTTTGATACCATCCACCTTCCCAAAGAAGTGCTGACTTTGGGGTTGGTGTGGGGAGGGAGGGCTGGACCCCACAGAAATGCAGGGATTAAAGAGCTGTGCACCTGCTGGCACGGAGGCACTGAGGGGTTAGAGTCTCCATTCTCACCATCCCTGCTTTGATCATCTCCTTTTGTCAGGCACGCCAAGGTATGCAACTGCAGCCGGGGACTGACATTCCCTGAGAGCCTTTGTGATGCTCCCCAGCCTCTGCGTTGCAAGGAACAGGGCAGATGTGCTTTTCCACCTGGGATTGCTCTGAGGAAGCAGTCCGGTCGATCAAGCAGAGTCCATGCACTCTACAAGCAGAGCACCACAAGAGCTGTGTATCCACACAGCATGTCCACACAACCTGTGGCATGCAACAGCGTGACCCAGGGCAGAGGAGAGACTACAGAAGACACTCTGTGTAGGTAGTGGCTTTGGAAGGAGAAGACACTGAGGGCTGAGAGCTGTTGCACAAGTGAATAGATTAAACCCCTCTAGTGTTCAGAACCCACCTATTTAGGAAAAAGGTGAAAATTTGGCACATACTCTTGCACCAAGAAAACCATCCCCACCAGTGCCTGGCTGCCCGTCCTAATGAAGTCACAGCACAGCCTCAGCCAGGTGACGAGAGCCTGCCACTGTGGATACAACTCAGCTCCTCACACACCACCCCGGGAGAGCAGCCACATGCATGGAGCAAAAGGTTCCTCTCTTGCTCCTGTGGTTGGAAGTAAAACAAAGCCAGTGGCAGATAAGAATGAACAAGCTCAGGACAACATTTGGTTTATACTACCCTTTAACTGCCACGTAAGTGGATTCACACGTAGTTCAGCAGATCTTTAAAATAA
This sequence comes from Gallinago jamesoni, assembly GCA_025769975.1. Classification (NCBI taxonomy): domain Eukaryota; kingdom Metazoa; phylum Chordata; class Aves; order Charadriiformes; family Scolopacidae; genus Gallinago; species Gallinago jamesoni. The sequence continues at coordinate 41,058,195 of JAOQGH010000032.1, forward strand.
GGAGCTATCGGGCAATCTGGGTAATTTGCAAAGTCTCTTGTTCGACTGCAAATCTGGAACTACTGCCATGTGTCGAGCAGGTGGGTAACCTGTTAAACCCCTGCAATGTAGTAATTTTCTGGGGGATTTCACATAAGTGGCTCTGAATTCAGAACCCTGTTTCCAAACAGTAATTTTTTAGGGATATATCATTTCTCTGTGGACAGAGAACCACTGAAGTGCAAAAAAGAAATGTTTTGCCTCTGACAGGCCCTGTGGCCAGCACATTTACACCAAAGATGTATCTCAGTGCTGCTGTCTAACCTCTGGTTGGATGTACTTAGATGTACCTAAGAAGGACATTTACTTGAAATTAATTTTATCTCCATTTTCTCTTCCCTCTTTGCACCAATAAAAAGGAGGGAAGTTGGAATATTTGGCTGCACTGGTTCTCGAGGGTTATCCATTTATGAAGATTTTTCTGGTGGTTTTTGTCATGGATGCTTTGACCACCAGCATCCTCCTCCAGCTGCCTGTAGGACAGGGCAGAAAGATGAGGCTGGGAAGGGTCGGAATATGGCACCACACATACCTCGCTATGACATCCGTTAGATATAAAGTATGTCAGTGATGGTGTTAGTGCCACAAGCTATTCACACTCTATCACATCTGCTGACACCTCTGAACCGTCCCCTGAAAACGTCACTGCTTTTAGCAAAGCATGAAATGCAAAGTGTCAGCAGCACCTTGGGTGCCATCAGGTTTCTGCATCGAGACGAGTAGGAATATTCCTCATGCTCAACAGATGTTTGGATAGAGATGTGTAATTGCTTTTGAGACGGCTACAAGGCTGAAGATGTTACTGCCCTCACCTTAAATGGGAACAATTGACTCTGCCCCAAAGCAGAGCAGAAGGGTTTGCAGGATTTACGAGTCAGTTACAGGACAGAAACTTCATCAAGGGTTGTTTTTAACTTCAGCTTCAGGAGTGGCAAATTAGCGCATTGCAGCTTCTCTAAAGAAAAATAATATGGATATCAAAAATCCCCCAACATTTTAATCAGCTGGGAAGAAGGAAAACATGGTATTTTAGGCTACTGTCCACCCCACCACTGGAGCAGAGCACAACTGCCCCCGTGGCAATGAGCTCCCCTCAACCAGCGGCACATTTGTTTCCGGTGCTCTAGAAATGACTGATGATAACAGTGTTAGCAGGTGGGGTAATAATATGTGACAGCAGGCACCTAAGGCTGCAACATACTTAAACTGCTCGGCATGTCCCGGCCTGTCCTGCAGCAGAGCAGTTCAACAGCCACGTTCTGCTCCTGTGCTCCGGACCCTGTGTTTGTTCACTGCCCCAAACCAGTCCACAGGTAAGATACCAGCTCTAACCTTCCAGTTCCCCCTGGGAATCCTTCTGGTGTCTCAAGATGACATCAGTGATGAACAGACATAAAAGCCACTCCTAGGATCATAGAATTGCCTAGGTTGGAAAGGATCTTTAAGATCAAGTCCAACTATCAAGCTAATACTGTCAAAACCACCACTAAACCATGTCCCTAAGCATCACCTCTACCTGTCTTTTAAATACCTCCAAGGATGGTGACTCATCCACTTCCCTGGGCAGCCTATCCCAATGTTCAATAACCCTTTCGGTGAAGAATTTTTTCCTAATATCCAACCCAAACCTCCCCTGGCACAACTTGAGACCATTTCCTCTTGTTCTATCACTTTTTAGCTGGGAGAAGAGACTGACCCCCACATGCTCCAGCACCTCAGTGTCTTTCTTGTAGTGAGGAACCCAAGACTGAACACAATACAGGAGCTGGGTCTGGTGAGCACTGGGCTACGCTGGCTCTCAGACTCCCCTCAAGTCTTCCAGCTTTATAAACAGATTGAAAGGTCAATCTCCTGCATGACACCATCTCCAATTCATTGTGAAATTGTTGGGTTTGAGTCTTCTGGGAAAGAAGAGGGTTACCCTCAGCAGCATAAACCTCAAATGTTTTTAAAAAACCTAAATCACTCCAAACTAAATAAAGGCTTTGAAATCATTAAGTTTCAAATAGCAAGATAAAAAAAAAAAAAAAAAAGTTATTTCTGTCTGACTGAGAAAGGAGACCTTTCCAGTTCCCTCTAGAAATCCAAGAAGGCCTTTCCTCCTTTCACCCAGTCACTGCTATCCAGGAGGTGCCAGCCTGTTTCCCCGGTGCCCTTGATCTGCAATGATTTGTAAGGGACCAACGGGTAAGGGGTAAGACAAGGGTAACACAAACTCACCACCCATACAGAGAAATGCAGAAGAAATGGAAGTGAAGCTGTGATGGAGAGAATCTAAGACTCTGGCATAACGTATCTTCCACGAAGTGAAGAAACACACAAAAGGCCTTTTCAGGAGCTAAGATGCCTTTTCTCCTCTACTCTGGAGAAGATGGTCTGCTCATGTATAGAAGTAAGCTCCTGATTTGCTACATTAAATTAATTTCTACAAGAGCTCCAGAAAGATGGATGTCTTAGGCTGGTACCACAGCAGAAACACACATGTTCTGACCTCAGGTTACCTGGCCTCATGAGGTAAGGACCCTTCATCAGGAGAGGACTTTACCCGAAACATGTTTGTGAAGGGCAGTCAGTCTATAGCGTGTAGGGCCTAATGGAAGCAGCCTCACATTACATGATGTAGACTCTGTCATGCAACATTCAAGCCAATCAATAGACGGAAAAATCATCAGCCCATCTAAAATATAATCTTGAGAATACCCAAAATAGCAGAGATTAGAGTCACTGCTCCTTGCTGGAACGAGAAGCATTTACAGAGACAGTTGCCTCTCCTTTTTTGGAAGAAAAAAAATTCCTACTTTTGAATATGGACATTGTGAATGTGGCAAGTTTCCTCTTTGATGAAATTGAGCAATTAGGTTCATTCTAGTAAGAATCCCTCCAGCAGTTCTGTCAAGGAAGAGAGCATTTGTTGCTATTTGGTAAGAATGTCAAACCCTGCGATTCTCTAGCTATTAAGAAGGAAGAGCATAATGAGTATAGGAAAGTTTAGGGATGTCCTTGTTCCTTTAAAGAAACTAAGCACATTCCTCAGGATCCTAACCTCCATCACATTTGTTCCCTTGAAGGACCAACAGCCTCACTAGAAACAGGCTGCTAGATCTAAATGATTTAAAAAACAACTCCAGATAATTACATATACCTGTGCTTGGGAAACGTGATTAATAAGTCATTCTCTGCAGTAAGCAAGCATGCTTAGAGCAGGCAAGTCTGGACAACTGGCCACCCTCCTTTGCTCTTAATATCTCACTTGGAGTAGTCTGAAGTATGGTTGCTTCAGATGAGCTAAACCAACTGTCTCTGAGTATACAGAAATGGACACATCCAACATTATGCAGAGAAAGAGGTGAGCCAGGCAAGAGCAGGGGAAGAGCTGAGGACAAACCCGGTTGCACCAAATACAGAGGCTGATAACAACCAAGAAAGGGAATGGAGTTTTCAGGGTGGGCTGGCAGAAAGAGAGGAAAGGTTTCACCTTTCAGGCCAAGAAGAAACTAGCAAAACCAAGGACTCACAGGAGGACTACACAGGACAAGAGAGACAGGATGGCCACCTCCACAGCTTCCCCAGTAAGCAGGGCAGGAATCCTTGGGGGAAGTGCTCCGGGAGGAGCTGCTCTGTTTACAGTATGTGCTGCTGAAAGGTGTCCTGAAGAAAGACAGCAATTAACAGGCCTGGAAAAAAATGGCTTCTTTCCACAAAGTGCCTTTTAAGTATGTTTTTCGAGCCACTTTAAGGGTTAATGTTTAGCTGTTTATCCGGAGTTGTCGGATGTCAGCTCTTTCTTTTGACTCCTAATGGCTTATAGCCATCAGGAGGTGAAGACTCCTCAAAAGAGATGGTGTCAGGAATGTTTTTTTATGCCCACTAGCACCCACACACCTGCAGGAGCCTGTGCTTGCAGGATAGATAGTTTACATACTTGAACCTGTATCCCAGGGACAGAGATATAAACATGAAACCAGATCCTGTCTGACACTGCTGCTGAAGCCCCTGGGCAGTACAAAAGGGTCCTTTCTCCCACACCCACCTCGAATGACCACAAATAACAGTTCGGTTCAAGCCATCGCTTCCCAGCAGGAACAAGCTCCGCTGGTCCAGGTTATGATTTTAGGGCCAGATCCTGTAAAGTTTTCAGCACCTTTGACTCCCATAAACGCTGGTCATGAAACAAAGGACCAGTCTCACGAGCAGACTTCAAAAACCAGCTTGGTCACAAATTGAAGCCTCTCAGACAGAGAACATAAGAACAAAGATACAGGCTCCAAATCAATCAGAGCACTGCTCACTCGTGGCCTTCCCCAGACGAGAGATGTCTTTGAGCCTAATAATTACACCGTGAGGTGCAAAAAGCTGAGCAGTTGTAAATCTAACATTTCTTAGGGGCTTGTAAAGAGTGATGGTGGAGCTGATGCCCCTTAAGACCAGATCCTTCCCCCTCCTATTGGAAAGAAGGACAATTGCTCCCAGAAGAAGTGACTGAGACCTCCTAACCCCAGCCCACTGGGAATCAAGTGAGAATGGAAAATGCTTTGATTTGGAGAAACATTTGAGGGGGAAAAAAATACCAAAATATGGAAAGGACAGATGTCCTGATCCAGAAATGTTCTTTGCTTTGTGAAACTGGTTCCTTCTCTCCTGTCATGTCTCAGGTAAGCGACCCCACAGCAAGAAGAGTTTCAGTTGGGCCAGGACATGAATCAAAAGGGCACTGCAACAAAGCATGCCATGTGTTTGGGAAATGGGAGGTGGCCCTGCAACAAGGCAGATGCTGCTTCTTTGAGATTATCACCCATGGCTTTGCATCTGGAACTGCCACTGCATCCAGTTGGATGAGGGCAGAGGGAAACTACTTCCTCCTGTGCCACAACATCTTCCCTATGCTCCTGCTACAGTCCCAGACAAAGAATTTAAAAGAGCATCACACAGTAGTCATAAGGAGTTATGACGCAATAACTAGAATTTGGGGGTATTATGACTTGGGAGGGACAAGAATGTCACAGTCATGTAGAATCTGGAACCTATGGTTTGTTTGGTTTTTAGAAGCTCTCTGCAGAAACCTCAAACACTGAATTGACGCCCTCATGAAGCAGGAGGGAGCTTGCAGCTCTTGGTTCAGCAACTCAAGCTAAAGTACCACTAGAAGTGGAGGGGAGGACTACTAAGCCTGAAGTGTCCCCATGTGTTTAGGACTATCTTCACATGGGAGACTTGCTTGAGAAGAAGGTTTAGAGCATGTGAGCCTGCCTACATCCTTGCCTTGAATATGCCTGAGTGACCCAAAAAAGCTCTGCTGCCACTTTGTCTTGGAAGTTTATAGTATGGCGGGTGGCCTGACCTTTCAAGCTCTAAAGCAAATACAGCAAAAGCTTCAGGCTTCTTTCTGTCTGTGTCACACTGGGGATGATGGCAGAGAGAGAGAAACTTAAGTTTGGAGCAGGAACCAGGGCAGATCTGTGCAGCCAAGAGCAAGTCGTAGAATCATAGAACTGTTTGGGTCAGAAGTGACTGTAAAGATCATCTAGTTCCAACCTCCCTGCCACGGCCAGGGACACCTTCCACTAGATCAGGTTGCTCCTGACAGAAGAACCTGTGTAGGAGGCCTACAGTGGGTTGGGAACACTCCATAGGCATCTGCAGAAAACAGGAACAACACTGACAGTTACTTTGACAGCTAATGATAACAGCTCATCACCATCCTCTGGAGAGACCCCTCCAGCTCCCAGCATGTCTCTCTGCCAGCCTAAGCACAACCTAGCCAAATCATCTCAGGCCACTAAAATACCCCCAGTGATGCACAGACTCCTCTGTGCTAGTGGGTTCCTGGGCAGCAGCTTTCCCGTGCAATGCAATTAGAAGGAAACTAAAAGTTGTTGAGATCTGTAGCACAGGAAACAAACTACTGTGATTTTCTTTTTTTTTTTTCCTGGTTGCTTTGACAGGAAAGGTGTTCTGCAGATGCCAGGCTGCCGCAGGGGGCGAGGAGGGAGAGCGTTGGAGGTGTAAAGGGAAAGCCAAAGGGTAGGGCCAAGGGGGAGGTGGTGTGTGAAGTCTGGCTCCATGGGAAACACACACCAGGTCTGGAAACCCTGCCCTGACAGCTGGCACAGGTGAAGGAAAACCTGAGCTAGGGGGTGAGAAGGGGGGCTAAGTCGGGAACACATTGTCTTCTCCTTGATGCTCTCAACCAGAGGCCTGGTGAAAACAGGGAAGGAAGGGAGACATCAGAGAAGCAAATGGTAAAAGCATTCCTGTCTCAAATGAAGGGAGCCTGAAACCTTGCCAGAAAAATGGCTGTTTAGCCCAGAGTCAGGTTCGAGTTCACTGCTCATCCCCTAGTGAGCAGTCTCAAGCCAACTTTCCCTGGTCAGCAGACTGCAGTTACTGCATGGTCACCTTCTTGAGACGTACAGGTGAGGACTCCTGTTGTGCTGTATGACTGAAGTCCCATCTCTCTGCATAAGTTACTGAGACAGCAGAATTGAGTACTGGGGACTGCTCTGATGGTGCATTAAGCTGCTCTGGTGACTTCATGAAGACTCATGGCCAAGGTTGTGATTTGATGTGGTACAAGGAATGATTTGTCACAAAATGAGATGGTGACAAACACTTCAGTTGCCAGACTTCAGGTCCATCCTGCAGCAAGGGTAGGCTCTGTCAGAAGCATGGGAGTACAGATGTACTCTTTGCTTTGTGTCTCTGGTACTTAAAGTCTCAGGCACTTAAAGCAAAGGCTGAAGAGATCTTTGCTTTCCACTGCTCAGTTGAGGCATGGTCCTGTCATAGTGCAGGAACACATGACTCTCCCATAATGCAAGATTAAGGCCACAGTCCTCTGATATCAAAACTCTGGTCAAATAAGCCTTGTAAGCCATAAATCAAATTAACCTAGAGAGGTCCCAGACAAAAATTATAGCACTACAACTTCCTGAACACTTGCAATGGGACAGACAGTGCTACAGCCAAGTGAAACAGCATGAACCTGAACCCAGTGTTTGGTTCTGGGGACAACCAGTGTGGCACAGATTGCATCCATATGGCCAAACTCTTCTCCTAAAGAGGAAGGCTTTATTCGTTGGGAGCAGTCCCTGGAACGCTACCCTCCAGCACTAGCTGGGAAGCCAAAACTGATCCAGAGAGGACGCAGATAATTAGCCAGGGCTGGACACCTTAAAGTTCCCTTCCAACCTAGACAATTCTATGATTCTATGGGCTAGCCACTTATTATTTGAGTTTTGTGCAACTGTGTCCAGCCTTTGTGCACAGTCATGGCAATGTTATTCTGCTGTTCCCCAAACATCACCTCCTCTCTCATCACTTTACCCTTCCACATACAGGACTCTGCTCTGGAAGGGGTAACTCATTTGTCCTCCAACCTCTGACAGAAACAAGTCCATCCTTACTGAAGAACACCAGTCACAAACCTCATTAAGCACCGTCCTTCCTTTGAAGGCCAAAACAGGGCTCAACACGTTTCCATACCATAAGTTTTCTCTCCAGCCCTACTTAAACCACATCAGTATTCAGCCACTCAGTACAATATAAATTCTGGGGGGTTCTGGTCAAGTAGAAGGTTTCATGGGTGTTAAAGAAACTCACACAGGTCACCTTTCCATTTTCAGTTCATGTGAAAAACAAAGATACTCTTGCCTGTGTCAAATTACTTTGTCAATGAGAAACTGGATCAGTACATAGGAAAGGAACCTCACATGAACCTCTTAATGCTTCAGAAGTCAACGATGGAGCATCACCTGTGTGTCAGCAGGGAACTGATTCAGGGCACAGCTTAAATCTTCTGCAGTCTTTGGGAGACACATACCAGTGAGCTTCCAGCCTCCTGCCAGTCCTTAAGGACGTTGTACCACTTCTTTTCTAAGAGGAGTTCCTTCCAAGACCAACCTCCACCCCAAGGGCAGACTTTGGCCATCACACTCAGGTTACCAGACCCTCAGGAAACCATTCCTCAGACCCAGAAGCAAAGAAATACCACAAAACTTCTCAGTTCTCAAACATTTTTTCCCCATGGCAGCTGGCAAATCCTTTCCTTTGCTTCTCATCCAAGTTGGACAAAATTACTGCAGAGAATCCCTCCTGCTCCCCTCCCCCCTGCAATGTAATCCCAAGGGAGAAATGGTTTCATGGGGACCCCCTGCTGTCTTGCATCTGATTTCCCTCCTAAGTATGGTATAGGGAAGCGTCTCGAGGGCTATGGCTCTGACCTCCATACAGCTCTTTTGTCAAGTGCCATTTCATTAAAAAATCAGCCTTTTAACTGTGGACACATTTCAACCTCACCAAATCTGCTAATTATTGACAGTTGGTGAAGAGGAGATTTCACTTGTTCCTCCTGTTAAACTGCATCTAATTAGTAATTACTGGTTCACTGTCATCTTTACTGCAATAATCCCACTGCACATTGGCTCATTAACCTTTTGCTTTTCTAAAGCAGCCTGCCAACAAATTGAAGGCTAAAACAGATTGGAAAACAATAGCTCAGCCTTGGATTTTAGGCTGTTTATTCCCCTTGTCCTGGAGATCCAAAAGGAAGATTATTTTTGAGAAAAGGCTTTTAGCTGAAATCAGCCTAATTCCGGAAGATGGCTTGTTTTGCCTTAACCAGCAACCAAGGCCCTTTAAACCCAGCCCATGGTGAGGGCATGTGTATTATAGCTAGTGGAAGGGTTTCTCTGCCATCAGCTTTTTCTTCAGCTCCATTTCTCACCTGAGTTTACCCTTCTTTATCAGCATGATCCAGCACACTAGGCATGGGATGAGGTGAGTTTCGATGGGTTTGGCAGCACCCTGGAAGTTCAACAACATCCTCCTGGATGCTGAAAAATGAATGATCTGGATGAGCAGGGACCAAAGGGTGGAAAATTGGTGAAGCAACCCCATGGTTATTTCTTTTGCTTCTACACTGAATTTCATTTGCACAAGTCCCATTTTCAGTTTGGAACTGTCACAGCTGTTTCTATTGGCAGTGCATAGCTGAGTAGGAGTTGTCAGTGGGGATGCTGTAGGATAGGCAGCTAGAAAAGAGATTCCCCGGGGGGCATGGGAGGCAGTTGGAGGTTGTGGGCTAAATGCATTAACTAGATGTTTCTCCTAAACTTAACAGCAGTGGATTACTTAATGCATATTGATGTATTTGGGTACTAGAGTTAACACTGTATTGGGATGAAGAGTATATTTTTCAGCATCTTAAGTGTGCTTACTCACAAAGACCCAGGTCTTTATGGCTGACACTAAGGTTTTGTTTTTATAAGGTGATCTTCAAAACCACAACATCTAGCAAGAAGCTAGAATTCTGGAGCACCGTTGCAGATATCAAAGTGGATTCCATCTATACAAAAATCAAAGAGGGTATGAGGTCTTAGCTAACATATATACTGCCCAAAGAGAAGATCTGGATGCATTATTCTTCCCAGCACATGAAGGTTGTTCAGCTCCAGAATTTCCATTTAGTTGATATTGGTGTTGCTGTATGCAAGCAGAGCTGAATTCTGTTTTCTCTTATGTTACTTTAAAACAGGTGTAACTCTGAAGCAGATGGAGGTGATGTGATAAGGTGGCTGCATTTACCTAGCACATTTATTAAATCTATTGCAAGGCTTCAAGTCTGCTTGAAAACTAATTGTAAGCTTGAGCCCCTTTAGAAGAGTGGATCAAAGGTGGCCAGTCGAACTCCCATGCTAAAACAACCATGTACCGAGACTTCAGCTTCTATGTTTGCTCTCTGACTAAAGAAAAAGGACTGAGAATGCGTGATTAAGGGCAGAATTTGGCTCATTTACAATTTCTGAAAGGGGTTGCTGCTCAGACCGTAATCATATTTTTGGAACAGAACACGCCTATTACATCTTGTTGTTAATAATTTACTCCCTGGGTGGTGCTCATTACAACAGCATCATCTCAGTCATGTTATGTTCATAACTGCTTCACCTACTGTGGTTATGAGAAAAAGCAAATACACACTTGCCTACATATATATACATGCATAAACATATATAGAAAGGTTGATGTTCAAACATGCAAGGTCTCTTAAACTTAATTATCTGACAAGTTCTTGGAGGAGTGATGAGTGACCAAGAAGTGGCACGTTTTATGAAAAGCTCTTTGCAAGGAAATTCACATTTCCTATCCAAGGCTGTGGAAGAAGTGGCTCTGGAGAAATTGTTTCAGATAAATCACTTGCTCTGCTCACTTGAGCATTTCCACAGTCACTGACCACTGAGACCTCAATGAGATTTGGCAGAATAAGAGGAACACCCTTTATACACACTCACACACATTTCTAATGGATGCACACATAACTGGAAGACTGATCACACTGGGCTGCTATGGCGAACCTGATTCCTCGGTGTCAACAGATGTGAGGTCCAGCTGTGCACATGGAGATAACCCCAGTTGAGTGGAGCCGAGAACCCAGTAGGTAATGAGCTATACCACCAGCTGTAATGGTTTCTCTTCGTTGACATGAAGCGTGGGCAGAGAGCACGTCATTCTGTTTGATCTACTAATCAGCACTGATTCATGTTTACACTGCAGATAACATTTCATCTGCTTTTAGAAGGTCATTTTCAAGTGATGCTGTATGGTTTCAGTATTGCCTGATGCATGCAATTTGAATATCCCTTGAAGGAAGCCAGACCTTAATTTTCCTTGTAGGCCTGCAATATCAGATACTATACATTACAAATTATCTGTCATAAATCTGTGATAAAAAAGGCAAAAAGATCTTGTAAGCTTCATTTTTATATAAAGAAACTAAGGCAATGAATAATTATTTCCATAGAGCCCAAAGTGTTTAACTCTGAATGCCTCAGACTCTGGTACTAAAACTTTAGTTCCCACTGACCTTAGCAGTTTACTGTTAGCTTACTGTTTCAGAGAAGCCCATGCTAAGCAATGCCTACAGCTGGAAACATACAAAATGCTAAATTACAAAACAGAATTGCAGGGTGAGTTTCCTGTCTATGTTGAAAGAATGGTTTGGTTTGGCCAACACTATTAAACATGTGCATCGTCAGTGAGAAGGGAGAAAATACACAATGACTGTTGCTTAAGGCTTGAGATGACACAAAGTCTGGGGAAGTGGTAAATAATTAAGAGGTCAGGCCACTGATCCAGAGGCCTCTAGATATGTAGAAAAGAAGCCAACGTGTAATGTATTATGATCAAACATATAATTGTCCCTGGATACAAATAGTGCACCTATGGCATGGGGCACCATTTTGCGAGAATGGTGGCAATGCCACCTTTGGGGTAAATGAGCTTGGTGGTACCTCTTGTGGTTTTGCTTCCTTGACTATCTTGAAAGAAGACCTCCCAGGAAAGCCCATAGCTACCTTCTGGTGGGTTGAAGCTCCTTTCCCTGGAAATAGGACCATAAGGGATGCTCTATGTCCAAGTCTCCTTCCAATAGAAACTTTGGACATACTCTGGGCATGTACCTTGAACAGGTATGAAACTTGGAAATACTCCTCAGTCTTTCATAACCAAAACCTCTAAGCAGAACTTGGGATCACAAGAGAAAACTGATGGACAGGGAGCTAAGGTTGAGCTCAAGCCAAAATGACTAACATGTTCTGTGGATGTATGAATTCAAGTAGAAGCCGGCAAATCACATTGCTTCTTGCAACTGGTACTTGTGCAACTTCTTACTGGAATACTGTGTCTGGTTCTTATGGAAGCACTCCAAAAAGGATGTTGACTAATTAGAAAAAGTTTAAGGAAGAGCCATATGAATCATTAAAGCTTCAGAAAACACGTCTTTTAGCAAGAGACTCAAAGATTGAGATATATTCAGTTTCTTAAAGAGAAGATTAAGGGGTAGTTTTATCTCAGCCTGTAAACAGTGAGAAGGACAACAGAAAATTTGTAACAGGTTTTTCAGTCTAGCAGACAAGTCTACAAGATGACTCCCTTGCTAGAAGTTGAGCATAAACCCATCCAGACCATAAAAATGAAATTAACCTGCAGAGACCGCGATACCAATTTCCGATCAACTATTCTAATTGGAAAAAAAAGAACTTCAGCAAAGTCCTTTGCTCTGTTTGATAGAGGTTTTACCATATTATAATAGTGACCCTCCCTGTAAATGTACAAATTTACAATCTGCAAATCTGTAAGCTGCGAACACTGAATGGTCAAAATTAATGACTTAAAAAAAAAAATTACACCTTAACAATTTGTTCAACTAACTTAAGTATGAGTGATTTCATTACTCATTCTACCTGTTTCCTTGGCTAGCTTCCCTCTGCTCACTCCCCAGGTTGTGTCTTCCCAGAGCCAGGCCAGATGACAAAAAGGCAGAAACCCTCAAAGAAGCCATGGAAAAGTATAACTCACGAAATGTGCATCCCAGGCTCTTTACTTAATGCACAAAGACTTGTTTTCATTATATTAACACCAAGGAAACACCACTGTCATGGGAGAGAGTGAGCTGAAACATGTTGTCTCCAGTGCAGCTCAGCTCTGACTAAACTCATGTCCTCAGACAAGACAGGACGAACCCAGCTGGAGTCTCAGAGCAGAAGTCAACCATCAGAAACACCAACATCCCTTGACTTGTGATCTGACCCGACCTGGGTGTCACTAAAGAGGGACCAGATACCCTCCATGCTAGCTGAGACACTCCTCTGATTGGCAATCAAACAGGCAGAACTTTATCCTCATACACTGAAAACCCCACCTTATTCCAATGTGGTTGTCCCCCAATCCCTGGTGTTTTCGTTACTATACAGTCTAAATGTCCTCCACATGGGAGAGGTCTGGAGAAGACCACCCTTGTGAGAGAAAAACAGATATGATAGAATGGAGGAGGATCACACATGACCATCCCTTGTCTGTAAAAGGTGCCTTTGCTGGGTGGAACAAAGATTTCCCTGTTCAATTCTTCCTCTGTTCGTTTGGAAGGTACATTCCACCACATGATCCAAACACTGGTTAGAAGTACGGAAAAGCCATATAATATTAATCTGTGCTACGCTAGCATGCGTTAACAGGAGGGACTATCATAACCATCATCTGCCCAGTGAATCTGCCCTTGAACAAGTGAAGAAGACAGCAACTGACTTCATCCAAAAATGGAGGAGGCCCCATAGGAGTGAAACCATTATACAGGAAGGTAAAACAAGCAGTGGCATTAGTAAGCCCCACCACAGTGACCGGACATGTACTGACCTCGGACATCTGCGGGAAGAGACTGATGGCCAAGGGTAGAGCCAGGCCAAAGGCAGCGAGGCACACAAGGCTTTGGACTGGGAGAATCATCCGGGGACGGGACCTCAGAAGTGATGTTCTGGAAAGGAAAGGCTTTGTTAGACCATTTCATAGACCATCTGAGTGCATGCCATCATCAAAATGAACACTGAAGTCCACCCAGACCTGCTGGTCTCCCTCTCCTTAACTGATCTAGGTTCCTTCTTGGAAGCTCATCAACGAGTTCACCCACAAAAGATCCTGAGTCCCGCACACTGTGCTTTTGCATCTGCTGGGGTTACACTGTCCGTGCCAAGCTAAGTGCTCACTTCTCCCAAATTAAAACAGGATCATGCTTCTGCCATTTCAAACCATCTCATACTGAAGTAAATGGCACATGAGGTGATCTGGCCACATGCAGGTGTCACCTGTATTAAGGCTTTGGAAACCATGTTGAGTGAGCAGAAGGAAATTGGGTTCTTGAGAGATGTTGTGAACTTTGTCAGCCCTATCACACAGAGGTACTGAAAAATGCACACAACTTTGTTAATGGGGTAATAAAGTAGTAAATTTGACAATACCTTAATTTGTTAAAAATCAAACATATGCAGAGTGGGTGATAAAGATGTTTTACACACATGCCAAGGGATATTTATGAGTTCAAGACTTGTTAACAGCAAACACTTTTAGATACCCTTTAGTGACCCTTCTGATGCAATTAACACCAAACTACAGGGACAGCATTTAGCTGGTAGAAGGTGGCATGTTAAGTATATTCCAGGACAAAGGACCTCAGACGTTTTACAAATGTTAAGGGAAAAAATTTAATTCTTGAGGGGTTCTGGAGCTATTTACACCAAAAAGACACCCCTCATTCAATTTTTTTTCTACCAATCCAAAAAAATCTGGGAATATAAACCAGAAACTTGATAGTGAGTCTTGTTTGAATATTTAGTGTACATTAGCAATACAAAGAGTCAGCAGATTTGCTGCTGGGTCACCAGCTATGGCCTTAGTCCCATTGTGCATCTTTCTTCTGTCCACCCTGATCTTGAGGATGCCGATGTCCCATGGTGTCCCACCATCAAACATGGGCAAAGATCTGCTGGCAAATGCTTTTCCACTGGGATGATAACACAGGAGCTCTGTTATGGTCACGGAAGGTACAACCAGATTACACTAACCGCTAAACTTCACTGTGGTTACCAGGATTTTAAATAGCATTTCTAATCCAATGTGCACTATTCACAAAGGACCCACCAAAACCAAGACAAGCCACCTTGGGGCACGCCGCTAGACCACTTTGGCACATGCACAAGTGATTTTGCAGACACCTCTCCCTGCGCAGCCTGCGCCTGTAGCCAATGCAAGATAACAGACTACCTCAACCCCATCTACTCCACGTTTACTGCAGGCTACAAACACGCACCTGATGAATTATAACGGAGCAGCTGATGTGTGGGAACTTGTTACCCTGCTGTATGTTGTCTGTGTGTCTGAACATTCAGACTCTTCACCCTTTGCTAGCAATGCTTGCTGAAAGCTGTCTTCATCTTGAGAAGTTTTGGGGGAAGTGGGGAAGGAAAACAAAAACCAGAGCCTTAACTCCTCCAATATCTCAGCTCTTCACTAATAAGCTATCGAGATGGAGTTGATCCTATCAATTTGTGCTGTGAAAGTCAAGCTTCTGCTCTCCAATATTTAGCTACTTTATTTTGCATAGAGCATGATATACCTCCTGCAGAAGTCTACAAGGATTTTGTCCAACTCAGTAAAGCAGGTTATCTTGCTCCACACTCTTTAACAAATGCAGTGTTCAAGAATTGCCATCAATAAGCTGTGATAACTAGTCCCTGGGATGAAGAGGGGAAACTCCTGGAACTGATTTATTCTCCTGTTTAAGCTGTCGTGATCCATGAGAGCCCTTGCTGAGAAAATCATATGACCAGCATCCTTCAAGCCTCCCTGGAGTACAGTTTAGAACCAAGACATCACTGCTTATGCCACCCCTGACATCTTAATTTGGAAGCTGCACCCTCTTTAATTATTGCCCTGTTGGGGACCTAATAATCACCCAAGTAAAAACTCAACCAATTTAAAACGATCCTGGGTACAGTCCCCAGGTGTGATTTCCAGGAGTGCTTCAAACTCAGGCCAGTTCAAATTACAATGGCTAACCTCTTAATTAAGAAGAGTTATGGCTTGATTTAAAAGGAGAGGGGACTAATTAACACATGTAGTGTAATGTCTTAATTGGGATTCAGATTCTAAAATTTGTGTGGTTCAGAATAAATGACTCATAATTAGTCAAGAGGTCCACTTTTCTTCTGTCCCTAAGATCTTTGCTCTTGACACAGATCTCAGAAGAATATTAAGTTAAATATTGCATGCTGCGTTTTGTTTGCTGCCAAACGCAATCAAACCCCCTCTTTTCACCCATTAGCCCCCCAACAGAAGTGAATGATTAGACATCTCCACAGGGCTTAATTGCAGAGTATTATAGCAGCTTAAAAATAAATAATATTAATCTTCATTTGTTGAAGAGGGAAGCGGAGGCCTGGACTTTTAGATCCCCCTGGAAGTCCAGCTTTGCCACTGGCATCTTCTGAAGCAAGCTGCTATATTCACAAGAGCAAATATTATCTTAGCCTACCAGTAATTCTGCTATTGAATTGAGTACTTCAAGCTATTTTCATACAAACCAGTAGTTTTACATGTAGACAGGACTGGTCAGGCTCTGGTGAACTAAACCTTGGCACTCAGATTAGACAACGTGGGATTGAAAAGTTTGCACCAAGAGAAGGTCTCACACTGGAAATCTGCGGGAAGGCAGTAATAAGTATGTTTTACTTTTCCCAATTTTAGAAGCCATTTTTTTGGCACCAAGGTTTTATACGTCAACCTTTGGATGGCAAAGAACATGCATTTTTGCATGCTTCCCTCCTCTTCTCTTTTTTTTATTTAAAGATTTGTTTCTTTACTCCCCTTCAGAACTCCCTAATGCCTATTCTTTCTGCGATTTGCCTTTCTAAGACTTGCCTAGCAGCTATTAAAAAGGCAGTTACACATTGGGGAGCTTCTGGCTTACTGATCCTAGGTAGCACTTACTGCTAACAGATATACCTAAAACAGCTAGACCTTACGGGTAACATTTCAATATGCATGAGTGTGCATGTATGTAGGTATATACACAGACACACGCATACTTATACAGACAGTACATCTGCTCTGCAGAGACAGTGTGTTGTAGATCTTGTAAATACACCTTCATTCAACTTTCATCACATTGTTCATTAGTGGTTTAAATTTTGCATAATTTGGCAGCTGCCTCTGGCGTTTTTCAAGAGGTACTGTAATTTATTCCATATGGAAGTCAGTTGCTGTACTAAAAAGGAGTTATCAGGTTCAGTGAACCAGAGCTGTATTTGTCTAGAAGGAGGTGTCAGATGCTAAACTAAATATGACAGGAGTTAACCAAAGTCTCCCAGCTGACAGATTCTGTGGGGTTTCTGTAGTGTTTGGTATAAACAGGTTCAAAGCTAATACATACATTGCAAGACGCTGAGGATGCTGACAGGGTAAGAAAAGTGCTGGAGGCTGAAGCTCTGGGTATCCCGAGGCATTCCAGGCTCCTCAGAGCCCAGGGTTCAAAACCCCACTCTGATGTGCAAACAAACTTTGGGATGGTTGTCCTACCCCACATCCCAGTTCTGTTGAGAACCTCCCAGAGCCGGCACCATACCACATCTCTGCTTCAGAGAGCCCACCAAGCCTCTTTGCTATCTGCAAAGTGTTTCTAGGCTTTTCTCACTCATTTTGGGTCATTTTGGGAATGCTAAGCTTTTCTAGCAACCAGTAGCTCTGTCTGCTGTCCTGTCCAGCCAGACCACCGCTATGCTCACCAAGGTGCATCTCCTGCTCTTGGCTATAGCCCCAGTGCCCACTCCAGAGGACACAGCAGATGCAAACAGAGTGAGGTTGGGGGATTTTTCTGCTTGATTGACATCATTAAAGGAGCAGTTTCAATGTTTACTCTGGAAACAGCCACAGCAGTTTAAGGTGTCGCTGCTGGCAGCTGTTTAGTTTAAACAAACTTCAGCAAGGGCTTAGCTGGTCGGAGAGACTTTGCACTTACAAAAAGAAAGAGCACCTGTAGGAAACATTCTGCATACACTGTCAGAAGGACAATATCTCCAGCAAAAGGCCATGAACACGAGGTCCTCGCACACATTTCTGCAGTGAAAAACACTGTTTAAACTGAAGAAAACACCCTTCCCAGCACCACAAAACCATGGGCTGAGCACTGGCTTTCCATTGAGAGAATCCATTTTTCATGGTTAGACTGATTTAGCTAAGCCAGAGCAGCTCTGCAACATTCATCTAGCCAGGGAGCACTCTAATTTTATGAAGGAAAACAGCGCTGGCAACTGCTGCATGAGGATGCTAACATGCTGTGGCAGCTCTGCCAGGTGTGGAGATGAAGAAGGAGTAGAAACACTCATCTTTCAGGGACACAACTATTCTAGCCCCTGCTTCTCTCACCTCTTGCCCATTGGCAGCAGTTCTAACTTTATGTCTCCTCCATAAACACTGCATAGTTGGCTCTGAGGTCTCCTCTTGTCTAGCCTGATGTTCATGAGCTGTTGGAACCCATCCTCAGACCTTCTGCGCTTCAGAATTGTGAGACAGAGAAGAGGCTTTAGGTTAAGGCAATAAGAAGAGCCTATGTTCTTCTATCTCCACTGCCAGTTATTCGCTCAAAGTGTCCACAGTAGACTTTGCTGGTTGACTGAGCTGTGGTCTGCTTGTCCACCACTTATTCTGACCACAAGCAACAAACACCACTGGATTTGGGGTCTCCAGCTACTAAGCTCAGCCTACAGGGGCACCAGAGGTTGCAGTTTCACGCAGACCTGGACGGCCTACACATAGACCAGCTGTGACTTCAGCTCTCAAGGGATTGGGAGTTGGACAAAGAATACTGGAGAAGTCTTGAATGATGGCTGTGTAACTGGTGCTTTCTGGGAGAAACCTGTGCTGATTCCCAGATTTCATCATAACTACCAGACAAAAGGATTCATAGAAGCATCTGAATAAAGGGAAATGTCTGAGGTACTGGAAGTCCAGCTTAATGCAGTGGATATAGTTGTCCACACACATCTGTGACATGGAGGTACTAATGAAGTTTCCATTGTCTGCTCCAAAGTCAGCTACATCCCATAGATGAGTCGTTTTCATCTCATAGATGATGTGAAACCAATATTTTTCTGTATTAAAGTTGCCAACACAGATATTATTTATAAAACTTAAATGAGAATACATCTGCACAAAATAACTGACACCGTGTTCCCCGCATGGCATATGCAGTCTCAAAATAAACATTGATTCTATATGTTAGCTGCTTCAACAGAGCGACCAAGCAGCAGGAAATGCATGAAACATGGGGAAAGAATGGCGCGCTGCGGAGCTCAGCAGTGGGAGGTAACATTGAATTACTTGGAGAGCAGAGAAGGCGGCCCTGGGAGTTAAAATACACAGCAGGCAAAGAGACGAGAGAAGCCAAGAGAGCTGAAAAAAATGGCACAAGAGACGAGAGAGGCAGCTGGGGGAGTTAAAACATGCAGATGGAGAGATGGCTGAGAGAGAGGAAAGACCTGGATCCAAGTGGAAAGACGACGACCAGGAACTGGCCACTTAAAATAAACTTTTCAAATAGCGAGATGAAAACGAGAGAGGTAGTTTTCCATAAATCAGAAAACCGCTGCTGGGAGCACGTAGCTTGCTCCTGGAGTGGTGCAACTCCCACCCAACTGCATCACTGTCACCCACTTCCACCCGGGCTTAAACGCAAGGCAGGAGAATTGCTCTCCTCCTTCACCACAACCCCAAATGCAAATGACTTAGTAGAGGATCCAGATTGCAACTTCTGATTCCAGATCTCCAGCCTTCAAATAATAACCCGTCACTCTCGTCTTTCTCATTTATAGACACTAAGGATTTCTATAAATAAATTGATAATGCACGCCTTGATATGACTCCCATTAAAAATGCCCTAGTCTAACTAAAATTCTACTAGATTTAAAAAGTGAAACTTTTCGCCAAATGCTCCAAGTTTTTTTCCCAGATAAGATTTCACCTCTGACTCTGTGTCCTTCAGTAACCACTTAAAAGATCTGTGCATCAACACCTGGACTGCGAATCCCTCAGCTGTGGAAACGGATGCTTTCATGTCCTACAGCGATACTACCACCTCTAGCTGCGTGACCAAACCACACCCCACTCCCCATCCCTGCTGTTTCTCACTCATAGGCTTCCAGGAATCCAAAGATATTTGATGGAAAATGAAACAGTAGGCACAAAGCTCTAAGTAGAATTTAGGCAGGCAAAATTGGTGCCCAGATATTTTTATACCTGCACAGTTTCATTTAAGGGTGGTGGGGAGGAAAGTATTCTCTTGCAAACCTGAATTAAGTCTTTCTATTAGTTAAAATGATGACATTTTGAAGACAGTCTCCTGTATGTCCACATTTGCTTCACAGATAAAATTAGTTTCAATAAGTCTTGCACAATGCACAGGTGCATTTAGTACCAATAAAAGAAGTTACGACTCCCCTGAGTAAGAGGCAAATTTTACTATTAATTTTATTTAAGCTTGTGGATGCTTAGCAAGACCCATGATGGTCCTCACTGTTTTCTGTTGGAATCAATAATTTAGAGACCAGTTTTCTACAAACTTTGAATTTTCACACCTAAAAATTTTTGTCTGTTCATTTTCACATCCAGAATAGCAAAGATCCTCTGAATTACAGCAATAAAAAAAAAAAATATTGTCCTCTGAGGTGATCTTTCTTGGCTGTCCGTACAATCACCAATTTATGGTTAGAGTGGAATCACTGCCTGTGTTAAGGCAGCAGTAACACAATGCAGTAACAGCCACTTCCATGCAAAGCCTCAGGGCGACAAAAAGGCGAAAAGAAAGAGCTCTGTAGTAGAAACATCACAAATCAGTGGCATTTCTGAAGTGTCTGGCATGTGGACAGATGAAAACAGAAGTCCTCTCGACTGACAACAGCAAAGCAACTTTGATGGGATTATAAAGGCTAGAATCACGCGTCTGGATTTGAAGCAGGGAAGCTGCCAAGATGCTGGGGTACAAAGGAAGTGACAATTCCTGTTTTACACACGACTTTGAGCAAGCCCTCAGTAAGGTGCTCTGGAGTAAGGCATGGTCACTCCTGAGCACCTCCCCAGCAGATCCTGCAAGCAGATCATGGGCTGAGGGACCCTGTGGCAACAGAGGGTCTTGGAGCAGAAAAGAGGCTGCAGAGCTTTTGTCAAGGAGGAACATGAAGTGAAAATCAAATGCTTTGCACAAAATTAGGGGGACTCGAACCTACTCCTCATCTCCTGAGCAGCTGTCTCACAACGGTGGCTTGCAGAAAGTGTTATCAGAACTGTACCTTTCCAGAGGAAATCACCAAAGTCCCTTTGAAAAAGAGAGGAAAACAGTGTATCTTGGGCAAAAGGGGCTGAAAGAAAACTTCACAGTTCCCAAACAGTGTTTGTTGCCCTGTTTCTCCCCACACGCAGGCCTTGAGAGGAATTGATGTTGGTGACAGCCTCTAGGTGCTAGAGGGGTACTGGACTACATCTGTATTTTTAAATTTCAGTCTCCAAATTTATAGAAGCAGCCATGACCCTCACGGTAAGGAAACAAAATTGCCCAGGGGTGTTTCTACAGGGGTAAACAAGGCTAACCAAAGCTATGGGTCAATCCCTAATCATACTAATTGCTATTTACTTTGTCAGTGGAGTGTTTTAGAGCAGCCATTATCAACATATTTGTTTAAAGAGTGCTTCCAGCTTGGCTGTCTGGACAAAGATAGCAAGCCCTTTAGCACCTCCATCTTTCAATGCACTAATCAGTCTGCAGAGGTTGGCAAGGTGATCCCCATCCCAAGGATCATTCATACCAAATGAGCCGCTGATGGGTGTCCCAAGGCTCCAAACAGGCCCACAACAACAGCTCCAAACAGGCCCACAGCATCTCTGGGTGGGAGAAAAAGCAGAGGCTCTGGAAAGAAACGTGGCAGAATGGCCAATGGACAAGGCACTTCGGTTGGCTGGGTTTAGGTGGTTTTTTTCCTATTAAGAACTCTTATAGGAGATAATTAGACATGAAATAATAACCCTGTCCTTTCCTGCCCACTCTCCTAGCACTGATGCTCCATGGAGACATTGGTCAGGAGAGACTCTGGCTTAAACTGATGGAGAACAAATTTCTGCAGAATATGTGAAACATATTTCTACTGGGAAAGTCCAAGTCACAGGACATTATTGAAAGCAAGTACGAGTGAGTTCAAACAGGGAACAAGCAAGTCCAACAGTGGCCAAGGTGATCTGGATACGGTGTGTGGTCAGCAAGTCCCTACACTCGCTGCAATCGCTGGCTGAACACTGAGACCTTTAGTCTGACCCCATATGGCAGCTCTAACATTTGCTAAATGGAGCACTGAAACCTTATGGACACTTTTCCACTGAATTCAGAGAGTTTGGGCTCACTCTGATCATCTAGAATAGGGTTATTCAAACTGTTGGGGTCTCAGAAAAATGATTTAAAATAACCGCATGAATATAACTTTAACAGCCTACAACAATGGTCAAAAATGCTGGAACACAAACATTTTAATAAGTAAAAAAAACCTCTTTGATAGACCAAAGCTAAGAAACATCAATGAATAACGCCTACTGAGCATCTTTTCTGCCTCCCTCTTGAGAAGCCCCCCCCTTCATATTACCCAACACTTACTTTTCCAGTATGGACATAATAATTGGAGGTAGAACCAGTATAGGCATTGGCAGGACCACTCTAGTCAAGGCTGTTTCTAGCAGTGCCTGAAAAGAAAAAACAAACAAACCCAAGACGTTTAAAACAAATCTCAGGATGTACCTGCGCTGAGCAATCAACGCGTGGGCACAGAAATAGTTTGGCTGGCCTCTCTTCTGTTGCATATGTGAATGAATGTATCAATACACGCTTTCAAGTTTGCTATCAGCTATTTGTACACAACCTATTTTCACTCCGTTGCTACAAACAATGGGCTGGAGCCCAGGCTTGGTCACATATCCAGCAGAATAAATGGAGACACCTAATAGTATCCCTGATTTCACTTGATGTGACCAAAAGTGCTCAAGCATCCTGTCATATTCCTAAGGAAACATGTTAGTGTTACCTGGAAAGAGAGGCAAAATAGCTGCCTGGAAGACGTTGTAAGGTGAAATATCTCAGTATGGGCTGAGCAGCAGCTTCAACCTGTTCTCCCTCAACTGAGTTTCAATTTTAATTACATGCTGGGGAAATGCAGCACCTTATTGCCTGCTCCAAGACTTGTTTCTGGTTTTTTAATCACTGATGGTTTATTGCAAAGCATCGTAACACCCAGTGCTCTCCTCTCCCAGGAAGACACCAACTGTGGAGCTACGGTTGTCCCTCTGCTGGTGCTTTTTCCCTGGCAAGATTCACCAGGAAGCTGCAAACAGAACAGCTTGGCAGCATGATACGTATAAATCCCCCGAGATGAGACTCAGAGAAGATCATGGGTGCTTTAGCAAGGTCACACTGTGTCTTCATGTACCTTGTCCAACCACCTGCCAGCACCCACCTGGGATTCCCCAAGCACTGAGACCACGTATGGGGCTTTGATAGATGTAAGCAGAACATACTATAAATTTTGGATGGGGATGCTGAAACTTATGCATATGGCCAGGCTTGATCCTTCCAAACTGGGAGAAGGTCCCAGAAAGGCACAGATGTGTTACACTAAGTATTGGGATTAGATGGAAGCAGAGCAGAAGTTCTCAGAAGTCCCAAATGTAATGTTTAAACTCCACCTAAACCACACTTGCAGTACTTTAATTTTTAATATTTATTTTCTATGTTGTCTGTCTTCCCCTTGACCATTAGGATGAAGAGGGGAAGCTGGGTCCTGAAGCCAGTTAATGCAAGTAAGGAAAACTGGCTCAAGTAAGTATCTCCGAGCCCTTCAACAGATTGTTTTAAGCTCCCTGTTAAACAACAATATGGAGAGATATTAGAGATCTCCCATTTCTTGCCGAGGACTGTAAATCTGTACATTAATTGCTGTCTACGAAGTGCCTTAAGAGCCTTGGACAGAAGGAGCGAGAGAAATGCCAAGCATTATATTATTAACTCCTCTGCCTGGGCGTGTGCTTCAGTACATGCTTTACATTTCAGATTAAAGCCCACTTGGAAACAACATGCCTCAATCAGATGATGCTCAGAAGACAAAACTATGTAAGAAGGGAATAAAAAGGACTAATTGCAGGCAGATGGCAGAGAGTAGAAGGTTACAGGGGAAAACATACCAGGTGTTAGGACAAGGACAAAAACATCTGGCTACCCTCACAAAGCTTTGGCTGGCAATTGTTAATGCAGTTTTGACATGGCAAGGGTTAAAAAGCTACTCAGCTCGAAAATGAAGTCTTGCTCATTTAGAAAAAGGTGTAAGTTATCTTTGCTTCATATTCAACATGAATTGCTTACTAGTTTCCACAAAGAAATCCTAAGGCTGTGAATGTATCAGAGTAGTACAGGATCTTCTGATGTCAATCTACACCCTTTCCAAACCACCAAGGTCAGTCACCAAATTTGCCTGTGTGACACGAGCCTGTGTCAGCCAGCACACTCAGCCACTTTTGTGGCTACACAACTGCACGCGTGGGTACAAAGCAGGCATGAAGTTTTGCCTCTTCGTTCTCCCTGCACGATGGGTAGAGCTCATCTATTTCTAGCTCTTTCAAGTCATCAGTTCCTATGGCTGTGGGATTCGTTGAGCCTGAAGGCCAGCTGTGTACAAGCTCACCCGAGTGTTTGCCAGGAACATCACAGGTACATACGTGTTTTGCAGCAATTCTAGAAGATCCGACAATGTTTCCGTTATTGTCCAAAACATCAATTCCTTCTTCCAGCTCTGTGTGCCTCATCAGGACAACATTGCAGATATTGGCACTAGCTGAGGATGAGAAAAGCACGATGATTAGCAACACAGCCCTGGTCAATACCAAATGGCAGGCTTCTGTTTGCCGTGACAGCCCTTCAGCTTTGCTTGCATCAATCTGCCAAGAAGTTTCTGCAAGTCAAGGAGCCACTCTTATACCAAGACAAAGATGTGATTCTTAAGAGGAGAATAATAATCAAGATAATTTGCTTTTACTTGCAAAAGGGTCTGCTGCCACAATCAGAAATACATTGATGCAAAGAAATACCGGTATTTCCAGATGTTGGTGTTCAGACATGCTCCCAACTCCCATAGCAATTTTTCACCCAACATTTTGATTTAAGTCCAACATGTCCTTGCATTGGGCTACTGGTTGGTCTTGACCAATCAGGCACTGCTGATTGACAGCTGCCTCTTCTGATGGTATATCACAGAGCTGGTTTTAAATCCCCTTACAAAGCCAGCAGACAAACTCTTCTTAAATAATGGGTTTTTTTCAGGTATGATGGAAATAATTTGTAAGGGATTTCACTGAGCTATGAAGGACAGCTTAGATATGAGCTCTTAAAAAGGACAGAATTATTTTTTGATCAAATGAGACAAGTTTGGGTTGTTTCCATGGACATGTATCTCATTAGTAGGGGTCCTGCTGACCATTTGCCCTTATTTCACAGGTTTTAGTGGGGGGAAAAAATGGATCTCTGGACTTATTTTCCATTAGAGACCTATTTGTTCACCCTAACAATATTTTTCTTAACTGTGGCACAGGCCAGCAGCACTTTGGAGGACTCTGGTTCCCAACATTCACATTTCCCAAATACCAGCCCTGCATTCACAGTGGAGGCAGAGGCAGCTCTGGGACCCTTTCTGACAAGCTCCCCCTCGACCAGCCTGTGACTTCTGTACACTTTTCAAGGTGGCCCCAAATTCTGCTCCTCAAGTAATGTGTTAGACTTGGGATTAAGGAACCTTCTGAGATATAGCTCCTCTCCAGGGCCAAAAATTTTTCCAAAGAAAAGCCACTAATTCCTACAAAAGTTTTGGTTTTGATAAACTGGCATTTTGCAGCACTCTCCCCCCACCACCACATTTTGTTGCAAACTTTCCAACCAGAACTGACACAAACCCACTGTTGCTGCAAGTACCACTGCTTCCAAAAATGTGTTTCTGTACTGCTTGATGGGTTAATATTCACTAATTAATCTCAATTCATGTCATATAACAAATGTCTAATTTTTTGAGGGTGGTGGGTGGGTGAGCCCTATACGAATGCAGCTCTCTGCAATCAAGGATGATTTGTGGTGACAAATGCTCCTTACACTCAAGAATAAGAGGAACATACACACACGCACACTCTGTCTCTCTCTTTAATATTCAAACTACCGGACCACTGTTCTCATCTATCAAAATATCTGTGTTACCAACCCTTTAGCTCCCTAATCCAAGATAAAACAGAAAACAGGCATCTCATTTAAAGCAAGTTTAGCCCCTCTTTTTTGTTTTCTTTTTTAACACTCACATCCCATCCTTCTAGCTTTCAGTCAAGACTGAACACAGAGATACTCTGGCCAAGTCAGCACGCATCAGCACAAGACTCTTGCAAGAGTCATGACAGGGTGTCCAGACCTGAAGCTCCCACCACACCTAGATGCTTCCCTAAACCTCTGGATTCTACTAGGGCTTCATTGCCCAGGTCCCAAATTCAGAACCTGATTCCAGCCCGTTTGTCTGAGACAAGCAACTGTCCTAGTTGCTCCCATTCCATTTAAGTAAAACGCTCAGAAAGCAGAAGCTGCTGCTCATTATGCGTAAACTTGGATTTTATGGAAGTCTCAAATGTGAGGAGGGGTATGAGAAATAAATAAATATATGCATAGACAATTTGAATTCAGAATTTTGAAATAAATTGTGGTAATATAGGCTGGGAAATACTTCTGTGAAAACAGTGACACAGTGGAAACTGGGTTCAGATACAAAAGCAACCCACTACCCTAATTCTATGTGTATATAAATATCCTTTCTAAATCAGGGTGCTCTCCACGCACTAAAATACGCCCTTGCACACCACCTAAACACATTTAACAATTTTAACCCCACCCACAAAAAAACCCAAAAAGCCCAAGGAGAAGAAATCCTTCCTCCTCCTCACCTTCCTTCCCTCCAAAGGGTATCTTTCTACCAGCTTTAACTTCCTTCAGTTCAGGTTTGGGATGCCACCTTTTGGATTTTAGGGGAGTCACATATATCTGCAGTATAAAGCACACCATCACCAGCAACACCCCTGACCTTCGTGACAGCTATCCACACTCAGTGCTTGAGAAGAAGTGGGTACTCTGGATTCTTTGCAATAACCCCGGGCATTGATGTCCTTCACCACCTACATCTCCAAGAAAGGGTCTGGCCCCTTCTTGTTCAGATTCAGCATCACAGCTCTCTAGAACACAGTGCTGACACATTCCTTCCCTTTTCCTGCGCTGAAAACCTTCATGTAGAACAACTTCACTGTCCAGACAATGTGTAGAGGTGGCCAATATCAAGCACAAACCCCTTTTGCATCAAGCCAGCCACTGGGTAGACAGAGCCTTGATCTTTTCCATGAGCTTTCCCATGCAGGATGGTTTACTGGATGCGTCCCCTGGGGGTGGGAAGGATTTTTTGGACAGCTTATGATTTTCAGCTACTACAAATTACCTTTGGTGGAGGCTGAAGGTGCAGCTTGATCTTCTGGCACCCTGCTCCAGTACCACTGGCCACAAACTGGGGATCAGAGCAACCAGAACCTGCACCATCTACCTAGGTACATTCATGAGTGGCCGCAATCTGTGTTATCACAAGTGAGGTCTGGGGGCCCCTGCAGATACAACCCCATGCCCTGGACTCACCTTGGGGTCCCATGGTGAAAGAGGATTTCAAGGAGGGACCACTTATGTTAAATATGGCCTATAGGCAGCATTTCTGCAGATATGGTTTAGTTTATCGGGCAAAAACAACTGTTACCTGACACAGAGAAGACAGACACAACATGTGGAGCATCTCTGTGGGCAGTAAGACCTATAGACCAGTTTTCCCAGTGCCTACTCCTGCTTCCCAAGGCTTAACAAGACTCTTTATTCACATCCCTGTCAGGACTCTGTCTTTCACCTGAGCAATAGCTGCCCTTCCTCAAGTCTTCATGTCTCACGATCCCTTGGGATGAGAGACCATAAAGCTTTGATGCATGCCTCCAGTTTTCCCACTGCTATCAACCATCACAGCTCAGTGAGGTTGGTGGGAGAGGGAGGCAAAGGAAGGGCAAGGGCAAAACTGCTTAATAATAGCGGAGCAAGAACTTGACACCAGCTTCTGGCTTTTCACATAGGCAAGGTGAAATACTGCCCTTTTGCTGGGAGCTGGTCATTCAAAAGCAACGGGAAGACGCATCTTAATTAAACTGTTTGTCCAGGTCTGCAAACCAGTAACTCGCAGCTTTCAAAACCACAGAACAGCAATTAGCAGGAGGATTCCTAATGTCCTGGCACATAACAAAGCATGACAGTAGACAAATAAAATAAGAACTAGAGAATTAATTACAGGCTAAACAACTTAATTATGGGTCCTCGATCAATGCTGACACAAGTATAACCTCTTTCTCCTTACACCTTGGTATGAAAATAGATCAGCATGGTGACAAAGACTTCCCGCGTGCATCTCTGACTCAAACCCAGCCTCGGAGCTGCCTCCCAGGTCTTGCACTCACCTCTGGTGCCCTCCTGATTATAAAATCAAAAGAAAGTGGAAAACCTCTAAAAATATATTTATATTCCAGGAAGGTTCCAGGAAACCAATAACAATGTCCACAGATTTCCTATATAGAGGCAAAATGCTCAGAAAAAAAGACTGAGTACAACCTACAGAACGCAGTCCCTGTTACCCCCTGCTCTGCAGACAGGGGAAGCAGCTATTTTTCTGGCAGAAAAAACTTTTAGAAGCCCCAGCCACCTAGGACTTTTATAAATAAACAAACGTATATAAAAAATTACCCGTACATGGCTGGTGATTTCTTCACAGCTAAAATAACTCATTATTTGTTGAATGTTGTAACCACAGGGTTCAGCAAAGGCTGAGTCCATCGTGTCTTTTCCCTCAAACACCGAGCAGTTAGCTGATGAACTGCGTAAGGCTTTATTTTGTGCTCCAACAAGCCAGCAGCAGCCTTAATTCTTCAGACACTTTGGTCTTTTTTTGATCAGTGGCTCTTAGAATTCTGTATATTCAGAGTAGGAGCGTTTCATTACATGTTTGTTTTTTTTTTTAAATAAAACACCCAATGCTACCACTTATAAAAAGATTTGATTTCACATGATTCAATCCAAATCTTGCAAACTAAATGCTCTCGAATTTGGACAGTCAAGGACCAGTCAATGATGAGCATTCTTCAAACTGCTTGAGAGTGGAAAGTGCAACTTGACAAAGCTTCCTGAGCTGCTGCTGACAGCAGCTTTGCATCATATTCCTGCTGAAATGTTGCTTTGCACCATCCCGTCGCTGTCTGCATGGACTCAGGGACTTGCCTGACGGGCAGTAATGGAGTAAAGCAATAAGGCAGGGGTTAGGTGTCCATCCCAGTGGCTTTTATCCACCAGTAGATTTACAGCCAACACTTTGAATATAGAGAAAAGGTGTTCTTTCTTACCGACTGCAGGGAATGGCACAAACCTCTGGATCAGGAGTCGAGTGGCAGGGGTAAATTTGTTTGCTCTCTGAACCAGAACATTAAGGCCCACCTTTGAATAGAAAATAAAAAACAAAACAGAGAAGCAGAAACATTTAGCTACAAGGAGCAGGGCACGTACCACAGCTTGGAGACAGCAGCAGAGTTCTTCAGGAGGACAGACTGGGTTCTCTCTCCATGCAGAACCATTTGAGAACTAAACCACAGCAGGGTCTAGCTGTGTTGGGTTCAGCCTTTCATTCAATGAAGGGCTGAACCCAACCGTTGAGTTCAAACAAAGGGCTGAACCCAACCCCACCCTCAATTGAACCCAACCACTGGGTTTAAATGAGAGGTTGAAACCAACCATTGGGTTTAAACCCTTTCCAGCCAAAAGACAGGATAGAAACCACTGCAATGCTGTTCTGTCTTTCTGGAAATGCCCCTACTAGCATTTTTACCCAGTTCACTTGTATTTTCCCCATCCAGCACAAAATCATTGGAGCTGGGAGCCCTCATCTGGCTAGGAAAAAGCCATGTATCAGTGGTGGTAATAGGCCCAGCACAATTAATTTCTCCTTCCAGGGTCTGTGCAAACCACACCACCCCACTGCAATATAAACATTTAGGCTATAAAGGAGCTATTAATAGAAACAAGAGATAGCAGGCAGTTTATTATAACATAGATCATTTTTTTTTGTTGTTGCCTCCTCCAACACTTGAATAATGCAGAGCTCTCTGCAATTTTGCAGCGATCTAAGTCATTGCGTATGTTAATACAAACAGCACGGAGGAGAGCTGCTGCCTCGTCAGCCTCAGTGTGGTTGGGGAGTAGTGATAGTCGGAGAATTTCCATTCAAATTTGTTTCAAGCAGAACTGGGGTTATTAATTAAACAAACCTATTCGCAGGGAATGACTTCTGTCTTCAAATGACTCGCCCCTACAATATTTTCTCTTTTTCATCCAAGAAAACCCAAACATGCAAACAAAACCCAACAGTCCCAAACTGGGAATTTTAGGCCGAAAATGGAAGTCTTTAGCAATGCCTGGCCAAAAAGTTTTCAGCCAAAAATGCAGCAAAATTAAATAAAAAAAATAGTAAAAAAAAAACAGTCAAAGCCAAAAACCTGCCAGCAAATAGTGATTTGGGGGCTAAAAAAAAAGAAAAGAAAAGCATGGGAGAACATATTTTGCAATCTGCTATATTATATGCTATATTATACATGCATCCGCAGTGCATCTCGTCTTCTTGGAGACTGAGAGAATGATGTTGAGAAACACAACCGCTGGGTAAGCCCTGCATAAGCAGAGTTCTGGTTTTCAAAACTCACAGAGCATTTCCAGAGCCCCACAAGGCTTTCACAAGGACACCAACAAGAGCCCTTTCTCCCCTCCTCTGCCACCATGACTCTTAGCTCTGAGCCCAAGAGAGCTATGGTGATTCTTAGTTGAAGCAAGAACGAGGGTTTTGTCTTACCTTTCTTTGCCCTCAAAAATGACTGACTGAATTACTTTTTTTACATTTTCCAAGTTCTGGGATGCGTATTCGCAAAACCTGAATGCTTCCAGAAACCGCAGAACAGTCTAAAATGGATGGCTTTAAGAATAAAGCTAAGACAGTCTCAGGAACGGCTTTGTGGATGCTGTCCCATGGATTTGGGCATTTATAGCCTGGATACAGTTCATCTATGTAGATGACAAATTTTGTTCCATTTCCAGCCTATGCTTGTAGGTTTGATGGAAAGATTTGACCGTGAAGTGAAAGAGCAGCAGCTTTTGAAACAGAAAAGATGCAGCCAAGCCTGGGAGAAACACTGCTGTGAGGCTACTGGTAATAAAAGCATTTTACTTTCAGATTCAATTTGCTGCTGCAGATGAACTCGCTCTTCCACTTACAGCAACTACCCCACTGTGAATATGAAATTAAATGTTGCTATAGATTTAAATCCAATCTCCCAAATTCCCAACATGAAGACTAGATTTAGGAAACTAATGAGGGTTTGTTTTTTACAGTTTTGAAATTGCTTTAGCCAATCTGTGAACTCTTCCTGCAGGTCATGAAGTGGGATGAGGGTAAACAGGTCAAGGAGAGCATCCAACAATGAGCAGGTACAATCATCTCAGACCACCGTAAGCAAAAGGGCCATCAACAAGGAGAGCTTAATGAGCTTAATTCCCAGGGGCTGGCTAAAGAACACTGACTATCAAGGCAAATTCATCACTAAGAAAACAACTGCAGGAATATTATTATCATCACCCTGCCTACAGCCTGAGTCACAGATCTGGGATCTACAACACTAGTGCTGCACAAACACGTAACAGAGAGTCAGGTGGAATTCATCACTCCAAATGTGATAGAACGATAAAATCATTTAGGTTGGAAAAGACCTTTAAGACCATTGAGTACAACTGTAAACTAACACAGCCAAGTCAACCACTAAACCATGGCCCTAAGTGCCACATCCACACAACTTTTAAATACCTCCGGGGATGGTGACTCAAGCACTCCCCTGGGCAACACGTTCCAGTGCTTGATAACCTTTTCAGTGAAGAAATTTTTCCTTATATCCAGTCTGAACCTCCCCTGGTGCAACTTGAGGCTGCTCCCTCTTGTCCTTCTGGCTCCCTTTGCAGCCCAGAGGAAAGAAATGAGTCTTTTTAAAGGTTTTTCTTTTCCTCCCAAGACAGACATTTACAGGTGCTCATGCAAAATATCCCCAGCAGTGCCTGCTCATCCCTGCTGACTATCTAAGGAGTCTGGGGATGCAGCTCTGATGAAGATATCTACACTGGTGATGTCTCAACTCGGTCAAGACCAGTGCTCCTCCTTGCAGCTGGGAGCTCTGGGCATGGATTTGCAGTACTGGTTTCAGTGCAGTACTGGTTTGGGATATTCCTGCACTGTGACTCAGATTAGGGAAGAAATCCAGCTTTTCCAAGTTGCCTATTTTTTTTGAGGCTTCTTTCTCCAGAGCAGTTCCTCGATCTGGCTGACAGAGCATCCTGAGAAGCCAGGGGATACCTTACACCGTGACTGCTGCTAACATCCCGCAACATGAAACCAGGGCCAAACACTGTCAACAGGAGAGCAACCTTACTCAGGGCTCTGCTACGCCTCCAGCAATACCCTGCCCTTCCTCCTTCCCTTCCTCTTCTTCAAATGCCAAGAATTCCTGCTATTTGTTTTGCTTCCAATTTTGTTTTCAGCATCAACAACATTATCTCAACAGAAGGACAGAGTTTGCAATGCTGCTGTACTTGAAGCCGTACCATCAGACACTGACACAGAGTAACTATGTAACAATACACCAAGATTTCTGTTTCACTTTCTTTTCCTTCCTGTCTCAAGAAGTTCTGACCTCATGTCCACCAAGACATGAATTTTAAAAGCACAGGAACTTTTGAAAAAAAAAAATCCCTGCTTTTTTTTTTTACTTTATGACTATTATAGATTTTGGAAGATGCCCTTTGAATGCCTGAAGTTGGCAATGACCAAACCGTTTGATAAAGACCTAACCTTACACCTCTTAAACCAGTTCTAGAGCAGTAAACACATCAGCAGTTCAAGAAGTTATTTCATTTAATTTTGACAGGGATTTTTTATAAAATGTATAGGAATATTAGGAGTCCAGCAAGCAAGGTGGACATCGGTTGGTAGATAAAGCCACCTAAAGATCACTGAGCAGCCATCTAGACTTCATTAACTGTGTTGTGAGATCTCCACCAATTTAAAGGATTCAGCTTTCCAGATTCCAGTAGCACTGGGGCAACCCTGGCCACTGCAGTTGAAGCTGGCTGCTCCAAGTGACCTAGAACTTGGAAAGAGGAACTGGCTCCAAAGAAGCTTATCCTTCAGCCCTCAAATCACAAGATTGCTGAATTAGAGCACTAATTGGATCTGATGAGTCCCATACAGCCAAACTGAGGAAAAGAGCATTAGGAGAAGGAAGGAAAAAAAATCATTCATTAGAGCTAAAGGGTAAGGATAGAGGCGGAGAGATGGAAAACCGGGCTGTTTACCAACTGAAGCTTTACCAAGCCAAGGAGAACAGAATGGAGGAGTATAAAGGAAGGGAAAGTAATAACCATCTGAGTGGAGAAGGAAGTTAGAGAGGAGCAAGAGTAAGGAAAGGAGGGGACTTAAGTCATACCCAAGATGACCACAGAAAGGTTGATGACCACAGTAGCCCCACAGTTGGATGCTTCAATGGAAGAAAATGGCATAGTCTAGAGAAAGCAGCAAGATTGAGGGAGAGGTATGAGTAGGAAAAGAGGGAATTAACACTGATAATCAGACGAACTTGATTTGGCAGCGAATGGAGAAAGGAGGACTGCAGGGTCTCATGCCTAGGACAAGAGGTTGTTGTTTCAGCATTGAGTTCACTACACATCTAGATCCTGTACAGAGGCAACACCAAACATGGGCGCTGTGGAGCTGGGAAAGGAAAGGGCACAGATGAAAACAAATTTGCTGGAAACAAAGACACATCAGTGAAACAAGACAGAAAACGCTGCAGAGAAGAACAAGGCGCTTGGAAGGTTGCAGTCAGCAAGGATCCAACGGTTGCCATGCACTCCTAAGCCAAAAGGCTTGGTGACAGACACTGGGTGCCTCCCCAGAGCACACAATATCTTGGCCTCCACTACACCAAAGGCCCAAGGCCATGCCTTTGGGAAACTCCAACAATTTATGGGCTCAAAGGAACAATTGCTGTGCTGGGTTTCCAGTCTGAGTGTTCATGCCATGCTCCTGGTGTCTTCTTATGCCTGAACTTGTTATCTGTGAATCATTAGAAAAGAGGAAGTTCAGGAATGGGAGCAGGTATCCAGATTTGAGCACAGGTATCCAGATTTAAGAGATGGGCACCATTTAATTTAAAAACATTAAGCATCAAATAGTTTATCACCATCTCCTCCAATCTATTGTGATCTTCCTGTTGTTCCTGGCTCTCCATAGCTGTTCACCTCCAAGGAGGTGCCAGGCCATGCTCCATCCCCTCCCATCTCTCAATGTACTTTGCACTGACTTCCTCCGGCTTCTAAGTGTTTCTTTACCGCCCTAAGTGGCAGATAGTCCTGAGGGCAGTGGGTGGCCTCCCGCGCCGTCTCACAAGCTGATTATGGGCATCACACCAAATTCGCAGGCTGTCAATGCAGCCGCTCCACACGGCTCACAAACAATTATCAAGAAGAAGGAGCTGGGATTAGAAAAATCCACAGGGGCGCCTCCACCTAGAGAGAAGAGTGAAAAATCGCACGTGTGTGTGTGTGAGTTAAGTGTGCGATGGGAGCAGGAAAGGAAAAACAACCCATGGCCAGTGGCACCGACAACACGGGAAGGAGCGGAGCTGCTGCCCTGGAGCACTGCGCGCAAAGATGCTCTCCCTGCCCCGAGCTGCACACAGTTGAGACTGAAAACGTGGTTCTTCCTGAACATGGGGACGGGGAATCAAGACTGTATTTTTTTTATTGCTCATGAATTTTGTAAGTGTAATGAGACAGCCCAACTCTAGTTCATCTAATTAAAGTTCTTAGATTTGCCTCCTAGCTTTGGTTAGACACCCTGAAGTGATGCCAGGCCTTATTTTAAAGGGCAGAGCTGTAAATGTAACTTTTCATTATTCTCACTCTCCAGCATCAGACTTTTAAACCTGCATATCGGAGCAAATGTATCACTTGTAAATGGTATCAGCCATCCAGGTCGCTGAGCTGTGAGAGCTCGTGGAGCTGAGAGCCAAGCCTGACCTCCCAGGGGCACCCTAAAGACCTTCAGGGGCTTTCATACAGCGTGCTGAAGGTTACTGCAGCACATGCACTACCCAATAGTGAAAGCTCTGCCCTTTGCTCCTGTCCAAGTGATTTAGTTGCATTTAACTTCAGCAGATTGTTGCTAGTTTCTTCTTTGAACTCCTGGTGTGCACTCATGGAGGCGCTAGGTTTCAACGGGCAGAAGTGGCTGGAGGGACTAAACTCCACCTTGGCTCAGCTGGTTGCATCCACAGACTCACCTAAGCCATCTTTTTATTTGCCCAAAGACACAAGGTGCTTGCACACTCCATTTCTATGGAATCATGGAATTGTCAGAGTCGGAAGGGACCTCTAGAGATCATCTAGTCCAACTTCCCTGCTAAAGCAGGAATGCCTACAGCACATCACTCAGGACTGCATTGAGGCGGGTCTTGAAGATCTCCAGAGAAGGGGACTCCATTACCTCCCTGGGCAGCCTGTTCCAGTGCTCCGTCACCCTCACCATAAAGAAGTTTTTCCTCATATTTGAGTGGAACTTCCTATGTTCCAGCTTGAGCCTGTTGCCCCT